>CP092089.1:14585125-14780125 GCA_029203775.1 Neoneuromus ignobilis | reverse complement strand
GGAAAAAATCGGATTAGGCCATAAATTTTATTTCCGACAAGACAATTATCACAAACATGCGACCAAAATTGTCAAGCTTTGGGTACTCTATAATATTCCAAAACACTTGTATATCATCCCACAATCTCCTGACTTAAATTTCATTGAACATTTATGGAATTTGCTTTAGCACAAAATTCGGAAATTTCGAGAAATGTCGAAAACTACTATTATTGAAAAATGGGCCAAAATTAGTTTTAAATAAACTGAAAGATTAATGCAATTTATGAAAAAAAGATTGGAAGAAGTTTTAAAATGGAAAGGTTACCCAATATCAAACTGAAAATAACATTTTAAGTCTTTTTTTAAATTTTTAATTAGGTGTGCGCAGACTTTTTCTCACGTAATTTTTTAAAATTTCGTTTGTTTTGTTGTTTTTCTTTATTTTATTGATGTTTAAAAAGTGTTTTGTTAATGTTTTTTAATTTTTAAGACTTAATTACTTTGTTATCAACAATAATGTTTTTATGTTAAAGGCGATATTAATAAAGAAAGAATGGGTGTGCGCAGACTTTGTCTCGGTAGTGTATATGTATATAACTACCGAGAATGAAGTCAATAAAGTCGTTAAATTAAAAAAATATATATTTAATTGGTAATAAATATAATATTCATTATATTTATTCATTATATAATATTCATTATATTTAGTTCAATTTTTTTTTTATTATTTAACGACTTATTGAATTATATCAATAAATTGCTTGTTACCCATATGGCGAATACTTTTGCATGTCAGTGTGTGTATATATATATATATATATATATATATATATATATATATATATATATATATATATATATATATATATATATATATAAAATAAATATGTATACAAACGTCAAAATTTAAACAGACGATTAATGCAGAAAATATCAAAAATAAATTGATGACAATCGGTTCATCGACCCACAATTATGAACCACTGTAACAAGACTGCAGATGAACCACCTGTCAAATGAGAATTGTCATCTTTTTTTGTTTATACGAAAATGGCGACGTTTTGAAGAAATGACATTTCGTGCCAATAGTGTTTTTCTTGTTTTCACCTATATTTACACAATATAGGTTTTACTACGAAATATTTACATTTTTTACTTTTTACATGACTAATCAATTGTTGTTTCGTTCGACATAAATGTTAAATTCATATTTGCCGCTTTCAATCACAATAAACCGAAGACGGAATATTCAAACAAACATTGATAACTTATCATCCGTACTATAAAGTTAAAACGTTTCTGTCATTGATAAGAGATTCGACATGTATGAATTTCAAACATGAGTATTCCAATAGATACAAACGACCATTCGTTCTTGGGTACTATGCTAACTAAATCACAGAGACTAGTACTGGGTCTCTTTGTATTGTTACTAGTTGATATTATTTGGGTTATGTCTTCGGAAATTACAAAGGTAACTTTTTAGAAATTAAAAAAGTTGAAATGTTAGTTAATTGTATATAATATGCATTAATATTTCTACTCATAATAATTTTTGTGTTTCAGTTTGTATACCGACATGAAGATTATGAAAAACCTTTCTTTACAACTTATGTCAAAACTTCCATGTTCTCGTTATACCTATTAGGATTGTGTTTTTGGCCACCGTGGAGAGACACATGTAATCGACCACCAGCTTATATGGTGTGTACAGTTTGAATAATTCAGAAGTAAAATTGAATACAACAATACATATATTTATTTCAGTTCATTGATCCAAATACAGAAGATGAAAACTTCTATGTGGATATTAATACAAGTCTTGTAAGTTGCACGTTTATCTTTTTATTAACCCTTATAAGTCTGCGTATGTGTGTGTTTATGTGTATATATATATTTATACACACACATATATATACATATACACACATACACATAAATACACACACACATACACACAAGGGATAAATAAAATAATGGAAATTAAATGTTTATATTAGCAACACATTTTTTGATATTACTTCATTCATTTATATTATGTAATGTCTTTCTTAATGCGTTTTAGATTATGTTTACTAATAATTCATAAATAAGTATTCCAAAATAGTGATTTAACTCATTAACGCCCTCTATACCCAAGCAGGTACACTTATTCAAGTGCTTATATCTAATGATCCATCTGATATATATTGCAATTGTTTTCTCAAATACCTCGAGATGATAGTGGTAGTAAAGTGTGACATACCAATGTTGCTGTATTTTGAAAATTACCTTGATAAAGTGACATTTTGTTAGCATTTGTGTTTTCATTTGTCAAGTAAGTTTTAAGTTATTTTTTTTTTATGTTCAATTTCGATAAATTCAGTATTTATTACAATTAATGATATCCATAGTATGAACCTGTATTATTTTTATATAATCTTTTGCATAGAATCCGTAAAAATTTAATCATATTTAATACTGTACTCAAGAAGGTACAATGGACACATATAAAATTTTGCTACTTCTTTAGGTATTATTGAAATTGTGAAAATAGCACAAAAGCGATTATTTACATGCAGATATGAATACAGTAGATCTGAAGAGCTTATAAATTCTATTATGGCCGATGAAGATGATAGCAATGAGTACAACTTCGTCATAGTACCACTTGAAACAGGTGCTGTAACCGATGAGGAGAAAGGAATCGATGATGATTTAGTATTTTCAGTGTTTCTGTGGAACAATCCATGAATCAGTAATAAAATACTTTGATCACTATTCTGTTGAACAGATTATACTAGGTAAACCTGTAAGCTTTAGATATTGCAATTGGGCTACTAATAATTTTAATGAATATTGCTACTCATTCGATATATACTGCGGAACGACAAATATACCTTTTACAGATCCACCGAGTTCAAGAGTAGTTAAAAGCCTTCTACAAAAGTTACCCACAAACTCAACAGAGCATATTATCTACTTTTACAATTAATTCACTACTTATAATCTACTACATGATTTACGATTGTTAGATTATAGGGCAGTTAATGCTATAAGGGAAAATGTTACAAGGAAGTCTTCACTATCAATAAAACCAATGAAAAAGAAATCTAGAGCTTATTTATGATCATCGTTTCGACAAAAAAAAAAAAAAAAGATATTAGAAAAACAATGTTTGCGCCATCGCAATCAGTTTTGATAACATTGAACCCTTAGAGAAAGACAAGCGGTGGTGTCATGAAATAAAACTAAAGGTCAATGTAAATATTCCAAATGTTTTAAAACATGGGCAGAGTGGATCAGATGGACCAATCGACTTATATCGCATAGCTATAAAAGGTAAAAATGGTGGTGGTTTATTTTTACCTATTTGGTGAACATGGCTATTTAAAATTAATAACAATTACATTTACTTGTTAATAATAATGGACAAGAGACTAGATCAATTGGCATTGAGGAGAAATATTGCACGAGTTTGTCAGTCAAAACCCATTAAGAATTTCCATCATCTGTAGTGCAGGGTTTATTTACTTCCGACAACAGACATAATTCTGAAAGAATTACAAATCCTCTATAATGTGTTATTTACCATAACAGAATATGTTGGTGTTGTGAAAGATGCCTAAAAACACTCTACATTGAAAGGCCGTGTTTCAAAAAATTCCATACCTGATCTGCCTGTTGTACTCGCTTGTGTATGTCCCTTAATTTTATAATATTTTAGTATTTTTATTTATAATTCATTTTCTGTTTATTTTGTTTCTTATAATTGTAAAAATGGAAGAAATGATAAAATATTTTTATAATTTTACTATGGGCGTTAATGGGTTAATAGACTTTATTATTGGTATGAATTTAGCTAAAATATCCATTATTGAAACTGCCACATTATTAGATGTTTTCAGAATAACAATATCTTAGATTAGGAGTATCTACACAAACCATGTAAAAATAACATTTGCTAAAAGAAATCCACACCGAGAGATAAAGATTACTGTAAATTAAAATATTACATTAAGTCCGGAAACTTACGGAACTTTTGAAATAAAACACATAAGAAGTTATTTATTCATCATTTACTTTGTCGCTTTCAAAATATTTCCCATTGGAATCAATACACATATGTCAACACTTCTTTCAGTCCTTGAACGCCCCCGCGAACGTGATTTGTGATATAGTTTTAAGTTCATACAGCGAATTTTCTTTTATTGCTTTAATCGACTCAAAACGATGCCTTTAGAGTGGTAACTTGAATTTTGGGAATAGAAAAAAGTCGCACGGAGTCGTATCAGGCCAATACGAAGCTTGTGGAACGATATCGGTTGAGTTTTTAGCCAAAAACTCATGAACAAATTCAGTGTTCTTGGCATCATACGAGAAGTGACTCGTTTCATGCCCAACATTTCAATCAAAATGACATTTTTTGAGATTCCCATCTCAACTGCTAACTTTGATGGACATACAACGATTTTTGAGCACCACTGCCTTGATTTGAACGACGTGTTCGTCGTCAGTTGATTGTCGATGGGCGTCCAGATCATGGTCCATCATCAACGGCTTCACGACTCTCTTTGAACGTCTTATGCCACACAAAAACTCTTGTTCACGATAGACAATTCTGAGAGTATACCTTTCTTAACATTTCCAACATTTATGTGAAGTTTATTTCATTCGTGGCACAAAATTTAACGCAGATTCTTCAATCAACTGATTTCGATATAAAAATTGCCGTGAACAATTACCATCTAACAAAAACCAGTCTAAATTATTTATTAATGAGGTAGTGTCATGAAATTTGATACAAATGTCATTGACAGATGTACCAACTTAAAATAATTGGATGACATTCCACAAGCGCACGTATTTTAAATGAGAAAGTTCTGTTAGTTTCCGGACTTAATATATATCTATAAATCATAAAACTGTTATAGAAAGTATATCATCAGAACTCAATAACTATATTGAAAACTCTTATTTCTACAAGAATAATTTGCTTAAAACATCACAATATAATGTGAAATTAATATGTTGTAAAATATATGTTGTGAAACAAAATGAAACATTGTATTTTATGATTAAAATTGCATTTTTTTTAAAACGTTAATAATTATCTAAAATATAGACATTTACACATAAATTACAATTAATAAGAATTAAAATTATATATTTAACGATTATCATGTATATTTTAAATATTTTGATATAATTATTTTTTAGAGTGATCCGACTTATGTACCAGTTAAAACTCCTGAAAGACGTGGTTCAGGAACTGAGAGTGATGATTCTTCTGTGCGTTCTGTTCGTTTTAGCAAGTTAGCCGAGGTACGACAAATGTCAGAAGCAGATGCCACAGAAGCATTATTAGCTCGATTGTCATATCAAGCAAGTATTAGAGCAGGAGAAGCAGCCAGGCGAGCAGCTGTGAAGTTTCCTGTAACAAAAGTAGCCAAAATAGCTTTGATGTTTTGTCTTCTAGTAAGTAATTTAGAATCCACTTATCTTATATGTATTCATTATATTTATTTTAAACCTTTATAATAGAATATTAGATTTTTTTTATATTTCTCTTTTACATGTTACCGGCAAGTGTTTTTTGTTTGTTTTTATTTTTGACCATGGGCAGTGTTTTTACTTCCTTTTCAGTAAAAATCATATATTCAATAAAATTAATACATTTATTAATGTTAAAATCATATTAAATATTTGTAAAATGTGACTATAACATCAAAGCATATAAACAGCTTTATTTAAAACCTTTTTTTAAAAAAAAATATTAATAAATATAATGATTCCATTATAGTATTTTTTATCATACGTTTTTTGAATAAATTTATTAATTCATTATCATCAACAAAAATATGTTGCTAAATAATTGTAATGGTTCCAAATTTAAGGTAATATGGAATATTCTCTGACTTGCCGATAACAAACAAAATTGAACAACTGAAATATTCTCTGGTTTATAAATAAAATGTTGAAATCATATTTATAAATGTATTTATATGTGTATATGTATTAAAAATTGCAAAAATACTTATTTGTTTACGTTACAGTGGTTTGTTGCAAATTATACATACCAGGTGGCCTTAGCTGACACAGAAGTCGGTGCAAGAACTGTACTCTCTTCAGCATCAAGTTTATTTACATTTGTTTTAGCAGCATTATTTCCTTCTAATAGTGGTGATCGTTTCACACTTTCAAAATGTGTTGCTGTATGTCTCAGTATAGTGGGAATGGTAAGTTTGTGTATATATTATATATTTAATTTCATTTCTGAATAATTATTTCTAATGTTGAATGTTTTTAGCCTGAAAATTTGTAAATTATCTCTTTGATTTCAGATATTAGTGAGTTTATCAGACTTATCTATTGAAACACACATGCCAACAGGAGTGATCTTAGCTCTAGTCAGTGCATTTTTTTATGCTTCTTATTTAGTGTCATTAAGACGAAGGGTAGATAATGAAGACAAGATGGACATTCCTTTATTTTTTGGTATGATTTTTATTTTATTTTTTTTATACACTTGAAATATTTTACTAGTTTATATTTTTCAAATATTTTAGGTTTTGTTGGTCTTTTCAATCTCATATTACTTTGGCCGATATTTTTTATACTTCATTTCAGTAACTTAGAAAATTTTGAATGGCCTTCACATGACAAGTGGGCTTTAATTATACTAAATGGTCTTTTGGGAACAGTTATTTCAGAAGTATTATGGCTATGGTAAATTTTTGAAATTTATTATATGAACTTTTAAAACAACAAACGTATTCATGAATATATGTACATTTATTTTCAGGGGCTGTTTCTTAACGTCATCTTTAATAGCAACAATTGCAGTGAGTCTTACAATACCAATGAATATGTTTGCTGATCTCATATTCAGACATGTGTCTTACCCGTGTCTTTTTTATATCGGTAGCATTCCAATGTTTTTATCATTTTTTGGAATAAGTCTTCTTGCACACTATGATAATTGGGATCCTGTACTTGAAATTGTTCGTTGGTGGTATTTATTTATTTGCAGAAAAACAAGAACACTTAGGTAAAAAGTAAACTATATATAAATAGCAAAGATTAATTCATGGCTATATACTCATGTTATGTTGTGTGATTTATGTATTTTTAATATAATGAACTTATATTTAAAAAATGTTCCTTTTCTTTCAGAATACCTGATGTGGAAAATGAACAAACAGAAGCATTAATTGGTATAAATTCCTCAAATGATCATGAAGCTTAAAAATTTATTACAAATGTGTGATAATTAAGTGAGTTTATTACTGTTTTAATATAATTGATGAAAAAAAGTGTTTATGTTGTATTTTCATATACTTACACATGTGTGTGAGTGTGTATATATATGTATATATAAGGTCATCAAAATGTGACGCCTAGATTTTTGTTTTATTAAAAAGAGGCAAAAGAAACTATACACATGTTTCCCTATACACCACCCTATATACATGTTTCTTTTTAATAAAAGAAATCTAGGCCTCGCATTTGGATGACCCTATATACACACACACACATATACACACACACATATTCACGTTTTCTAACAGATTAATTTGTTAGTTTATGTTTTTAGTTAAATATTAAAATTTCTAACAAATGTGCATTTATTTTTTTTATTAGTATTATTTCATCTAAATAAATAAAACTTATTTTCTTATTGTATATACATGTTATTTTATACAAATGTATTGATCATAATCGAAACCTTTTTACAATAATGTAAAATTATAAATTGTTTCATTTTCTTTTAGAGTATAAAACTCATATAGATTAAAAAGTGACTTATACACAAATCTCTTATACATATAATGTATAAAAGTTTTAATGTATTTGCTGTTCATTAAATTTATCTAATAGAATATTTTCAAATTTAAAATGAGAATGTTCTGAAAAAATAAATAGTCCTGTTAATTTTCATTTATTACACATTTTCTAAGTTCAAAATTATTAGTTTTTACTGAATGCTGTTCATATTTCATCACGTATTAAATTTTGTTACTTTCATACAAGGTTCTTTATATGAGTCAAATAACTAATTGTTCGATAATAACGATTACTAATGTTATTTGATCATTGACATAGTATATACAAGAGAAAATACTACTGCATAAATAAATCAGTTAATAAAGTCAAATAAAAATATAGTACTTGGTTTTTATGTGCACATAAATTTAAAAAGAAATCATTCTCATAATAAAAATATAATATTGAAAAGTTTAATTAGCCCTTGAAATTAATATATACAACAGAAATTGTAATGTAAAAGATATTTGTGGAATGTAAATTAGTAGTATTTCTGTTGAAATTTTACATTATAATTGTATACATAATGTCGGTCAATAATTATATTATTTAAATGGCATTAGCGATTAGTTCCTTTTAGTCAGTGTGCAACATCGTATATTATGTGTTTTACACTTACACGAATGCTTCAATAATCGATTTGAGCACTGCATTACTATATGTGGAATGTTGAAATTTTAATTCTTTAACATTATTTCACTTTTAGATACAGTAGAACTCTGTATTAGAACAATATAAACACTGAAAACTAATCATGTTACACAATTGATTAGCATCTCTAATGAATACAGTTTAATGGAATTCTGCTGTATCATTTTATAAGATTTTTAATTCTTTCCCTATTAAAATTTATATTACATTTATGTAAGTAATAAATATAATTTCAGAGAAAATATATTTTATTTATCTATGTGTACAAATAATGAAAATGGAATTTAATTTGAATCCAAATAGAAAAAATAAAAATACTTAACTAAAATAAATCTTATTTTAGTCAATCTCAAATAATTTCTGTTGGTTATCGTGTATGTATTTTAAATGATTTATATATTGTGATATTTTGTTAAAATGAATCATATAGTAAAGATTTTCATTTTAAAGTTTATAATTATAAGAAATGATTAAATTCCAAATTTCAAAATTAGTGTTCCAAATTAATTTTATAATTATTAAAATTAACTTTAATGTTACTTTATATAAAAATTATATTTTTTTAATATTTTCTCTTATTTATAAAAGAATTATAAAAAAATTAAAATCATAACTAATTTGAGTAATAAAAAACTCATCTCATTTTCAGTATTAAATATACACATATAAATATATAAGCATGTATGTCATATATATATATATATATATATATATATATATATATATATATATATATAATTGATTTCAAAAAATCCAAATTTGCATTAATTTTAATATTAGAAATTTTATAACAATCTTTTCTATATCAACTGATAGAATATCTTTATTATTTATCATTTACACCGTGGCACAAAAATTCTATATTTTAATGTGTTTTTGATTTCATAATAATTTAGTGTTAAATAAGAAATGGCACATTTATTAATTTCATGCTCAAAAATTGTATTAAAATTGAAAATACAATTTTATTACACAAATAATGTCATCTGCTGTTTCATATAGAATTTATATGAAAATAAAATTTTGTATATTTTATTCAGTTTATAAATGATAGTATAATTATTTATGTAAGTATATATAAAATGAAAGTATAATTGTTTATTTTCTATTTTTTTAATGTTTTTAATTTTTTTTTATTAAATGAATGCTGAAATTGAGAAAAACTGAAATTGAAATATATATATATATATATATATATATATATATATATATATATATATATATATATATATGTATATGTATGTATGTATGTTTGTGTATATAAACTTTTGTAGTAACGGTTATGTGGACCATTGATTATATTGAATGTTCACGGCCAAAAAAGTAATAATATTCCTATTTGTTCACATTAAAATGTTAATCAATTTCATCTTTTAATTTGAAACCTAACAACTTGCATTTATAATGTTTAATTATTTTATATATTATATTAAAGATTTATATTTAAATTGAGTATTTGGATTAATACAATTCTATTCTTATTAAATAAACATTCATTTTATTGTATAAACTAATTAAAAAAAATATATATTTCCATCCAAATAAATTATATTGTTGTCATAGTTAATATTTGGTAGTTAATTTTATCTCTGTTAAATTATTTTCAATAAATACAAAATAAATTCAAATTTATTAATAATTACTGAATCCAAATTAGTTATAAATATCTTACTCAAAAAGTGATTGATACTTTAACTTTTTTTTCCAAAAAAATGTGTGATTAAAATTATTTCCATAAAACAAATTATTTATTATATAGAATAATATTCTTTAAAAAATATTATCAATAATTTAAAATTGATAACAATGATAATTTCTTCAAAACATTATTCAATTTTTGCATATAAATTGAATGAACATACATTTAACATTTGACCAATGGAATTGGAATTATTATTTTTAAATTATATTTGTCGTAATAAGTATTTTAATAAAAATTCTGTTAAAAATTTAATGTCGATTTCATACTTAGATAAAAAAGTGTCTTGTTAATACCGAATACAAAACAACACCTGCCTTTAGATAGTTATTATTAATAAAATTAAAAAATTGTAGGTCTTTGAAAAAATCTGTATTTTTCTATCTTATGATTCATTCTTTTTTTAATAATTATAAACTGTATTATCATTTTTTTAAAAAAATATAATGGTAATACTTTCTACATGTAAAATATATAGCTATATGAAATCAATTTTCATTATTACTATAAGTAATATTAACAATATTACTGACTTTAGATTGTACTACTAATTCTGACAATATAAACTTTAATACTGATATCAATAAAAAATCAATGTTTTCATTCTATATGTCAGTACTCAAATTTGATGTTAATAATATTGAATATATGAAGTTGACATGTCAAGTTTATTATCATACATATATTTTAATTCTAAAATTTGAAAATGAGAATTAATGTAATGAAGAAAAATAATGTGGATAATTTTTTATACAAATAAACATTACCATATGAGTTTACATTCCTTAAATAAATTAAATTATAACAATTTTATTTCAATAACTCTAAAATATTTGAATCCATGTACAAGTATTACCAATTTTATTTCTTGTAAAAATGTACATGTATAACATATAATTTTGATCTTATGACAAGTAATACTTCAGTGATAATGTAAAAATAATATACCATTAACTAAAATAAAAATTACTGTGTACTATAGTATGGAAGTATAATTAAATTAAATATTTTATTAATTATTGTCAAATAACTACTTGATTTAATGATTTTACATTATTGCTGTATACATTAATATACACTGACTCATAATTTATATATATATATATATATATATATATATATATATATATATATATATATATATATATATATATATGCTATAAAATTTATATTTAAACTTCATTCCTTTAATATTTAGTTATTTTCATATAACATATGAAATATTAGATCATGTATTTTCAAATGGGTTTGTGTAACCTGTACACAAATTTACAATGCATAAATTTTACAAAAATCAAAGATTAAATTTAATGTAAAATAAAATTACAAATGTATGTATTACTAGTTTTTATTTTGATTACCAAATAATTTTATTTAGTATAAATCTAAGTTAACAATGTTTGTTTATTTTTAATTTTAATACATCCAGAATTTTTATATACACTGTCATTAAAATTGAATACATATTTTATATTTTTGTAGTTTTACAATTGTGTACATGTGTGTGTGTATGTATATATATATATATATATATATATATATATATATATATATATATATATATATATATATATATATATATATATATATATATATATAAACATAGTACATTCTGTTTTTCAATGTTTATAAGACAGTCACTTTATAAAAATAATGTGCTACACTGTGATACTACAGTCCTTTCTTTAGTTGATCTTGTATTTTTTTATTTGTAGAAGTTTAGTGTTAAGATTCTATTATTTAATAAAAGAATGTATAATATGTAACAAAAAAAGAAAAAACTATATTATATATTGTCTGTACAGTGTTATTGTACTAAATATTGAAGTAAATATGTAGCATATTCCTATTCTACATGTGAAAATATATTGTCCAAAAAAATACTGTTTTTTATTTTTCCCAATGTATATGAAAACAAAAATGTATTTTTTAATTCGTCACTAGTGTTGCCCGTATTATAATTAATTTTAAACTATAAAATAAACATAATAGATGTTTTAATATAATAGAAATAAATTTTATTAATGCAGCTTTAATGAACTGCAGATCATACTGAAATCAAAAAAATAAGATATCTTGTATACTTAAGTGAAATTTAAATGTACACTATTTAAAATATTAAATAAAAATCTATGTATTAACACAATTCTCTCCAAATAATGTAAACAAAGAATTAATAGAGTTAGGATTTTCTCAGGTAAATACTTTTTACTTCTTTAAAAGGAATTAATTTACCAATTTTTTTATTTTGTTGATTACTCAAAAAGATTTATAGTTTTTTAAAAGTGGCCAAATTATATTTTTGGTTAATGATTTATTAATATTTATTATTTCTTATCACTATTCTCTACGTATTCAACAATTTATTAATCAATCCATATAAAAGCATCACTCTCGAAATTTGAATAAATAAGAACTTAATAAAATTTTCTTTTAACAATATTTGTACAAATAATATGGAATAATTAATTATGCATAGAAAATAGATAAATCCCTAAAATTTTCTATCGTTAAATCAATGAATAACCTCAACATTGAAATTAGGATTTTTCGTAATTTTGTTTTCTTTTATCATTTTATTACCTCTTATTATTGAAATCATTTCGAAAAAAAGTGAAACAAATGAACCATAAAAAAAACTTATTTAAATAAAAAATATATTTACAACACGAAATTATATGCAAAATTGGTATTACAAAATATTATTAAAAAATTCGAAACTGATAATTTTTGGGGAATAATATGAGAACATGAAAACTCAATTTAAGACTTAAGAAAATAAATTCTAATTCAAGTGTTATATACATATATATATATATATATATATATATATATATATATATATATATATATATATATATATGTGTGTGTGTGTGTGTGTAGATATAAAACAAAGAACGGAGTTTGTAAAATTACCAAAAAAAATGTTTATCATAAGCGAATTTCGCGGAAAAAGTTATCAATAATTTAAATAGATGGAGAAAAATTTCATTCGTTAAAAAAATACTCGAATTTATCACAAAACTTCTAGGAAATTATTATTTTTAATACAATTTTACTTTAAATGCGATATAAAAACCAGCGCAAAAAATAAATATTCTGACAAGATAATGGTCTTTAGCATTGTGGGCTAAGAAATTTTTTATATTATGTATAATATATATATATATATATATATATATATATATATATATATATATATATATATATATATATAATTATGTATATATATATATATATATATATATATATATATATATATATATATATATATATATGTGTGTGTGTGTATAAATATAAATTTTAAATTAATGAAAAAAATAGACAAGAGTAAATTTACTGATTTAAATTATTTAAATCTTTACATTTTTCTTTGTTTACATTTATCAGTATATCGACTATTAAACTCGAGTAATTATGCAATTTAATTCATTTTATAAAAAAGTATATTATTTTTGAAATAATTAAATTACTTTTCAATGCCGAGTGTCAATGATATACCAATATAAATGGTTACGGGATATTTAAATAAACTCTAATAAGGAGAGTGTTAAACAAGTTGTTATAAAATATATTTTCAAAATGAAACTATTCTTGCACAAACTTTCTATTTTATGCAATTTATTAATGATAACTTGGAAAAAAAATATTCAAGATAACTTGTGTAACTTTTGAACCTTTTGAATAAACATACAGTGAATATGACATTTTCAGTAATTAATACATAAAATATCGTTCAGTGTACATTGTAGCATTTAAGGAACGTTATTGTATATATAATTATACAATTGTTTTTGTGATTTTCTGCAATTATTTAAGATTTTATTTCTTTTCTAATTACTATCAAGTGATATTTTTTTTTACAAAAATTGAGGTTAGACTCGTAGTTTATATACTTTTAGTGTTTGTGGTATGAATTTTGAAGTGAATTGTAATATTCAGCTGACTTCATGTAAGTATACTTGCTTTTTTCAACCATTCAAATGTTATTCATGTACATATCTAGTATTCCATTTGTGAACTACAATAATTTATATATATATATATATATATATATATATATATATATATATATATATATATATATATATATATATATATATATATATATATATATATATATATATATATATACATATACATATACAGTGGGTCCAAATGAAACTCATACAGAGTTATATTTCCAATAATTTTACACATATATTTTAATATAACAATTTTCTTTATTTTTTGTTTGCTTAATTTCTTTATTAAGGTTATTTTTATTATATTTGAAAATTTCAATCGTAAATTAATACTTATACTCCAGAAAAAGTAACAATTTCTGAAAAATGAACAAAAAATACATCAAAATGAAACTCATATAACTAATTAATCTCGCTTGAAAACTGCTGTATTAAGAAAGTATTATATATTCTTCAATTATGTGTTTGGTCACTTTGGTTATAAAAAAGATCCTATTGTTAAGTTATTTATAATCATTTTGTAAAAAATATAAGTTGGATTTTCACTTTGGTAGACAAAAGGGACAATCATCGACGGACGAGCGAAAGCTAATGATTTTTCATTACAAAAATGGAAAAACTCTACGGGAAATTGGGAAAACAGTTAATAGAAGCCATACTACAGTGCAATATGTAATAAAAATATTTAAAAACGGCCTAAGTGTTGACAATAAAGTCAGAAAGAGTATCTGCAAGATTTTTAATAGCCATGACGAGCGTTGGATTCTACGAAAAATTAAAGAAGATCCGAAAATTAGTGCGCTTAAATTGACTTTAGAAGTAGGAAAGTATCTAAATAAAAAAGTAATCCCCCAAACAATTCGAAATATACTAAATAAAAATGGGTTTCATGCTCCTATTGCCAGGAAGAAAAATTTCATAAATCTAGCTAATCGCAACAAAAGGTTAATCTTCGTTTGGGAACATGTTAATAAGAGTTTTGATTATTAGAAAGATGTTTTATTTACAGACGAAAGCAAATATAATTAATTTGGATCCAATGGCAGAAAAATAATGTATGGCAGAAACGAAATACAGAAATGTTTTTAAAACACATTCTACAGTCAAACATAAGAGCGGTTATATTATGGTATGGGTGTGTATGTCTACGAGACGGGTTGGAAATTTAATTTTATAGATGGCATTATGAAGTAAAATGTTTATATTGTTCTATTAAGAAAAAATTTGAAAGCCAGTGCTCAAAAACTTGGGATTTTACAAACATTTAATTTTTATCAGGACAACGACCCCAAACACAAACCTTATAAAACACGTAGTTGGTTGTTATATAATTGCCCCAAAGTACTGGAAACACCACCATAATCACCTGATATAAATGTGATTGAAAATCTATGGAATCACTTAGAAGTTGCCATTAGAGCACACACTATTATTAATAACAATGATTTAAAAAAACGTTATTAGAAGAATGGGAAAAAATGATCTAGCTTATTGTGAAAAATTAGTTAAATCCATCCCGAATCGTTTAATGGCTATAAAAAATAATAAAGGCTACTCTACCAAGTACTAAAACAATTCAATCCATTGTAAATTTTAATTTAATAAATAATTTGTTCGTTCTATGAGTTTCATTTTGATATATTTTTTGTTAATTTTTCAGAAATTGTTACTTTTTCTGGAGTAAAAGTATTAATTTACGATTGAAATTTTCAAATATAATAAAAATAACCTTAATAAAGAAATTAAGCAAAAAATAATAAAGAAAATTGTTATTATATTAAAATATATGTGTAAAATTATTGGAAACATAAATCTGTATGAGTTTCACTTGAACCCACTGCATGTATATATATATATATATATATATATATATACATAATTTATTTGTGTTCAATTGAAGCAAGAATTTTATTTTTTTATCAATTAGCAAGTATCAATTTTACTTATATTGGAAAAAATAACTTAATTTGGTTGGTTTCGTGTAGCCTTTCCAATGTTATTTTTTTTATAAAGTGACATCACACTTAGCTCAATATCCGGGAATCGAACAAAATCTCTCTTATAAGAGGTGGTGATATACGCAACTACGAAACTGATCGATCATTTTTGTGTATGTGCGAGTGTGTGTAAGAGAGAGAGAGAAAAAAGTAAGTTTATTAATCATAATTATTTAAAATTATATCTAATTTTAACTATATAATTATATCAGATCTACTTAAATTCTGTCCACTTAGCACATAATTATTTTAACATGTAGAGAAGTATTTCAATGAAAGGTATATGACTCATTATTTTTACCGTTATATTTTCTTGGTTCCTTTCAACATACATTGAAACAAATGTTTTATCTTTAACACAAATTAATTTTTATCCCTAATACCACAATGGTTATGAAGTGTTCAATAATCACTTATTGTTCACTTTTTGTTTATAACAATGTCGGCTGATGCGCATTTCGATGGCATCGCTATTTAAATACGCATCAGCCGACATTGTTATGAACAAAAATTGAACAATAAGTGATTATTGAACACTTCATAACCATTGCGGTATTAGGGGATAAAAATTCATTTGTGTTTAAGAAATAGTGAAGAAAATCTATCTGTCGATAAGGTTTATTTAAAACACTGTATACTTTACAAATATCGACAAGGACATCATGCTACAAAATCATATAAACATTTGCTAAAAGTTTTCGGAGCAAACGCAATATCTAAAAGAACATGGAGAAGATGGTCCGAGAAATTTAAAAATGGAGATTTTAACCTTAAAACACACACACTCTAAAAGACATTCTGTGATTGATGATAATATTCTTTATAACATTTTGGAGAAAGGACTATTTTCATTCTTATGAGAGATGAATGGAAGTATACAAAATGTGTACTACATGAATTAACTTCTGGGAATAGGCAGGATTGTGTAACCGTTTACTTATGTCTACTTCCACGCAATGACAATGAACCATTTTTGGATCACATTGTAACTGGAGATGAAAAGTGGATTACATATGAAAATGAGGAAAATGAATAAAAGAGCATACTGTAAAGCTAGTCAACTAGCTTCGTCAAAATCTAAATCGAGTCTAATTACGAAAAAGAGACTGTTGTCTAAATGGTAATATGGGAGGACAAATTTATTATGAACTTTTAAAGTCAAAATAAATGATTAATTTTAAAAAATATTATTAACAATTGGACAATTTGAACAATGAATTTAAAAAGAGAGTCCAGCATTTTTTAATATGAGACGAAGCTATCTTAAAAAAGTTACCTTATAGCATGATGACACAAAGTCAAATGTTTGTTTAATAACACAGAAAAAACAGCGGAACTTTGTTGATAGGTGCTAAAATACCTAAGCACATTCTCTAGATATAGCACCTTATAACTGCCTTTTATTTGTATATAATATTTTTTTTACTGAAGGTGAAAATGTGAAAAATACATTGGATGAGTTTTTAGTTTCCAAGGATGTTATTTTATCAGAGAGAAATTCAAAAGTTTTATAAAAATAAGAAGTTGTTAATATTAATGGAAATTGCGTTATTAATTAAATAATAATAAACAGTACAAAAATTTATTACTTTCTTTTACTTAAAAAACGAACAGAACTTAATAGATAGGATACTTAATACTCTGTCTAGAATAAATTTATTCCTATAGATTTAAATTTGAAGCCATTTATTGCTGACAACAATCAAATGTTATATACATTAAATACTCAAGTAAGAAATGTATTTGTTTTTTAATAAAATTAACAGAATTTATTTATATTTGTTGTAAAATGTATATATTCATCTATTGTGTTCTTCATTTTACTCGTATACATGTAATTTAAAGATCAACAATGATATAATTAGATATTTTCTAATATTTTGCAATTAGGAAATGGAAAAAAATGTGTTCAATTAATTAATTAATTATATATATATATAAGTAAATGATGTGTATATGTATATATTAAATAATATCATCCCCTCTCAATCCACTGCTGGATAAAGGGCACTTTAACTGATTAAATGTTTTCCTCTTCCAGTTTATTCTGATGAATTTCCTTATTATTACGTTCCTTCCATCAATGGGTCTTTTTCTGTGTCTTCTTTATATATATATATATACACATATGAAGGTCTTTTGATAAGTATGGTAAAAAAGTAAGAAAAACTAAATTAAAAAAAATTATTAAATTAATTAAATTAAACAATAAATAAATTTACCATATTTATCAAACGACCCTCGTATATTGAGTTATCCTGGAATTATTCATTTTGAGCTTTTAAACCGGTATGAAACAATAAATGCAGAACTGTCATCCAACACTGTAACGTTTCACTAACGTTTAATTAAAAAACGTCCTGCGCTTGTTAATAAGAAAAATGTTGATCTCCATGACAACGCAAGACCTCATATAGCAAGAGTAACGCAAAAAAAATTTTGGAACTTAGGTGGTCAGTTTTCCCCCAACCCACCATACTCACCAGACCTGGCCCCATCCGATTATCATTTTTTTCGATCGCTACAGTATGTTTTAATGAGCTCAAATTTCTTTAATGAAAACCAGGTTCGAAAGTTCGTCCAAAACTTTTTCAAATTAAAACCATCAGAATTTATTCAAAAAAACATAGAAGAGCTACCTAGCAAATGCAACAAGTCATTGCAAATAATGGCGAATATATAATTGATTAAAGTACAATTGATAAATGAAGGAAGATAAAGGAAGAAATAAATTGCCTTCGTCTCGAAAATATATATTTATTTTAATAGATAATAATTTGAAGCTGCCTTCATAAAAAATTAAAATGCGAAATTTCCACTAATAGACATGTCACTTACATTAAATTCATAATAAATTAAGAAAATAAAAACACAAATATTATACTTTGTACAGTTCAATTCAGTTGTGTTCTACAACACCAACGACGCATTTTTTTGATTTCTTTATTTTGTGTTTTAGAGTTAAAATTAATCATTTGTATTTCAGTTATAAAGGAAAGTATACAAACAATATTTAATAAATAAAACGACATAATTTAAAAATTACCATTTCTACACATTTTATTAGTTAATTTTTTTATTATTTTTTTTGAAGGTCTGAAAAAATTAGTGATTTTGTTAATCATTTTGTTAAACTAAATGTTGATTTATAATAATTTATTTTTTTCCATTTGAGAGACACAAAACAATGAAAACATTTTCTTATACAATATTCTTACAACATATTACATTCTTTTTCTTTAAGCATATAAATAATTTCGTTATTGTTAACAATACTGATTTATGTTGGAATGCAATTCTATTTAAATTTATTATTAATGTTCAAAATTATTGTTTATTTTCTATAAATAAATATATATATCCATGTAATTTTTGTATGTATATTTCCCACTATTTATCTTCAATAATCACCCGTAAATTCTAATACAGTTTTCTTTAATTTATTATTTTTAAATATATCTTACAAATTCTCTTCTTTCATTTTAGAGTATGTTTTTAATGAATTCATATATGTAATTAATGTTTAATATATTTCCAGCCAATATATTTATGTTTATACAAATATATTTATATATATATATATATATATTTGTGTGTGTGTATAAATGTATATTATGCCTAAAAAATAAATTAATATGAAAATAATATACTTAAAATTTTCTTAAACATATATGAATTCAATATACATACATAACATAAACTAAATCATTTATTTAAAAAACATGTACACTTATTGACTAATAAACTTCGTAAGAAAAAAATTAACTAATAAGTTATAATTAAATATGTACCTAATAATGCGAAATTCAATGGACAAAAATTATTTAAATTAAAAAATAAATTAAATTATAATATCAATGCAGGTGTTTTCTATTTATAAAAGTTATTTAAGTTGAATTTATGCTTATAATCAAATGATTTTCTTGATAATGAAATATAATTTAAAGAGTGGACATTTATTACCTTTCATTAATAAAACAATTATCTAGATTTTATATATGTGCACAAACATACACGTGTAAACACACACATACATACATACATATATATATATATATATATATATATATATATATATATATATATATATATATATATTTATATTTATATATAAAATATGTGAATGCGAATTTAATCGTAAAATGAATTTTACTGCCAAGAAAAAACTCAGAACATTTGAAAATTTTTGTTAATTACTTTGATTATAAGAATAAATTATCGTTTCATTATAAAATAATTATATTTGTTTGCAATATAATATTTTTCCTAGTATAATTTTAAATTTAAGAATACTTTTTAAATTGTATTTTCATGCAATGTGTGTGAATACAATATATGTATATGCATGTGTACGTATATGTATGTATGTGTGTATACATAAATATATACATACATACACACACACATATTTGTAAATTATTTTATAAGTGTACATATATAGAATACTGCAAACAAACAATAGTAAACAAAATACATAATACATTCAGTAACAGTATTCATTAGAAAGGATAATCAATTGAGAAAGAAAACTAAAATGAAAAAAGACTCTGTTATTATTGTAAGGTGGTTAAACTTTAATGTGAAAATTTTGTAATAGAATAAGTGCTTTTATTTCATAAATTCTTTAATAATCTGTAACGAATTTAGAAAATGTGAACGAAATTTAAACACAAGAATTAAAGTGAAGTAAATTTAGTACATTGTTTTTCAGTTTACTAAGATATGTATATATAGCTTTTATTTCATTCATTTAAAATTTTGAAATAATGTTTATATGATTTTATTGTTGTATCGGTGTGGCAATTAATGAAAAGCAATTTTTTCAACTCGAAATTTGATTCTTTTTTAATATACTAACATATATTTAGTCTTGAATAAGTGTAGGTTTCAGAACAAAATAGAAATTGAGTATTCAATGATAAAAACCTATTTCATATTTTTGTTTCAAAACTAAACTAAATATTGAATAATCAGAAAATAAATTAAAAAGTTTTGTTGATATTTTTCAACTAAGTAAGAATCGCAGATATTTTAATCATTTCATTCTCTTTCTCATTTTTTCTTTCGTTTGCTTTCACGGTACTCACACTCCGTTAAATTTATTTTCGATTAAATATACTGAAATAAATATATATTGTAGAAACATAAACACGCACGACGACAAATCGTCTTTTTATGATGACACATTATTATAGAAATGTAGTTGTATGTTTTTTCTTGTGGTGCCGTAGTAGTCGACGGTGTTTTTTGAATACTGTCGACAACTTGGTTTTATGTGTTGTGATAAAAGGTGAGTGTGAATAAGTGTGTGTACAGCTATATGTATTGTATATATGAGTATATAAAATCGACTAGAATAGTGACGGTCACGGCGGGTGGGTGGTGCCGATCAAAATACAGACAGATCTTTTTCTTTTTATTCACTCGCACGCTTCCCGAGGAACTCTACCATTTGCATAATCTTTTCTTCTTCATCAGTCAAAAGCAAGGATTCAAGACAACCCTGGAAATAGTCAGTGGTGAAGCATTTTGACCTGAAACATATCAGTTGTTTTTTAAAAAATATTACATAACTACTGCTGAAATTGATAGAGATGTATAAATATTAAAAAAGTAATTTTCCAAAAATATTTTTTCTGCGAAATGGAGTATAATTAATGGAAAAATAAGTTTCCAATACTGATTTTTTTTATATTCACTCACATACATATCTGTATTTTCTATATTCATTCTTAAATTAATTCTTAAATCAAAATATTTTTTTTATATTAGAATTTTTATGATTCTAAAAATGTTCTATTAAAAATTAGCACTGTATTTTTGAATTAATTGTTATAAAAATTTTGCAGTATAAAACTAATATGTATTTTTTTTAAAAAAATATCTTAAACTGCAGAAATATAAATTTTAGAGATATTTAGGAATAAAATTTAACAAATTTATGTACATATATAGTGTTTTTCCATTAAGCAGAATATATTTTTCCACATATAAAACAAAACATTAATGTCATCATTTAATATTCATTATAATCAAAAAGCCCATTATTTGGTTGCGAATCGTCGAAAAATCCTGTATTCCTGAAAAAGGTTTATCAAAAAAATCTATTTTTAAAAATATGTATAGCTTCTTTTTCTTGTGTGTTCCAAAAATGTAAAAAATACATAAAAAAACATCGATGTTAAAAATTGTATAAATATAAAAAAATCAAAAAATTCAAAAATCGTTAAACAAAAATTCACATGTTAATAAGTAATAATGTTATTTCTTATTTATTTAAGTATACAATTGTATAAAATGTGTATTTCTGTATTTAACTTTGTATTTCTATGTATAAAAATATCTCGGTTATAATTAAAGATAAAAAATAATTAAAATTAATGTCAACAAACACGTGATTTAAATTATGAATATCATTAATGTCTTAAAATATATCAGTTTTATAACATGTTATCTCATTTACGAGATTATGTATGTCTTGAATAATCGTGAGTTATTTTTGGATGTTGTATTTATTTGTACATAAGTAAATAAAGAAATATATAAATGAATTAAATAAAAATAAATTAAAAGTTATATTTAAAAGAAGAAAAATAAAATAAAATAAACAAAAAATACAAGTGTACCTAAGGAAACTTTGGTTCAGCTCCGTGTAATTGTTTTATCCAGGTCTGTATTTGTTTCGTTTCGTCCTTTAGCTGTAGTGCTTCCATACAACCCTCGAAGTAGTCGGTTGTGAAACAGTCTTTCCTGTAAATTAATGCAGTGTGCAATGTGATTTGTGCTTTCCCCATCAAGAGTGTTTTAAATGACATTATTTAGCAGACTTGAACTTTGCAGTAAATAAGAAGTTTTAGGTAAAAATAATAGCTTTTTATTTACGTTACAAAACTGTTTTTTAAACAGTAAAACTAATAAGATAGTCGTCGAAAATATCCTAATTAAACATTATTTTATATTAAATAATAAAAAGCTTTCAGTACTGACAAATTCACTCTAACACAAATTAATTTAACTACACATGATTTTATAAGTATTCAATAATCTTTTATTGTTCACATTATTCGTTATGTACATTTCAATGGGCATACTATTATCATCGATATGCCAATGCAACTCTTTGACGATAATGCCATGACCATCAAAATGCAAATCAATAAATGAAATACATAATAAATTATTAATAAACACTTTTATGGTATTTTGTAATATTGGGAAAAAAGTGGTTCACTTGTACTAAAATGAATTTGTCAATTAGTACCAAAATAAAATATATATAAATCATTTTCTATTTCATATAAAATAACGTTTTATTTAAGTATCTTAAAGTCTGTATTAAGTTATTTTAAATAAATAACGAATAAATTTGAAGATAATTATAAAAGCATTATATATACATTTAAATATTTTTTTAACTGAAGAGATATTTAATATTACTCAAACAACAAGTACATATAATATATATATATATATATATATATATATATATATATATATATATGTATATGGTAATTAAAACTATAAGGTAATCCATGGGAAAATTAAGGTGTGCTTTTATTTTTATCATCATTATTATTTTTATTAAAAAATTACGGTTACCAAAACGACGAAAATGATATGAGACACTTAATAATAATAATGCATGTTAAAATAGGGTAATTTTTCATTATTTTTTTTGATTATTGAAAATAAAGTAAATAAACAGAAAAAGTGTTACTGTATCGAGTTGTACCATATAAAATGTCTGATTTTTACTGTTTTAAGTTGTTTTCTTGCATGTTTTGTGAATTCAACATTGATCATTATCGTCTAAATTATTTGTTATTTGAATTGGTTTTTAATTAATTATTTCATTTTGATCGAAATTTGTAATGAGATACCTTTGAAAGAAATTGGATATTTTTTTTGCTTTGTAAATTGGACAATAATATTGTTAAGATAGCCTGTAACATAATCATAACATTCGTAAATAGGATAGTTAATGAATGAATCATTCAATGTTTGTATGAACAATTTTGTTCTGACATTGAAAATATTTTAAACGAACCTTATGAAAAGCCAAACGCTGTTAATTGATTGATATTTATTGTTGAAGCTGATTTTTTTTGAAACTACGAGATCTATCGCCAAAGATTTATAAGTGTCTTCTATAATTATAAGTTGACAGTTCGAAATTATTAGAAAGATTACAAAATTGGATAAATTGTTACCATGAAAATTTAATGAAACTTAAAAATTATGATGTTTTAAAATTTGATTTTTGTTGTTGTTTGAGAACAAAAATAAAAGTTTATTAAGACAAATCATTATTTGCCATAAAAAAAAATATTTACTATAATTGAAAAAGATATGAACGCTGTCTAAATACCAAAGAAGTTCTAAACATGTGCTGAAATTGATACTACACCCACTAATGATAATGGTAATCGTATAGTGGTTTGCTACAGAAAAATGATATTCCTTTCCTAATATAGGCGAAATAGTCTAATATATTAGTTTCCTAATATAGGCGAAATATATAAGAAATAATTTAAACAACCTGAAGGCATGTACGGGAAATCAAGCAAAAAGCAACTAACGTTGATGAAGAGATAATATTCTATATTTCTTTTATGAAGAGGATAAATGTTTTGTAAATAATAATACACAAATGATATATAATATTTTTCGTATTTACCTTACTTGTTGGACATTTCATCAGTGAATTTTCACTTTTTCCAAAGTTTAGACTTATTTTTACATAATAAGTAGTACTTAAATTGAGCCGAAGTTATTTAAATCTTCGAAAAGTTATTTCTATGAAAAGTTAAGATTTCAAAGGAAGCATATTTCTTTTAGATTACAGATGAAATAATGTAAGGAACAAATGGGTCATATGTTGACTTTTAATATAGACTACAACTATATATACATATATATATATATATATATATATATATATATATATATATATATATATATATATATATGTACTTTTTAAGAACACAATCCGACATTTTATATAACGTAAATCAATATAGTAATAACTTTTGTTTAATTGGGATAATTTTTGGAATATCTAAAATAATGTAAAGAAGCCAAAAATGTTATTGCAATTTAATTATTGGTTTAGTATGATGTGTTATTTAATTTCATTATACTAAATATATAAGATGAGGAATTAAAAAATCAGAAAGTATGTATTTAATATTATTATTTCAAGTAGAATTTTGTATTGTAATATTTTAATAAAAAAGTGTATTTTAAATTACTAATAGTACATTTTAAAGAAAGATGTACAATTATCAGTCAAAAAAATATTAATAATAGATAATAATGTTTCCTTCAAAGTTTTTTTCCATTCTTTTTCGTAAAATATATACTTAAATGATTCTGTTAGTATTTGTTCGTTTAAGTTCAAGAATAATACTTTGAAAGGCTAACTGTATTTCTTTTGAATGAAAGAAACAAGCCATTTGAAAAGTACTTATTTATAAATAATACATTTTTATGAAAAAAATGAAATGTTTTCCAGATAAATTTCAAATAAGCTCTAGATAGATATCGATACAAAACCATACAATTCTTTGGAATATTTGTGTATAAACAAACAGATTATTTTAATTTATAATACAATAATGCTATTAAATAAATACGACTGGTTCAATAATAAATGTCAGTTGTATACTATTTATTCATATTACGAAAATATTTATCATAAAATCAAATACAAAAATGTTAATCGTAATATATTATTCTAACAATTCAAATAATATTGAGCAATCAACATTTTCTTTGTAATTTTCAACAAATTAGATAATGGTTTTTAATTATTATTGTCCAGTAGAAATAAAAATAAAATCTGTCTGTTTTTTTTGTCATTTTTTTTACAGTTTCATTATATAAGAAAAGTAAATATGTTATTGTTAATATTTTTTATTGATGTATTAAAACTACTTTAGATCTTGGTCTGCTGCTCTCATTTAAAACACCCTCATATTTTCTTGAAATGTGTAATAAATAAAAGTGCTGAAAATGTGATTTTTTTGGTTAGTAACAACACATTCAAAGATTAGTATTTTATAAGAACATGAAAATATAAAGAGTATTATCATAAAAAGAATATTATGTATAAAAACATATAAATGTATATATAGACATAGATATATAATAAAGTTATACATTAAGAAAATAAATATTAAACGGTTATTATGTTAGAAAATTTAAATCAATATTGTGGAATAAGAAACTATTACAGTTTTGAAAATGATTATCAATGAATGTTAATTTATAACTAATGAAATGCATGTCAAATTGCGGTTGATATTTTTTGAAGGATGTTTAATAAACAGTTTATCAGAATTATTTTATGTTTTGGAATGTATGATTGTTCAGTTAAGAGCGTGAGAAAAATTTATTAAAAAATACAGGAAATCAGTGCAAAAGTAATGAGATGACCTTGACTTTTTCGTTTTATCTGTTTCCGTCTGGTAAGATTATATACAGTGCATTCCAAAAGTTAGTTGAAATGAAAAAATGACATAAAAAATGAAAAATTGTGTAAAAAAATATCTCCAAATGAAACACTGTTTATTAAATCTTAATTAATAATAGTTATTTTGACAAGGAATTAGCCATCATGCTTTTTATATGTTTTTTATATTCTATGCTTTTATATTTTATGTATTTTATATTCACTTACAGCTTTCGATCTTCTTTTTCTATAGTTAATTTTTGTCTTTGAGATATTTTTTTTACTAATAATGAACAATAATTATGTTTTTGGAAACCTAAATAAATATATACGCCTTTTTTCAATACGAATTGACATAGTATACATATAGATATGTTTGATTCAATACAGTACTCAATTCTACAATACTTTTAAGCTCCTTTTTTGAGTTGTATACTTTTATAACTCACAATTTCTAATAAAGTTTTAATGTATATTATTCAAGGAATTTTTAAATTTATTATAAATGGAAAATAAATGGCAAGTGAACCTCTGTTGATACGCGAGAATTTTTCAGTGCACGACAAATTTAATATATATATAGAATGTTTTTTCAATCGTGATAGAATTTTAAATTGAATTCCTATCGAAAGTTCTATCTAACTTGACTCTTTTACCACGAATTAAATATTTTTAGTTTTAAAACTTCTGTTTCGTTTGATGATCTTTTGAGTTACTTATGTAATCTATTATTGAGCAAAAAAATTGATTTTTATTTTCAGATTTCAAATTTGAATTACGGACACATATATCCCATCAGTAGTTTAAGTTGGGCATATTTGTCCCAATAGTAACAACAAATATTTTATGGGACACATAGGTCCCATTAGTAGCGAAAGGGTTAAAAAACATCTTTATCATACTTTTAATATACATACACACACACGCACACATGTATATATATAAAGGTTGTTTTTTAGGTTAGATAACTAAAAAAAGCTTAGAGATTTTGATAGGGATTTAATTTAAATTTTTATCACGCTTAAAAAATCATATACATATATATATATATATATGATTTTTTATTAATTTTAAAAAACATATATCTAAGTATTGGTACTCGAAAAAAGACAAATTTTACTTTATTTTGATGTGTTAGTGAATCATATTTGCCATCATTTACAGCAGAGTTTTACCTTGAATATGTCATTATAACATATTATATGTTTTTTTATCTTACATAAAAATAAATGAGCAATAATTTTCGGATGATTTATTTTATTTATTATGTTTTGTATTCATGTAAAACACGAACAATATAATTAATTTATATCAAATTGGCACAGGAAAGAAAAATACAGTCATTTTATAACAAAAGTTTTTAATTTACTAAAGTTATAAAAATGTCAAGTTTCAAAAGAATCTTATTCAACAAAGCGAATACTAAATACACACACATACACAAACATACACTCACACACACACACACATATATATATATATATATATATGCATATATGTGTGTCTGTGCAAGTGATATTATTTCATTGTAATATAAAAAATACTATTAAAAAATGACTATAATATTGAAAAACGAACTGAAACTAATATAAAATGTCCAAAGCTTAGAGCAAATGAAAAAAATGATATTAAAATATTTATTCAAGTGACTACTATACAAAATTCTATATTAAAAAATAAGAAAAAAACAAAGATTTCTTCAAAAATTGTTAATGGCTTTTGACGGTGTGTAAATATAATTTTTCCATGCAAATTTGTTTCTTTTTCTAAATTCTCTTAATACTACTCTGTAAATATTTATTTGTATACATATAATAATTATGTTTTTATATGTTTTCTAGAATTAGTAGTAGTCGTAATAATTTTAAGATTGGTAGCAGAAGAACATTTTTTTTTTGGTAATAACGGACATTTTAGTGAATAACCTCTTAAAATAATTATAAATGTATTCTTTGACAAAAATACATTATAAGAGTGTTTTTTTTTTCAAATTTTGAATTTTGTTTTAAGAAAAGAAACCAAAACGAAAATTTAAATGAATAAAGTATAATTTGTATTAAAAGTAATCCTAATTTTTAAATCTATTGTTATTTTTATAGAATGAAAACAGTCCGTCTTGAATCTTATATTTTCAGTTATCACATTTTTTATTTTTTATAATTTTGATTATCTTTCATAAATTTATGGTTATCGCTTATAGAATTCATTTGGTGTACAATGTGTATAGAAAACGAATTTTAATTTTTGGTTATGTTTAAATAATTTGTTCATTTTAATATAAAAAATAGAAATTAGGTAGATTTTCAGTCACTGTTTATAAAGTAAATCGCTTCTTATATGTAACTCGTTCACTGTATTTAAAAATTTATTTTACTTTTCAAGAACCAATTAATGTTTTATTCTTATCAATGTATTTTCTTAAAACAATAAGCATTATCTTATGTAAAAAAATTGTGAGTGTATTAATATATGTATATATATATATATATATATATATATATATATATAAATAAATAAATATATGTTGTTTGTATAAACTCATTATTTGAATAATTGAAATAATATAATCCAATAAAAAGTACCAGATGTATTTTAAATATGTTTTTTGAGTGTTTTAAGTGTTTTGTACACATTCATGTACGCATTTACACACACACACACACACACACATATATATATAAATATATAATGAAATAAGTTAAACATTTTTATCTTTTACCCATGATAAAAACATCTGTTCATCACAAAATTATTAAATAATAGCTGACAGCTTAAATTGATATAGAAGATGAAAAGGGTATTTTATTAAAATAAATATTATCATATTGCAAACAAATAACCCTATTTTATATGAAATCTAATCAAACTAAAATTGACATACGATAGATAAAAAAATTAAAATTTGCAAAAAAATCATTTATGAACGTTCAGAATAACCCTCTTAACATCAGTACACTTATTTTACATCTCATGTGTTCACCTTTTTTACAACTCAAAACATTTCCTTAAAATTGTTTTCAATTTTTTTTTAAAATATCATATTATTGTCATTTATTTTCCGTTTTAACAAAAACTGACGTTCTCATAAGATTTTTTTTCTATTAATGCTAAAAAAACAATTATGAAGTCTTATTAAAAAAACTGTATTATTTAAAAATTATATAACTAGGTTATATCTATTAAAGTAGTTGATTAAAAATGGAACAGTATACATCTGTGACTGAATTTCAATTGAAAAAATACTATAAATAACTTGAATTGTACTTGTATTGAAATCATTATAGATTATAAAATGCATAAAAATGAAGCGAAAGCTATTTATATTAGCAGGTCATAAAAGTACATGATCTGAATTGGAAAAAGTCACATATTTTCTAGATATGAATAAAATGTGGTTCTAACGATCGAAGGAATTATTATATATATATATATATATATATATACACGAGGGTCGTTTGATAAGTATGGTAAAAAAATAAGAAAAACTAAATTGAAAAATTTAATTAAATTAAACAATAAATAAATTTACCATACTTATCAAATGAGTTTTTTATAAATATGTAAGTGATGATTATTTAAAACACTAGCAATTAAAGAACATGAAGGTTTATTTTTTTCTTTAACTAAATTAGTAGTTAGTTTTTATTTTGACTTTTTGGTAAATTGTGTGTAATAATATAAAATAAATATTACAACATGATTTTTCATATATTTCTGTTTTCTTTTTATGTTTCTTTATATAAAACACAAAAATTATTCCAAACCACTATTTTATATGATGGAATATGCAGAAAAATTTACTCGTTACTTTAAAATTTATTATTATTGTCAAAAAAGTACTGAAAAAATATATTCAATCCTTATCTGATATGATAATAGCAAAGTTAGTTTGATTATTTTTCTACATTATTTGTTTGATGAACTATATTTTTATTTGTTGTTTTGGAATTGTGGTTGATTCACTTTACACAAATAAATTTTAACCTCAACATCACAATAGTTTAAAGTGTTCAATAATCACTTATTGTTCACTTATTATTTATAATTATATAGTCTATAATTATATCGGCTAATGCATTTCGATGGCGATGCCATCATCATCAGAGCCTTTCTTTAAACTATTGTGATGTTGGGGTTAAAATTCATTTGTGTAAACTATATTTTTGTTACAACTGTACTATAATTCATTATATATATATATATATATATATATATATATATATATATATATATATATATTTGTTTTTTTAAATATGATAAATGGCCAGATGTGATAATAAAAATATTCAAAAATCTTACTTTTGAAATATTAAAAAAATATATGATTTTCCCCAGAATTGTTCAAATTATAGTACTTTTTATTTTATCTATGATTTTCAAATGGTTATTAAAATGATCAAAAATAAATAATTAATATTGTCAATTTTAATTACGGATCTTTTAATATTGAAATTTTATTGTGTTGCATAAGCATATATTATAATTATGATCGCTAGAAATTTTCACATTTTGAATATTAATTTTGATATTTTACTTATTATGTTGTAATTATCTTAAATGTATGAATAATTTAATTGCTAAAATTTAATTTTGTGCAGTTTTACGTATTAGCCTTAAAACAAAATGTGTATATTTTCTAATTGGACGATTACTGAGGCTAATATGAAATTTGATATATTTTAAGTCAAGTAGTCATTGATTATTTTGAATTATATTTCGTTAGTGATTTTTGCAAATTAAAATTTAATTTGACTACTTACAATTTGTTAATAAATTCATTTTAATATAAATGAAGATTTTCACCAATAACAACATTTTATAAAATTTTTTAATAATCACTTATTATTCAGTTTATTTGGTAGTGTGTATTTTGATGGAATTATCATTAGAGATACTGAATTATGTAATTTAAGGTTTTTGAAATTTTATAATAAACGTTCTAACAATGATGGCGTGACCATCGAAATGCTCATCATTGAATAGAGTAATAATTAAAAATAATAATAAGTGATAGTTGAAACTTTTATAAAACATGTAGTATTCGAGTATTTGTTCTACTTGTAGTAAAGTACGATTTTTTCATTTAATTATTCTTCGTAATTGTGGATAAAAATATTAGCAGTGGTTATTGACTTGTGGACAACAATGAAACATTATTTTGCCTAAACTGGCTGGAAAAAATGGACAAAACCAAACTATTTTATTTATAATGAAATGATAAAAAGAATCATATTATTTTTATTAAATTTCTTATGAGCATAATTTTTTGGACAGTCTAAAATATTGAAAAACGAAGTCATACTTTTTGTTGTTTTTATGATTCAAATGGAAACTTTTAATATTACCATAATAGTAACTCAGCTTAAATATATATATATATATTCAGTAATTTTGGTGTCGAATTGTAATAAATCATATTTGATATTCAAACAAGTATTACTTTTTGGGAATTAATGAGTATTATAGATCGATTTCATATTGTTAGGTATTTAATGTTTAATAATTAAGTTTGTTTTTTAAGTTCACATATTTGAAATTCATGGTATTTAAACATTCGATAAGCATCTAAATATGTAAACTTATACTTTTTTCACTTAATAAATAAAATGAGAATTAAACTTATTTATTTTAGGAATGTTTAATATCATGTGTTTAATTACGTCAGCAATTTTATATCACGTCGTTGAAATTTTCCATTCACTCGCACACAAAGTGTGAAATAAAATATGTATTTGCTGTTTGTTTACCTCATTTAATAATTTCGTCATGTTTAAATTTAAAATGAGTCGCAGGACATCTGGTTATAGATTACTGAGTGATTATATGAATAAAAATATATTTGACTATAAGAGAGGATTTTGAATGAATCAAAGAAGTATATATTTATTAGAGATGATTGATGAAAATCTGATTGTTAAATGAGATTCGAACTAACATTCCATGAAGAATAATAACAAGATATTGAGAGAGAAATGATAAATGAGAACAATTTAGAAAATTATCAACAAGTTGAGAGAACATGCATCGGTTAGAAGTTATAAATTGTATGTACACAAATAATGAATAAGATATCGAATGGTACTTACGTGCACAGCGTACGGAGCTGTGGTTCGCGGAATAAGTTGTAGCAGTCTTCGCAGATGCGGTCGAGTCGTGCGAATATGCTTTTGTCGTAAACACCTTTGCATTGGATCTCGAAGAAGGACCGTTTGCTGAGATGGTGCGTGGGCGCTGGACGCAATTCGTTCTCTGCATACGGATAGCCTGAAACTGGACGCACTAGCATGCTGGCGGTGAGCGTCGCGACGCATAGCGTGAATGCGATGCGGAATGCAGGTGTCCTCCACGTCTCGCTCGACGACTTCACGAACGACGACGTCACTTCTGCTGCTGGTGACAATGCTGTTTCGGTTCTGCCGGTGTGCATCTATACGAATGAAAAAATCGAAAGATGTTTTAGATTGTCACAAGATATCCGAATTTTCAAATCATCTTAATATTATGTATATATGAAAAAAATTCAAAGTACTTCCACGTGTATTCAGTTATTTTTTTATGTACTAATTTGTTCTACATGTTATGTTAAAAAGGCAAATTCTATGATATATTTGCGAAAAAAAACAACTAAAAAGAATCTCTTCGCAAAAATATGTTTAATTACGTATTTTGAAATAAAATCTTTCGGATTTCATTATATAATTAAATTGTAAAATATTAAATGCACTCACGTATCTGTACGTACATAGTTCAATTCAATCATGAATTTTAAGCAATAAATACAAAAGGAAAATTAAAAATTGCAACAAAATTATTGCTGCTTTTATTGTGAAATTATTGTGAAAATGAAGAAAATTGTAAAAAAACTGTGTTACAACTAAGCAATAATCAAATATTTCAATAAAATAAATAATGTATTTAATACGAGTCTTCCATACTGTTTGAATATTTAAAATGAATAAAATGGCGAACTTTTTCGAAAATAATCACAAAACAATAATTAATAAGTATAGTTGAATGATTTCCGTTGTAACGACAAAGGAAAAATTTGATGAAAATTGAATCAAAAAATGAATAAAAATAATCTCACAGCTAAACATTTTGAAAATATTGTAATGATCTGGAAATTATTAATATTTTATGTATGCGTTACGATCTAAAATAATATTTTAGTAAACGTTTAAGTATTTAATTCATTTTTTTTGTAATTTGTTCAGTACTGTAAATTTGTTGATTGTGTAGAAACTTCTGTTACTTATTATATATTTGTTATAAAATGTTATTTATAAATTAATAGTATATAAATTCCAAATTCTGTTTAATTAATATTTATTTTTTATTTTAAAGTGACATTTTAAAATACCACAGTATGAACGCGATTATCCAATTGCGTATTAGCGAAAATATGAACAAAAAATGATTATTAAATACTTATAATATCGAAATATCAGTGTTTAAGATTCATTTCTGTAATAGTCAATTGACTACAGTATCAAAAATCATTTATAGTAAATTTTTGAAATTTTTGTGGAAAACATTGTTAAAATAAACTTGAGAGCAACGTTTAAAATATATTTTTAATTTTTTCTTGGTTGCAGTATATAAAAATACCAATTTAAGTATTAAAACGTAATTAACAATGGAAAAAATCTTATAATTTCAGATCTATACATTAATAGATGAATGTCAAAAATCTAATAACACTCCTTATTTATAAAATAATATATGACTATTTTTTGATTAAATTTATCATTTTTTATTTTACTTATTTTGTTAATTATAAAAATGTTAGAAATGAATATCAAGTGAATTATATTTTAGTGAAGTAAATATTTTTAGATTAATGTAAAATAGGAAAGAAAATTGAATAAATCTTGAAATAATAAAAATTTCTAATGGACGTTGGGAAACAAATAGATTTTGTACTGTGACATAATAGATTATTTGTATTTATGTCGATTAATTGTAAATAATTTTTTTTATTATTTAGAGATTAGTGCAACATTACTGGAGAACATTAATTCCCTGAACAGCAATACAGTCCGTTCGATTTTCTAAGATTTCAATAAAAATACAAATCTTTCATCTGTGCACGTTTAATTATAAATATATAACAATTTGATTGAAATTGATCTAATTCCAAGTAAATAAAATGAATATTTTTTTGCATTTTTTTTCATCGCATCTCTTATATAAATATTATATATACATCATACATATTGAAATATTGTACAGTATAGTATTTTTTCTCCCTCGAGCCATCCGTTATCACTGATATAATAATCGTTTTTCCATCGAAATTATTGTTTGATTCTATATTAAAATACGTAGATTAAGAGCCGCATTGCAGCGACTATCTAATTTAAAATTCATTTTTTGAAAGCTTGCTGACCGCCTGCACAGTTCTGCGAATCGGGGTATAATCATTTATAACGACTTAATTACCACCGGTGATGTTCAGTTCGACCACTACGACAGGCGGTAACGACTAACAGGAATGAAAATAATCACGAGAGCTCGCCGGCTCTATCTCCGCTTGTGTATAGATTGATCGTAAAGTCGTTTAGTTGTTTCTTAAACGATTCAGTAGTTTGTTGATTTTTGATAAATTAAAACAAAATATGTTATCAACGAGACCAAAGATTTAAATATATTTTTAAAAATAAAAATGAGGATGAATACTTCTTATCTATTATATGAAAGTTACTTTATTCTCTCAAAATATGTTTGTATAAATAAAAAATAAACATATTTTTTTATTTGATTGGTTGAAAATTGTTTCAGTAAAGAATATGATTTTATTTTTTCGATTCTTGAATTGAATTTTTGAATCTAAACCACGCCAAAATATTCTCGTGGATCATAATTATTTTTTACTACTAATAAACCAAGATTCGAATTTAGTATTTTTTTCTGTTTCGATTTAGATATGTCTATAACTCATATAAAATTTATCAAAATTTTATAAGAAATTGAATATGAATAGATTTTTAATTTGAATTATCAATGTTTTAAAGTGTTGATATTAAAAACACTTTTTAACCAGTTTTTTATAATTTAACGGAAATTGTAATATTTATTCTGTATTCAAATTCAAATTACGATCGATATTGAAATAGAAAACTCGGATATCGAAGGATAATGTATATTAGAATAAACTTACTAAAATAAAAACGATTTTCGTAAAGCAATAATAATATAATACTACGAAGTAGTATTTTAAGAGTTACATGATGTAATATACGAATAACATAAATTCAAATTCATAAAAATATGTTATTATTTTATAGAATTTGCGTGATGTTTAAGGTACAATAATTCCTCGTTAAGAAATAAAACTAAAAATTGTTAATTCTGCAATCAATAACCTTTAACTGTTTGAATTACAATTCTATGATTCAAATTTGATTTAAGATTATTTTGTAGTCTATTTATATATCAGTGATAATTCACTGATATTGAATTAAAAAAATACTATAAGTTATAAAAGGAACAAAGTAAATTTTAACTCGTATCAAAAGTTTTTTTTTGTAAAAAAAATATTTATTATAAATAAATTAATTCGAATGATAAATTTTAATATATTAACATATATCTGATGTAAATACGTTTTTAATTCGATATAAATGTAATAAATTAAATCAATGAATGGTTTATTTCATTCGTTTTTATAAATTCTCATATTAGTCGTGTATGCTTCACAAGTGGTATCAAAATTATATACAAAAATTAAATACACTTTTTCAAATTTACAAATCTATTTAAATTTAAAATCAAAAAATATGTTTTCTTGTCATACGACTGTACTACGTTCATTCATTTCTAAAAATAATTAATCTTTGCTTTTATTTTTTATAAATTTTAATTTAAAACAAATAAAAAAAGCTTGTAAAAATGACAGATATTTACCAAATGTTCAATAATTATCGTAGATTCAGTAAATGCAACATAACTAGGTTTTAATTAACTGCAATTATCGAGTCAGTACTCTTGTATTAAATTGTTGAACATGGAATAACATATGGTGTTTATGTACTGTTCTAACAGTACTTTGTGTGATTAGATTAAAGTGTAAAATTTTATCTGTCATACTTCATAATTTTTTTGGTATTAATTTTGTACAATTATTTAAGTATAAAATGCGAATATCATATTTATAGGGAATTTTATCAGATAACATTTTTTTCGTTATTAAAAACATCAAATATGTTTACTATAATTTTTAATGCAAAAAAGTTTATATTAAAACAATTGTTTAATTATAAATCTTAGTATACTTAAAAATAACGAAAAATCAACAAACATTCATATATATAATTACATATCCTGTATTTAAAGGAAAATTTCATATCTGGTTTTAGTATTTTTTATGATTTTTTAAAAAATGTACATTATAAAATAGTAGTTTTCAACTATTTCATAAATATTTTATTATATTTTAATTTTATTCGTAATTTTGTCGTTTTTAATAGGATATTAAAAAAATTCATTGAATTACCAATTTAAATATGGTAATATGGTTATAAACTATCTAACTGTTACATATCGTTCAAGAAGTTATTTTAACAACTTTCATTTAAGTTAAAAGTTAGTTTATTCTGGATACATTTTAATTATTCAGTAATTATTGAAAATTAGCACAGCCAATTAAAATTTGTAGCAAATTATTTTGTTCAAATTTCAGAAAAAATCGAATATTTGTACAACACGAACAATAATTTATAAAATATAGAGAATAAGTATCTATTGTAATTGTCATAAATTGCTTTGGAAGATTCAATGTATTGATTTTAATGTGATAATAATTGATAATCTTCTGTTGCTGTTTTCAAGATAATGAAGAATTTATTTGAAATTAATTGAAGATAAATATATGAATATATTTTTATATATTGTCAGATTTTCAAATAACTTATCATTTATTGGGTGCTATCTTTTCACAAAACAATAACGCAGATAAAATTGAAAGTGAAAATTAAAAAATTCTTCTATTTTTCTAACTAAAACGATATTATAATTTATGACGCAATTATAAATTATATATTTTAATGCAGATTTAGCAAAAACTGAAGGTTAAATTGGAATATTTTTGTTCATTATTCATATCTTTTAAATATACTATCATTAAATTATCAATTATTTTTATCATTACATAACAGTTTATATATATATATATAAGTAATTTGTTTTCGTTATTCACTAATAAATTTGTCACATTTTCAGAAAAAGGCATATAAATATAGCCAAAATCATCGATGGAAATTTAAGAAATATTGAACAAATTTGACTAATAAATAAATAAGTGAAATATTTTAAAGAAAAATTGGACAATGAATTTACAATATTAAAAATTTATAAAAAATATATGATATCTTTAAAAATATCCTGTACATTTATAAAGAATAAGCATGTTCAATTAAGAAATATAGTACATACATTATAATTAATTATCATCAGTTGTTGAAAAATGATATTCATACTTTCTAACTTTTATAGTAATATGATTCAATTATTTATATTTCACAGAAGTTTTAAATCCGCAATAAAACCGCAAGACATATGAAACATGTCTTACATATTATTAGTTCATTCGTATATTTTAGCAATTTTTATGATACATTATATGTTACAAATAGTCTGTAATATTATTTTTAGCATTTAGAAATAAACTATGAACTTGAAATAAGGAGTATCTATAGGTTGTTGATTAACTTGAAACAGAGTAACTAAGATTTGTTCAAATATAAATTATTATAAATAATTTTGATAATTTTCAATAGTTACTTAATGTCTATTTTTATAAGCATTTCGATAGCTGCGTCGTTATACTCAAATCGCAGACACGTGAATAAAACCTGATTTTTAATATTTTCATATTTGTATAATAATTCTTATATGAATAATTTTTATTATTTTTTTGAGAATTTTAATGTATTATAAATTTTTCAATGAAGTGAAATACATACACACACACACATATATATATATATATATATATATATATATATATATATATATATATATAAACAGAGAGAGAAAGTGTGGCAAACTAAAAGTAAAAAGTGAGTAAATTTCACTAGCGTCAAAAATAATATTTCAGGAATATGAATTAAAAGTTAATAGAAATACGAGTAAAACAAGAATTCTGATCATCATAAAAACAAATAAACAAATTAAATTAGCTTGAAGGGTATTAAATGTACCAATTAAATATGTTAGTTTTATTGTCTGAAAAATTACAATATATAATATGAAACAAGTTTAATATAGAAATAAGATAAAGAACAACTCTGTATAAGCAAAACAACACCAGTAAATGATAACCCAAATGTCATTTACATATATGCATGTATGAATATTAGAAATTATTAAAATCTATAAATAAATTACTTTGGCATATAAAATTGAAATATAAACACTAAAAAGTAAAAACCTAGCTAACTAATGTTACATATATGTGAATATTGAAGATAGTGAAAATCTACTAGATAGACAACTTTAATTTATTTATTTTTTTTTGAAAAAAGAAACTCATCGTATAAAAATGTGTTACATAAGTAATTAAATATTTGTTATAACGCGGTACATTTTTGTCCGATACTTGAAAATTATGCGAAAAAGAGAAAATTAACAATGAAAAAAGTTCTAGAAATATTAATAAAGATAAATGACTTTTGAAAATAATAGAAAACAGATTTTCGTGTTTTCAGAGATAAGACAAATATATTGTAATGTAAATAAGTAGTTGATTATTATATTTTTTAAGGCAGATACAATAATATTTCCACATAATAATTTTTTACTCATCAGTTTTAGTATTAAAACTGGTATTAATTCGGTTTAAAAATATATTTTATTGTTTTTAATTTACTAAAAAACATTTATTACTCAATATATAATATGATTAAATAGTAATAGAAATGAATCTTAACTCACATTTTCTGAACCGAATGGTTTATTAATTTTAATGTAAATAATATCGTATATTTTTTATTATAAAAAAGGAAACTTTATAATTTTTTTATTTACTATAAACTTCTAATTTTTTTAGATTAAATTAGAATTTTTCTATGTTATTTTGTTGATAAAACTAACATTAATTCATATATAATTTATTAAAGCTTTATTTGTAAAATTTTAGTAATATTTGAGAAAAAAGATAATTAAATATTTGAAGATAAATTTTGTAATCTAAATTTAGATTTTAATATAGATTTGTTTTTATGATGATCGGAATTCTTGTTTTATTTCTATTAACTTTTAATTCATATTCCTGAAATATTATTTTTGACACTAGTGAAATTTACTCACTTTTTACTTTTAGTCTGCCACACTTGCTCTCTCTGTTTATATATATATATATATATATATATATATATATATTAATTTAAAAACTTAAAATTTACTGTCTTAAATATTTTTGTTATGTATTATATAATATTTGAAGTTTTATGTATTATTAAATATTACTCGTTTATTACATAGAACGACCATTGAGATATTCTAATATTAGATATACGAATAATTTCATTTTTTATTTTCACAAATAAATTAATATTTTAAACATAAACTTTTCTACTGAAGTTTTCAACAATTTTACAAATTATTCCAATAATTATTCATATTAATCTCTAAGATATCTAAAAAGTGATAACTTTAATTATTTTGATAAAGAGAATATTATAATGGGAACAATGCCACATTTTCATAATATATTTAATATATGTTTAAATCGATTAGGATGATTAGAGACTTTTACGCAGTTATATATTGTATTTAAATAGTTATTCATACGGTAAATTATAAGTGGTTTTTGGTTATTTTACAATACCATATGATATTAATTTTCTGATAACGTCATATGAGTTAGTCATGTAAATTTTAAATCGTTTTAATCTATTCAAAATGGTCGAAAAAAGAAAATTTCTCACTTTTCTCATTCCATATATATATATATACACACATACATACATACATATATATATATATATATATATATATATATATATATATTAAATAAATAAAACTTTGAATATTAAAACACTTTGTGGTTTTAAATAATGATGCTTATTGTATTTTACAAATAAATCACCATAAAATGTTATTTTATGTAATATTCAACCATTGTTTATTTTTTGTATTAATATATTTTTCACCTATTACAATTACTTTATCTTTTTTCGAACGTAGATGATTGAAATTTCACTTTTTAATACATATATATATATTTGTATTCTGTTTACATTTTTTTCTTACATTTGAAATTAAAAATAATATTTGTTTTCTAGAAAGTTCTTGCCGAACAATAATTTCTAGTACGAGTTATTTTTAGTTATATTTATAAAATTATTTGTTTGACAAATATGTATTTCGGTAAGAAAAGTGATTTTTTTTTATTTTTTCAATGAAATTATTGTAGATTTGAATGTATGAAATAAAATAAATTTATTTTAGATATTTAAATCAGGTTTATATATATATATATATATATATATATATATATATATATATATATATATATATATATATATATATATATCCTACTTGTTTTCAATTATGGCAATGAAACATGATTTAAATGCTAAAGTGATTTAACGGCTCTAGACAATACCAAAAAAAATTTAGAAAGATGCATAAAATAACACGTAAAGATAGAAAAAAAGTGTATTCGAAATAAAACTAAAGTTATAGATGTTACAACAAGAGAGAAGAGTTTCAAATTGAATGGGCTGGTTATATAATAAGAAAAGATTTCCGATGAACAAAATAAATTATTGATTAGAAACAAAAATATAAAAATGTATAAAAGAATTTTATGGATAGATGAAATAGAGATATGAGAAAAATCGTTGATGTGGAATGAAAGAGAATGAAAAATATTGGATTACTGTAGATGGAAAGTTTTGAATTCGTTTTCATTCAGCAATGGATGAAAAAAGACTAATGATGTTTTATATATATATATATATATATATATATATATATATATATATATATATATATATATATGTTATTATATTAAAAATATTTCTGATATTTCAAATTGTTATAAATTGATTTTAAAATTCTGTAAGGGCCATTTGAGTTTTCACATATATCTATTTTTATAACGATCATTAGAAATAACGAATTGACAAATTATTTTTTTTATTGTAATTTTAAATATGTTAAAAACATAATTGATCTATTATGTTAAAATAATTAATCTATACACAGTATACACAGCACATCTATACACAGCATTTTAAATATATTTGTATAAGTTATTAGGAAAATTATAATTTTATAAAATTGATCGATAGAATGAAAACGAAAAATCGATCGATGCTTTATTATAAAGTTAATAAATTATTTTAAATATTATCATATTTATAAAGTATTTTAAAACAACTAGTTAAACATCTAGAACAAGTATCTTAAAACATCTAGATGCATTTTATCAGTATCAAAACAGAAAATTTTGTCCATATTTCTAAAATTGAATAATTATTTTATAACTGACAATATTTTTGATAAATTAATACTTGAAATTAGCATTGTTAAAAATTCTTATTCACAAAATACAAACATATTTTTTTTTGTATAGAAAAAAATGCTTGAACTAAAATGATATATTTATAGAGAATTATTGTACTGTTTTTTTGTAACTCTTCTAAATACATGTCTGTTAATTTTTTTCAGATTTGTGTAAATAAGAATTGATTTATAACGTTTGAATGTAGAAAAAACTATTTTTGATTTTAATACTCTTAATTTTAAAGAAAGACTTTTTGAAATTTAAAAAAATTACAATTAACTAAGAAAATAAAAATTATATACAAGTTAAATGGTTTTAAAAAATGTTATTATTACTTTAAAATTGATTGATTCAACTTTCTTAAAAATCCAAAATAATTCAAATATGTCAGATTCTTTAGCACATATTGTCTTGTGTTTTTTTAAAAAATCAAAATATTCATTAAAAAAGTAAGACATTTTTAACAAAATTAGAATAAGATTTAATATAATTTAAGTTTTTTCCGATAAAATTTAATTTTGAAAATATATAAGAACAAATTTCTTTTCCTTTAAGATTCTGTATATTATTTATGTATATTGATTTTTCGATCGTCCGTACGGATGTTAGCACTGCGGTAGAGTGTTTCACGCACCCACCTGTACGTTTGTGTGTGGCAACAGGTTGTATAGTGACGAGATAACCAGATTGTTAACCAGAGTCGGCGAAATTCACGACGCACTTAACCTTTTTCATAACATATTATTTTTAACTGTTTGGTTTTATGCCGACATCGAATGATTATCGCATCGACTAATGATGACTTTTTCGTTTAATGAGGTACACATTTTTTTTTAGTTTTTTGTACAGAATGATATTAGCAAATTACGAAATTATTTTTAAAATAAAAAATTCAGTATCATTGAATTAGTCTATATTTTGAATTGTTTTAAAATTTAGATATTTACTGAGAAAATTTTATAAAATGTTAAGTTTTTATTTATTTTGTAGTTACTTTGGTCAGTTTATATTAAATAATATTTTTCGAGTAATAACATACAATATATTTTTTTTTGTATGTATTAACGAATAATATACAAAATTTATTTTTATAAATGTTTATATTAATATATTTTATTTTTATAAATATTATTCATATTGTTATGTAAGTATTTCATTTACTTTTTAATACAAGGAAATGACTATTCTAAATATTATATTTTGTTGTGATTATTTTCATTATATGTCACTTAGAAAAGGAGAAAAGGTCTCAAAATCGTTTCAATCTTATTATCATTACCTTCGACTGAATTTGATTCTATTACAGACCAGACAAACGCATACGAAATTAATAAAGAACTTTGTTGAAAATAGATTTTCAGATATTACGTTTAATGAATGATTTTGACCATTGACCGTTCCAATTAAAACTTGTGCATATAAATAAAATTCACAATGACGTACACGAAATAGCAAATTTATGAAGTAATGACAGATCAATGTACTTTAAAACATCAAGGCATTTCAATTGAATCGATTGATCATAATTAATCTTATCAAAATGAATAAATATGTAATTAAAGGACGAATTCATATCAATCATTAAATTCGCATTGATTTTGTCGGGTAATGCAATCGAATAATTTGGTCTGGTATTTCAATTTGTCATTTTTTTCCAGTACATATCGTCATTATAAATACACACACACACACACATATATATATATATAGAGAGAGAGAAAGAGAGAGAGAGATGTTCAAACTAAACTGAAGTATTTAGATATACATTTACTTTTCTACTACTATTTACTATCCTTCAATCTATATTATTTCTCTCTCTCTCTCTCTCTCTATATATATATATATATATATATATATATATATATATATATATATATATATATAGCTAAATAGAGAGAGAGAGAAAGATCACAAAGTAATGAACTGTATTTTATCACAAATTTGATATGTATATTTAGAACATTTTATTATAATTGATAAAATATTTAAAAAGTAGGTTAATATCTTGATCTAAATTTTCCTTCTAGATTTGTTTTTAATTAGAATCGTTATTGAAATATTTTATTTAATATTAACAAAGTATTTATTTATGTATTAATTTGTACTGCAAGATTGTAAAAGAAAAAAAGAACTAAATTTCAGATTATAAAAATTTAAATTTAATAATAAAATAGAGGAAATAGAGAATAGTTAGTTACATTACATAACAGCGTCTATATTAAAAATAGATAGTTAAATAGGGTAAATGTAAATTTATTGTGTTTTATTAAATTTTCAAAATGTAGAAAAAATAAATAAATATAAATAATATTAATTATTTACTATTAATAATAATATGATATTAATTTGCATTTTATTGATACTGTGCAAGTTCAGTTTCAATTTATTCAATAAGAGTAACTAAAATTTATGTAGGTTTAGACATTTTGCAAAGATTGTATGGAAATTATCTAATAGGAAATAGATATAAAGAAATAAATGACTTTTTTATTAACAAATATATTATGATATGAATAAAACGTTTTTCACAAATAAGATGAACGTTTGTGATACTAATATTTTGCAAGAAAAAGTCAATTATATTGCATCCGGAAAAAAATTACATACATTATTACAGTTGTATGAGATGATATTTAAAAAGTGAAAGTAACGAAAGTATATGTGTAAAAACTATGTTTATTCTGAAATTTGGAAACAAGTCTTGCAAAAGAATGTTAAATGGAATAATAATACGATTTTAATTTAATTTTTATTGTCGAATCAAGTAGAAAAATCGCAGAGGAATTAAAATAAATAAAAAAATTCCTGCCTTTAAACAATTATTTATTTCGATAGTTTCACAGTTTTTCTATACACGTAAATGTTTTGACAAACAAATAGTATGATCAATTAAAATTTTGTATGGACATCAGAAAATATTATTTTAAGTAATCTTGTGCTTTTATAACTATAATCATAAATAGAAAAAATAAAATAAAATTATATTAACAAATAATATTATTTTATCACCACCTTAGATGGATTTTAGTTAAGCTATTAGGTCGTGTAATATGAAATGCCGGATTGTTATATCGGAAATAAAATAAAAAATTATATACTTAATTTAAAAAAAATATATTTACTGTTTCAGTAATAAAAATATATTTGCAAATTTTATTTATATATATATAATTTAATTGAAACATTTCTGCAACTACAATTCGAGCAATTAAATTTCACGTAATTCGATTCAAAATTTGTTTTATAAAATACATGTATACAGATAAATAAACAACACTAATCCAGTGGCATTCATATATTGAATAGTATTTAAATATAAATTATATATATATATATATATATATATATATATATATATATATATATATATATATCGAAAATAATATAGTTAGTTAAATTTAAAACAATAATTTTTATTTATCGATAAAAATGTGTTTATTTCAAATTAGTTTTCAATCAGAAAAGTTAAATTTTTAATCAGAAAACAGATTAATAATCAATATTTACATTTCATAAGACATTGTTTTCAAACGCATTCTTTTTTGTAAAATATTTAGAAGTATACCTGGTTTTAATGCAATCATGAACTTAAACAGATTTATATGAACGAATTTTTTGTAAAAATATTTTTGTATGTTTCTATGTGAATAAAAACATATCGTGTTTAATTATTTACATTTGAGTTACTGATCTACTTATATATAAACATTGTTGTAATACTTAGTTATCTTAGTTTTTTATTTTACATTATAAATTATTGTTCTTTGTGAGTAACTCAAGTTGCTATTATACGCCTATGTTGTGAACTAGAAATACTTTCAATTTGCTCTTATTTATTTATAAGTTTATGAAAAAATAGCTTTATTCTATCGACTTTACTAATTTTCGTTGAAAAAGAATCTATTTTGTCTATTAAATACTATGGAATACTGGTTAAGAAACACTGAAATAAGGAACAATCTGATTCAGTGGTCCATGAAATTGTTCTTACAATATTTATTAACTGAATTATAAAGAAATACAATTTGAGTTACGTAACTTGCAACAGTAATTCTTGCACGTTTAATTAACGTGATATTCTAATAAGAAAGTAGAGTATATGATCAGTTGACCTATTTTATGCAGTTTCGAATGGAAAAACGTAAGGTGATTTCAAATTGTTTTGAAACCTTACATGATGTTAATTAATTTTATCGGAAATATTTTATTTTTTCATCATTTATATGTTTCTGCAGTTACAACAATTGAAGAGTAGTGTATATATATGTACATACACACACACACACACACACACACACACACACACACACACACATATATATATATATATATATATATATATATAAAATTATTACTGTCTATAATTTTTATTTCAATTTCATATTTTTTCTTCAAAACTGTGACTAAAACACATAAATCATGATACATGGAAAAAAATCTTTAATAAAGATATTTTTATTCAATGCTAATTGTCAAAATGAAATAATAATCACAGAAGGCATTTGTAAATTACTTATCAATTAAATTAAAATAAAAGTGTACAATATTAAACTGTGTGTTTTTAAATTGGTTGGAAAATATGGACAAAAACAGAATATCATAACATGTATTAAGCGAAAAATAAATGATATTTTTTATAAACAGAAAGAAATGTACGTATTGATGAACTGATATAAAAATCTTATTTAGTCATTGATCTACAAAAAATCATAACAACGTCTGACAGATAAATGAAGAAGAAACTTGGATGAATTTCTGCACTTTGGTTCGATATTTGGTAGTAAACATCAGTACTACCAAATATAATACAATTCAAACTCCTTTTTGATGAAAAAAATGTTTTTATGTATATTATCACTTTTGTTATGATTTTTATAATTTTAAGCATATTTCGTTGACGAATAAATGTTTAAGATTTTAGTAGATAAATTTTGTTTTGTGAAAAGATAACAAAGAAAAATATTACATAGATTAAATCGAAAAATTATTTAAGGAATCAGGTTACAAATGTTTCACAAACGATTAAAAAAATTAAATTACTAACATTTTAAGAATTAAATTCCTATAAATTATTTACAATGTGCTATTGTCATTTGTATATATTGATCATTTAAATATGACGCCTGAATTTATGTTTTATTAAAAAGAAACATGTGCAAGGTGGTGTATAGGGAAATATGTGTATAGATATTTTGTTCCTTTTTAATAAAACACAAATCTAGGCGTCACATTTGGATGACCCTATGTTATTAAAGTTGTACAAAGACTTTAAAAACATTATATATATATATATATATATATATATATATATTATATGTATGTATGTATTTATGTAATGTTCAATATCATATGTAATGTTAAATTAATATAAGAGTTTTTTTCAATTTACTAAACAAACAATAAAATTTCGTAAGATCAAATTTGAATTTACAACAGAATGAATTATCACCAACATTCATGTCTTTATTAATATTGAAATTTTGTTGTTTTATTTATAAGTTGTTGTTGAACGAGATTGGGTGTATATACATCGTATGTATCCAATCACATTGTAATTTTACACTCGATTCACACGAACCGCGATTGTTGCGAAATGCTTCGCATGTTCTTCAACAGAAGTTTTGTAGTGGATCATCCCAACCGCATCAATGTACATTCCTTAACCACAAGATGTGTTCTCGACCTTCGGGCTTTGAACACTGACTGCACAACAGGTGGTCTCGTGATAAGATCGTCTTATAATCGCAAACGACATGCCGTTATATTTCATTCATTTTATCGTTGCTTAACGACGATCCGAGTCATAAAAAAACACAAGAGCACACACACATGGAGCAGTGCAATTGGATGCTGTGCGTTCGATTACAATTGTTGATTAATCAACGATGTATAAATACGACGATGATGATATTGCAGTGACGATAAATGTCGCACTTTATTATCAGTTCGTTTATTATTATTATTTCATTTCAATGGTATCCAACTGTTCGACATTAATCGATGTTTAACATAATGAAAAACGCACGGTGGTCGTGAAAATAAAACGGTACCTGAAGTGACGAAATTAACGTATCTAAAAGGGATTTACGTTATTGACTTATATTAATTTTCTATATAAAAAATTAATAATTATAATACCAAATTAAGCAATAATTTTATCTTTTGTGCATTTGTATTTATATAAATGGAACCAAGTTCTTATATTTTTATTTCAATGTCAACTACTGAACTTTTAATGAAATTTTTTTTTTATTTTATTGATATATTAATTACTAAAAGGATAATGGATGTAAATTTACTTTTTTGAATAAAGATAATAAATTTTCATAATCAATAATTTTCAAAATAAACTTAATTTTTATTTTTTTTAAACACTTATAATAACTTTATGTTTATTACTTTTATTTACTTATTTATTTTAAAAAACATTTATTGAAGAAGTTATTGATTTTTTTTATATTGTCACTAGATGATTAACATAAATGTAATTTTTCCATTTGTAAATTAATGCTATTTGAAATAATTTGATAATAATATTTATTATTTCGATTTTCTGAAGTAGAAGTATTTTCATAGATTCATTAATATCCAACATACAGAATGTTTTCTATTACAATGTTAAATAGTCATTATTAATTTGAATAATTACTGAAAATTTGAATAAAAAACTTTTTTTGTGTTTGGATTATTATTCAATATATGAAAATAAACAGAGATACCATGTTTATCATCCATAATTTTAAATATTAATATACAGAGTCACGCTAAGCAAAGAGCAATTAATTTTCATTTATATTGTAGTAGCAGTAGTATAGTTGCAAGTAAAAAAATTAATCACAATTTATCTATAAAACATTCTATTTAATCACTTTACGTAAACTCACAAGTATTTTATATTTCAGAGCCATTCTATACATTCTTTCTTAGAAAATATTTAAAGTAAACCAAAATTCTCAGCTACATATTTAAATAAACAGTATTACTCACAAATGTAAAAAAGCAGTTTGGTTTTTTTTTTAATTAAAATTCTAAAAGAATATATTTTTCACATTCTGTTTTTTTCCACGTCCGAACTAAAATAATACAGTTTTTGTAATCAATCACAGCGTTGTTCTTTCATGGCTTCACAGAACACTTATCAACACTCTGCTACTATTTTCTTGGAAAGTATATAACATTCTACGTAATTTTTTCAAAAGGCTTCATAAACTGTTATTGAATAAAAAATACATTGAAGCTTAAATCAATTATTTTATACATATATATATATATATATATATATATATATATATATATATATATATATATATATATATATATATATATATATATATATATATAAACAAACATAAATTGGTTTATAATGATTCAAAATAAATATATATTTATAATTTCGAATGTTCGTATTTATTTGACTGAAAATGAATAAATAAGAAATTATTATATTATCATTTTTCAAACTTTGAAAATAAACGAAAATTAAAACTAAAAATTCAAATTTTTAACAATTACATTCTTTGTGAGATAATATATATGCAAAGAATAACACATATTCTACACACATTGAAGAACACATATGCAAAAAAAAGTTCACAACATTTTTGTTCTTAATTATGAAAAATGTGTTTTTTTTTAAAAAAAAATATTTTATTTAAATCATTATTTTGCTAAATGATGAATTGAAGCTATCATTACTTCGGTTTGATTAAACTGAAAATTGAAATGAAACGAACGTTAACGATTTTTCGTCACCTGCAGAAAGTCATACTTTGTTATATGTTTTAAAATAATTATATATATATATATATATATATATATATATATATATATATATATATATATATATATATATGTACGTATGTATTTTTGTATTCATAAACTTGATCGTCTTGAAGAATGAAACTAGAATGTATACAAATAATTAATTTATATTTTGGAATATGGATATTCTCATTGTGTTCCGAAAATGATACCATTGCCATCTAATGTTCATAAGAAACAATGTCACCATAAATAATTAGTAAAGATTTAAAAAATATTTGAGTTGTAATAACGATAATTTTATTAACGCAAATAGAAATTATTTCAAATAAATTTTATCAACTGAAGATAAAAGAACACCGCAGATGTACCCCATTTTGATTTTCTATCTAATATATTAATGAAATTAGATCAAGACCTAATACTGTAAACAAAATAATTACGTAGAAAAATAAAAGTGTTCATTTATGTAACTATTTCGATATTTACATAAATATTTAGTTCAAGTTTGTAAATACCTTATAAACTTATTTTAAAAAAAACTTTATTTATATATAAAGGTTTTTTATATTTTCTATTAAATCTGTGACTTTAATTTTATAAAAAAAATTATTAATACCAGTTATATAATTTCAATTTCTATTATTATTAAATTTTCGATTTATTATTTATTGAAAGTTAGTTTTTAATTAAGAAATATTGTACAGCAGGTCAATGTTCCAGCTACATAGTTACAATAACTTTATAAGTACAATTTCTTGCGCTTTGTCTTTTTTTTAATAACAATGGGAAATGTTATTTTTAACAAAAAAATAATGAATATCAATTTATTATAATTGAATAGTTTTAAAACCATTTTTCATTAATACAAAATCATCCAAATGTGACGTCTAAAAAGAAACATGTGTATAGGAAACTTGTATATAGTTTCTTTTTAATAAAACACAAATCTTTGGATGACCCTATATATAATAAATTTATTTATTGGATCACAAAAAAATATAAAGAAAAATGTTTGTGTGTTAAATGATTTAATAAAAAATAGCAAATTACCTGTTTTATAAAATTGAAAATATTACACTTTACTGATAATCTTTATATATATATATATATATATATATATATATATATATATATATATATATATATATATATTTATGACGCCTAGATTTGTGTTTCTTTAAAAAGAACATTTGGATGACCCTATATACGAGTATGTACACATACATATGTATGTGTACATATGCATGTTTTTATTAAAAAAAATTAATAAGGACGTGCTTAAATGCAAGTATTTTACAATATTTGGAAAAGTTCTAAGTGAGACTTTTACCTTATACTGCAAAATACAACGAAATCTAATCGACTGTACGAATGGAAGCAACACAGAGAATGTTTCTGAATACAACTAGTCACTGTGGTTAATAGAGATAATTATAGAAGATAGAGAAGCAGCCGCCATGCGGTCTGCCAATGCGGCCTTGATTCGAAAACGGAACACATATATACATTTGCACAGCCACATGAACATATTCACACATACAATTCACATACACATATATTATACATATATGATGTTTGATGAATGTTTGAACACAACGTTTGAACGCTTCGCATAAGATTCTACATTTTTTATCTACTGCTAACAGTTATTGAAACGACATTGTGACGAATATGTTATTAATTAAAACATCTGATCTTTGTTGAAGTGATGTAAGATGAACTCCAATATGCACATGTATTGTTGAACGTTTCATGTTGAAATAGACTTTATGTTTACTACTTAGACAAATTCCATTACGATGTATGAAATACAAGTCTGAAGAAACAATATGTAAACAGTTTATTTAAGTTTTAACAATAATTACATCTATTGAATTTATACTTTTGAAAAATTTGTACATAGATTGAATTATAATACGTGTAATGTGAAAAAGAGTAAATTTTACATACATTTTTAGACCAAAAAGAAACAAAAAAATCTTTACCAAAAATCTATTTATCTTTATACAATTATTTGTACTTCTAAATATTGATAGAATAAGATTTTCTGCCATGTTTGAAATTACTTTGGTCTAAGTACATGTTATATTTCTTTTAAGGAATTCTGTCTATTAATATTTATGGATTAATCTTTCAATTACATTCTAAAAATATCAACTGGGTTAAGGTTAGAATACTGAGATTGTGAATAAAGATATTTTAGGTTATATGTAGAATTCACTCTTTAGCGACTTTTACGATTTACTTGTCGTTGTTTTAGTGAGAAATTAATTTGATATTTAATTCATAAAATCGAATAAATTAATGGATAATTCGTTAAATATTATAAATTATTTATTAATTAAACAATAAGCAGAATTCTATTAGTTCCATTCGTAACTATTCATCCCAGAAAACTATTATACTGATTCTACTATATTTAGTTGAAACTTTCTTCATTTATTTCTTAATTATTTTTCTGTCATATTTTTTCTGATTATTTCACTCATACCTCTTTTCATATCATAATAAAAAAATGGTAAACATGTTCCTTTGTAAAAAATATATTTTTACAAAATTTCAAAAAAACAAAAAACATTTTTTGATGGAAATTTTATTTACTATAAATATTGTAACTGTAGAACAGTGATAAAATCAATCTTTAATTTAATAAAAGTGAGAATATTTTAAGATTTATCATTTATGTTATCTTCATATTATTCAATACTAAATTTCGAAATTATTTTTAAAATGCCTCTATTTAAAATTTATTATGGAGTAGTGAATTTATTTTTAAGAAAATGTTAACATTGCGTACAATTCTCTATTTTTCTGTAATTTGATGATGAATTCTGCTTTTTATTTCAGAATTATATATGATTTATTTTTATAATCTCCAATTTTTTGTCACTTTTTTATATTTTATAAACGTATACTAATAATAATGGTTTAAATAATGACTTTATAATTTAAAAAAACAATTTAAAATAACATTTTAAAAAACCAATTTAACTATGAAAGAATAATTTTAACAATCAATTTTACTGTCACACGGTAATCGGTTTAATAAAGTTTTAAAATTAATCTTTGTTTTGTTTATCCGTATATAATTTTATGTTTGATCAGTAGAATTTTTAATGAAAGTTTAATTTCATTTCGATTTATAAAATGATTTATTTTTTGCGAATAATTATAATACATATTTTTTTTACTTCTCTAGAGTATTGAAACAAATCTTTTATATCAATCTGTACAAAAACAACTATATAAAATAAGCAAATTATTTTGCATTAAGTTGACGATAATCTTTATAAGTGAGGGCACGCTCTTCGCAGGTGCAAGTTATTGTCAACGACATTGAGTCCATAAGGTCGTACATTGCCCTTGACAATATGTTTATTGTAAAGGAGTACATATTTCCGGAAAACGGATTCTAATACTGCTGTGTAATATTTATAACACGATCTCAAATTACCTCGCCTTTGACCTAAACGAGGGGCGTAATTTCATATGAACCATCAAGGTGATACATCTATTTGCTATTTGCCATTACCTTGAGAAAAATCAAGAAATCCTATTCGAACATGTATTTATTGTACACACGTACACATACCAATTGTCAACAATTGTAAAAGAATGGATGCGATGTCAATGATTCTTATTTATCGGAGTGATTTAAATTTAACCGCATATCAGAGAAACGCAATGCCACATCGACCATCTGTCATTATCGACAAGAGCAACAAATATTTTTAAAGAACTGTTAATTATCGGACAATGACGACAACCAGAGCAACGATGACGATGACAATACGATGAATTATTGTACAAACGCACACTTATTTCTACAATGTCGTAATGAAGAGTGCAATATCATTTTTAGCTTAATGCTCTTTCACTTTGTGTTGGTATCCCATTCATAAAACTATCGAAATAAAGATAGCCTCGGCGATAGGTCATGGAGGATATCTGCGTACATTTTTTGATGATAATCATACACATAGCTACTATATTAAGTCCACAAATACTGCCACCATCTTACTCATTTCCACAAAGTTATGGTGATAAGGGCCGATAGAGGCACATGTATATGTCACTATATATATATATATATATATATATATATATATATATATATATATGTGTGTGTGTGTGTGTGTGTATGTGTTTGTATATTTTTGTGTTTATGAATAAAATGGAATTTAAATTGCAAGGCCAGTATTTCTTAACCTTTTGATTACCGAAAATCACTTTAATATATTTTTGGAATTACAAAAAACAAAAATTTTAATTATACGATTTTTCATTTTTAATGATCATTAAAAAATTAATTCTCCTATATACTGTGCAAATATTGAATATACATTTAAGTATCTATTTAATTGGCATTGTAGCTAATTTACGTTTATATAAATGAGTTATTTACGTCAATCTCATAGGATTTTATAAAGCTGTTCAGAAATATCATAATTTTATTTTATTCGTTTAATTTTTTCAATAATAATTTAGCATTAACTTTATATTGTCAAACAAATAATAAATGAATATTAAACACGTTTTTATAATTTATTTATGCAATTTTTTGATGTTAATATACATATATATACATTTTGTTAAAAAAATATATTTAAAATTTGTTATATTTTATTACTGTTTCAATATTTCACAAAGAACATATTTTTTGAAATATTATGTATGATTAATTGATTAAAACATTTAATGCGTCACATAACAATAATAAAAAGTTAAATAACTTTAAAAATTCTAAATTTTTGACAATAAAATCCAAAATTATGCATTTATAAGAATGTTTAACTAAGTTTTGTGATCAGATAAACTAAAGATAACTAACTAACAAAATTCAAGAGCATTCACATTAATAGATATTTTTAAGTATTCTAAGGTATAGAGCAGAAACTTCGGTATTAAGTTACAGAAATGTTAACAAATTATTAAGTGGTGAGATGGATTTTCTGAGATAACACATTTGAAAAATGAAAAGAGTGGGGAATGAGATTATTCCAAATTGAGTATTGGTAAATGAAAATACATATAACAATGAGAATAAGAAACTTAAGTGGTATGGACACTTGAGAAGTTTGGGAGAGAATAGATAATATAAGGAAGATGTTTGAAAAGGTGCCTAAAGATAAGAATGAAAAAGAAAAATCAAAATAGTGGAATACGGATACGAATAAAATTTTGAGAGAAAAAAGAATACGAAAAAACATGGAAGAATCTTGAGAGTTTGTGTTTGGAAACTAACATACAATTATAACTAACAAACGTAAGACTTCATACATACAAATCTAAAACGATTTCTTTTAAGATTATTCTCTAATATACCATTATATGAAGCAAGAAAGTCTTTTTTTATCAAACAATTTTAGAATCATTTTAGAATAAATAAATCTGGCTTTTTAGAAAAATAATGTAATGATTTATATGAACAGTTCAAAACTGAATTTCAACAATTTTTTGAAATGTTAATATATTCTAGTTTGTAAATTGTACGTATTTTATATTTATTTATTTTATTTTTCAAAAATATCTAACTTAAGTAACAATGTATTTATGTAGAATTTCGACTTAAAATAGAAAAAATATTTTTTCTGAAACTATTTACGCACTTATATTCTTTTTGCAAAATTAATATAAATTTAAAATAAGGTTTAAATCCTCATAACGATAAAGGTAAAAGATACGATTATGCTAATGAAATAAAAGAATCGTATCAAGTCGATTGTATTCATTTTGTTGGATGTTTTATTGTCTGTATTGTCTCGTTATTGAATTTCAGTTTGTAAGGTATACTCGTTAACGAAAGGCGTTGTAAATAAATACCCGATTTGTGTAAGAATGCGAAGTGGAGCAAGCGACCTGACGATCAGGTGATGTTTGTAGTTCTGTTAGGAGTGAAAGTCTGATATAGCGGGCCGTACAGTGGTTATTCGTCACAGGTATTCATTTTTATATACAAATGTATATTTTTGCGTTGATGTCATTCAGTAAAAAATTTCACTTAAAAAAACAACGCGTACACTTCACTTTATGTACACACACACACACATATACATATAAAATTATATATAGGGCTTTCCAATAAGTGCTTCAAAAGTTTAAATGGAAATAAATCAAAAATTATTTAATTAATTAGACATTTATTATTTTTTTAACATATTCTATGGCATTAATGATGGAACACAAGTTCACTCATATTCACCAAGATTTCGCTTGATGTAATGCATTTGTTTAGTCCAATTTTTAGTCACTCTTTCACATAATGGTGGTTCAATTTCATGAACTACACGTTCAGTGTTTATTTTTAATGCTTTTGTTGTTTGTGGTTTATCAACATAAACCAATGATTTCACATAACCTCACAGAAAATAATGCAATGGAGTTAGATCAAATGATCTTGGTGACCAATTGATGGGCCTGTTTCTTGAAATAATGGACTTATTAAACTTTTGTTTCAATAAGTCTATTGATTTTTTTGCAATTTATAAGCGTTATCGAAGTGTTAAATATTTCATGGTAATTTGCGAAACTATACTGCGTTGAAATGTCAAAATGAGCTTAAAAAAAATCAAACACGGCTGCCACCAACTGTCAACGTTCTGACATTCTTATTGGAAAACCTTTTATAATTAATTTTATTTCAAGCATTATAATACATAGTAGCTGTGCAAATATATACAAATTTTATGTATTTTTTAATAATAAATATACTATTGTAAAAAATAATATTTTTTAAAATATTTGCCATATAAAAAAAAAATATTTAAACAAACTAACTATAATAACTGTTTTTTCAATAATAATTTATGATAATTATTTCAGTACAGAGCATAATAAAAAATAATTATTAATTATTATCTAATTTTACATTTGCGGCAAAAAAATCAAATAAAGAACTAAAGATTTTTTTCAGTAATCATCTAAGTTTTACTAAGAATTTGTTTGAAATATGTCTTTCGAAAAATAGAAAGATGACATGTTTTACAAAAAAAATCTTTATAATGTATACTTTTAATCGATTGAATACTGTTTTAAAATGTAAAAAATGTTTAACAGAATATTTTTGTAATCAATTCTAACTACAACTTATTAATGTCTAAACTAAAATATATTTATACCTTTATTATTTACATTATATTAGTAAGAAAAAATATTCTTTTCTGTTTTCACACACCTAACTATGTATTTTATCTTTTTCCTTTCACATAAATGAATTATAACCTTCAATACCACTATACATTAAAAGGTGATAAATAGTCACTTATTGTTTACTTTTTTTCTTTATAACAATAGTCTAATACACATTTCGATGGCGATGTCATCTTCGTTCGAGCATTATGTTATAAAATTATATGTATATACTGTATGTATTTTATCGGTTTTCAGATTTTTTGTTTACTTTATTATCTCAACAAATATAAAATTATTTTATTACACACTTTAATATTATTAGTTTTCTATTAAAATTTATTTACAAATAAAATATGTCTGGACATTATATTCAGTAATAAAAAATGAAATGTTCACATATTATGAAATATTAAATTGATAACCGTTAATAACAATTTATATTTTTTCATAGACATACACATTTTCTATTAGTAACATTTACTGATTTGAATCCGTATTAGCTATTAATCTATTAGCTGGTAAAAACTAATTTCAGGAAAATCATTTGAATGGAATATTTTTATATAATTAGATATTTATTTTTATCTTTTGATTAGATTAAATAATTTTTATTAAAAATAGATTTATTTGTTATATTTTTTTATAATAATCACAAATATAGAACTTTTCAGATGTAAACAATAAAAACAGTTTTTTTTATTTAATCATTTTTTTCATTATATTTTAAACATATATTATAAAAAAGTAACTATCAACTTTTATTATTATAGCTAGTATAGTAATTACATGTTTGTAATAAATACATATTTTGTATACATTTCGTACTAATCATGATCTATTTAAATAAATATGTATAACGCAATATGACAAGAGAGTATGTAAACATTATTACAAACATCCGAAAATATTCCATTTATCAAAACCATAAATCACGAAATGACCATAGCAAAACAAATTGAGATGACCTTTAAGCATGAACTTGCATTAAAATATACGTACATACATATACATATATACAATTCATAAAAATGATGAGAGCAATCTCGTGATAAGCATTTCAGTTTACTATTTACAGTAAATAAATCGTGTGAAGATGGCGGGGAAAAAACTTATTCATAAAAACATAGTCCACCAGAATTGGACAAAATCGTCATTGTTTTTATCCATCGCGATGTTGACAATGTTTCAAGTTCATATTTTTGCAACTGTGGTTAATCGTTATGATTAAAACCACTACACAGGTGTGCACTTAAATACGATATGGATTTCTTATATATATATATATATATATATATATATATATATATATATATATATATATATATATAATATGTACATACACGACGCGTTTGTAACTGTCGATTGGGACGGCTTTCAACATGAGCTATAAATAGAATGGTAAGAAGAAACTGGTGCATTTCAGAGTTCATTGTGTAAATGAAAAATTGCATTGTATTGATACAATCTAAGTTACAACAAAGAATTCGAAGGATTATTTTTATCAAATCGATATATATTGGTAGTCGTGTTTGCAGTCATTGAATTCATTACATTTTTTTTTCGTATTATTATGAAAATTTATTTGTTACATAGTTTTTTTTTTAATTCTGTTTAAAATTTGCATAATGTTTCGTTATTTTAAATTTTATTAAAAAAAATATATAAAAATATTTTTTATTTTTTGTATGACTTTTTAAAATTTGTGAAATTTCTCAATATTTAAAAAATTAACTACATGAAATTTATTTGCAGAGCATTTTTCTAATTAATATTTTCGAATTGACGAAAATAACATAAAAACAAATTTTTATTGATCACTAGTATCGAATATTACAGAAAATTTTATTATTTTAGTATTTTTTAAATTCTTTACAATTTTCTAAATTTAATTTCAAAATCCGATACTAATTAGAATTTTAATAATAACTTATTTATGAGAAAAAATAAGTTTTTAAGCAAAATGTTTCTATTTTTAATAATAAATTGTTATTGGCTATAAAAGTAGATAAAATATTTTTACAAAGTATGTTTAAATATTTAAATGTGAATAAAAATCTTTGAATTACTGTTAGAAATTGTAACGAAGAATCATTAATTTTAAACTAAACAGTAATCGACAAAAATAATTTAACTTTATAAGATATTAAAAAATATAATATTATACATTGCGGATTAATTTAAAATCCGTATATATACATAGTTTATTTTACATGCTGAACTATTGGAAACAATTATAGACTTTGTATTCTCATATTACTTATAAGTGAAAACATATTGTCTATGTTATGTTCATAATTATCCAATTAACTGATGATGTTATGATTACATTTGAATTTTTTTCTTAAAAAGAAATAAAAAACAGGGAAATATATTTTTGATCGGGTTGATATTTGAGAAACCATAAATGTGAACAATAATATGACTATTTTTGAATTTTTTACAAAACATGTTTTCTAGACAGTGATTTGTACGGGGTGACTCAAATAAGACTGAAGGATAGTAGAGAAAAGTAAATAACAGTACACAAGTAAATGTCTCTCTGAAACCTTCAGTCTTATTTGGGCCACTCTGTATATTTATTTGTGTCGTTTTAAATTTAACTTTATTTACTTGAATAAATAATCTCTACGAGAAATTTATCTGTACTAGTAGACTTTAAATACGACGAATTGTTTAGAAAATATGCATACATATTTAATGAATTGTTTTACCAAATGTATATCGTATAATTTTTATAAAATTTTCAAAAATAAATAATACTGCATTGTATGAAATCATACGGAAAATTAGTTTTTAATCGTCAGTCACTAACGATTACATTAAGTAAATTCAATATATTTTTTTATTTAGTAACTAACGATAATTTTATTTTTTAACACTTATATTCTTGTTTTGTCATTTAAGATAAAATTAATCTTTGTGTGTACGAATGTACATGTGTATACATGTGTGTTTATAATATTATATATATCTAGAGAAGGTCTAAATTTTTGAACATAAGAACAAAAATCAATCGTTGAGAAAATTCTAATAATCATATAAAAGATTCTCGGTTTGAACATTAAAATATTTTTTATGTGTTTTTAGTTCTATATAATTATATATTTTGCATAACAGGTTTATACAATAAAAAATATATTCGCGATAAATGATTCTGTAATAATCAAACATGCTTAAAAATTGAAACAAATATTTCACAAACAATAAATATCATGAATTATAAATATTGAGGTACATATAATATAACATATATTGTAATTTCTGGCAAATTATAAAAGATCTTACTAACATAGAAAACATTATTTGTAGTTTTTGGACTATAATTGTTGGGATTTCAACAGAAAGGTTCTGACGATTTAGTAACTAAACGTAATTTGATTTAGTAACTAAACGTAAACAATAAAAATATGTTATTAAATGAGATTGGAGTTTTATGTTTGAAAAATGAATTGTTTAGACGATTTGAGGTCAACTAATTAAATTAACACAATATATAGATATATATTTCAATTTTTTCCAAATTATTTAATTAACATAGTATAGTAGTTCGATATAATTGCATTTTTGCTAAATAGTTTTTGAAATTTTTTCATTGTAACATCCAATACGAACTTTACTATAAAATATTAAAACTGATGTAATCAAATTCTGTTTGTACATATGACGTATTATTATTTCATAATTTTATATTTTACTCGTTTAAACTGTCATCTAATTACAAAACTTCCGTATGTTGTAACATATAGAGAGCGTATGTATGTGATTTACTGTTAAAAATTCCTATTCTCTCATAATTATCTCAATCTTTTTTATTTGTTATTATTTCATTATTGTATTGGTCCTCACTGTGACCATTTTTGAGCATTTCTGTAATTTGATTATATTTATCTACTCTTCTATATTATATGTAGGTTTTAAGTTTTTAAAATATCTATTTTGAATTTATCGCACGCGAAACATCCAATTTGATAATTATCGCATGACTTATTAAATAAATGATTTTAGAATGAGCGTAAGAAGATAAATATAAACATAGATCTGTCATTATCGTCAGATTGTCGAAGAGACTATAAATAATGTACGCGGCCGCGACTCCTTCGTTCAGTTTATCAACAGTGCGATGTGACCTTTTCCTTTGGAAAGTTTTTGCCATACAGATATAACTATTACTGAAGATAAAGTTATACGGTTTTGTTTTGAATGAAAATATCTCCAGACATCTAAATTTTCGAAGATTTTTCTGATTGAACGGTACATTTAAGTATGTATTTGATATGGTGATCATTTTAAATTGATCACCATATCAAATAATATTTTTAATAGAAATTAAAGAAAAATATTCCATGCTGATTTTGCAAACCCTTACTAATAAAATTATTGAAATTCATCAAATATAAAACATTGAATAATGAGTAATTATTGAACACAATAAAATCTTATGGTACTGAGGTAAATGAATCATTTGTGTTAAAATATTAGAAAGTACTAACAATTTCCTTGTCAGTGGATTAATAAAAACTTCAACGTTTTATGAAAAGTTCGACAAATTTTTAATGAAATATTTTTTTAAAAAAAGAGAACAATTTATTTCATTATCTATTTTTAAAAGAAAAGATTTTATTTAAAGTAATATTCATTCCTGTTATAAATAGTTTGAATCTGATGAAATATATGTAAAAATAAATCCAGTCCATTAACCTTTTCGACCATCTTTGATATTCTGATAAAGATACGTATTTGTCGGCGAATTCAACAGTATGATAAGCAATGTTTTATACTTTTAATGCAAAGTAACAAACAAATTATAAAATTGCATTTTAACGAGAACGTTCACACACCCACAGAATATATAATTCAATCCATTTTGTCACGAGAGTCGAGTGCACATTCCGAAGCCAGGTGTGTGTGTGGACAAGAATGAATAAGAAACGCATTCGATGCATACATACGTACGTGCATGTACAAAGATACGAGCCAAACATACTGGGAAGCGGTAACGACGAGTGAACAGTTTTAAAGATCTATACATGTGTTGTTTGTACACAACTAAAATACATTTTATCCTTTCACAGATAATTGTCTATACTTACATGGATATTTTTTATTCATAGACAAAACGTAATGTCTCAACTGTAGTATCGTTGGTGTTCAAGACAGATCTTGTAATAGACACGGTTTTGTAAAACAGTCTGTGCGTATTCTTTAAAGCCTGATTTAAAATAGCAAATTAACTCCATATTTTGTTAGTGGTCTCAGTATATCACCCTTGACTCAGCAAAATGCATTTTAACCAATTAAATATTTTTTTTATGAGTAGTCTTAGTGGTCATGGGAACATTAAACTCTCTCTTGACGAACAGCTGATAACTGGATTGTTATTGTATTTATGTGTACGTGTCCGAATGTGGACGGTGCTAATATATTCCATCTTTATACAACAATCTACCATTGTTGTGTTAACTTTGTTAATACTTTCCTAAATTTTATGTGAATATATAGGTTCAACATTAGATGATAAAAACGCAAAACAGAATAAACTCAGAGAAAGACTACTTGTTTCGTATTAAATAGACATTTCAAAATAAATAGTCCTAGAGGATTGTTCAAGCAAATTGAGAGGAAGAATGTAGAAAATAAATGAAAGTTTACAAGTTTAATTGGAACTTTTAAGACTTTTATGGCGAATCTGATTGAAAAACTTTAATCAAAGAATAGCTCCTCCTTTTTTATAGCAGAAATGATGAAAACTTTTTTTTAAAAAAACATTTTTATAAAACAAAGTAATTAGATTATCCCTGTATATCCTATATTTTTTTATTATATTTTGATTATTTTATACTTTTATAAGGGCGAAATATTCAAAAATTTGAACTAAGACTCGTTTTTAATATTTTAAAATCATATTTAACAATTTTTTTTCAAAATTCCACTTTAAAATATTTAATTTGTGATTATTTTATTATTTTTCAGTTTTCTTATTTTTTATAAATAAACTGTTTAATTGATACATTAAACTTAATTTTTAAAATTATTATTTTATATTCGAAAACGGTATATTTTTTCACTAGTTGTTTTATATTGGGATATCCGATTAATTTTTACAAAAATATTTATAAGATTTTTCCGATTATTTTTTTCATAGTAAAAGTTCAAGTGTAAAGAATAATATTTAGATTATAGTAGATATCTAAAGATATCGTAAATATTTATTATTGTAATAAAACATTGCATTATATTTTTAACAGTTTATGTAAGGAGGATGAATTTCATTCCTTTAATAATAAATCTATTATTTTTTTATTGTCTAATAATGATTTTTTGTTAGAATTATGGTAATATAAAGAGAAACTATGAATAAAAACCATATAGTAAAAAATAAAGCCAGATATGTGCAATATTGAAAATTAAAATGACGATATATGAGGAGAGGAGAAATATTAACAAACCGATCTTCGTCAATATGTCAATTTACAGTCAACACCTGTGCAGACAATATAAGTTTTATGTTACGTATAAATGAATGTTAGCAGCACCGATCTAGTTTAAAATTGGCTTCAGGCAATCAGAGAATGTTGCAACACGGTCAAGCTGTTGATTCCGTGCTGTACGTCAGACGGTCGTAGCGGATTTATCAGCCAGCCAACCGACAGAGCGAGAACAGACGAGCCCCTTTTATTACAAGGCAAGGCAAGAAAAACGTACACGTATTTACCGCGAAAAAATCGCGACGGCATCATGAATATTTTGTATGGACGGAATCTCCATTTTATTGACGTAGTGCCGTTTTACTTATCGAATATATATTTAATATAGTATTGTTACTTAAAATCATATGCACGTATCTGAAAAAATATGTTACCAGTGTTTTTAGAATGAAACGAATTGTGTGAATATGAATATAACTTATTATATTTTAATATACAGTAGCAAATAAAATATTTATTTACACGAATAGTATTCATATCAGATTTTGAAATCAAATATTTTTTTACTAGAAAATAAAGCATTTTATCTATTTCCATTAATCGGCCAGAAAGTAATACTATTTGATTTTTTTCAATAAATTAATATGAAATTTATCTTTTAAATATTCTTATTTAATTTCGTGTACTGAGTTTTGTGAAAAGTTTATTCTCATCGCAAGAAATGATTTAAATTCAAACATCGAACATTTAGTCTTTCAAAACAAAAGTAATGAGATATTTTTAAAAATGCAATTCGCATGATGGTAGTAGTTCGCAACAGATACTTGTATGTGAAAAATTTGGTAATAATAACATCAAATTTAATCACCAATATCAATCGAATCGAAATATAAGAACAGTTAACACTTAGAATCAGATCTAAAAGTATAATTTTCTAGTTGAACACAAAAAATCTTTCGTCTTAATACCATGGGATTTTATAAAAGTGTTTAATTATTATTTAGTTATTTAATCGTTGTTGCGCATTTCAATAGCCACTTCATTATCACCAAAGAAATCTTTTACCAAAGTCTAATGAATTATTTAATAAATTCATAAAATATATATTTTAATGCATTATTACGATTATGTCGTGATTACAGAAATACACATCGATTAATAAAATAAACAGTAAGTGATTATTGAACCTTCATAAAGTCTAATGATTTAGGATAAATAATGCGTTTGTGTTGCAGTGAATTTTCCACAGAATCAAACCATCAGAATCAGAAAAAAGTTATTATCGGTAGTTGAATACCTGTACATTGGTACAGTTGTTTGTTTTACAATTTATAGTGTCCTAGCTTAAGCTAATTTACTAATTACTACATGGATTTATGATTATCGTATGTGTTTTGAAAAAATGTCTGTGGTAGTCAAGGAAAAATTTACAAAAAAACCTGGTTTATAACAGAATCAAAACAAATGGTGACATTTTTTAATATTAAACTAGACATCGATAAATTATTATAATTTCATAAGAAAAAATTAACAGTTGTCGCATTAATTCCTCCTATACTATATTTTATTGATCCTAATAATTGATTGGTATTACAAATCTGATTTAATTTTGTTTTTAGTTACTTTTATGTTTTCATGTATTTAATAAAAAAATACGAATAAAAAATGTCGTTCAGAATTTTTGTATATTTGGTTTATATCAGCCTAACAGGATTATGTAAATTAAAAAAATATATATTGACAGATTATGTGAGGAAGTAAATGGTCCAAAACTTCAATCGCATGTTTTTCATCCCAGTGTACAACAATTTAAAACCCGATAGATTAAAATTTCATTAATTAAACTGTACTACAAAAAGAGATTGTTAGTATATGTCAAATAATTGAACAAATATTGAAAGATATTAATATAAAAAAAGTCGTATTCCCTTTATGAAAGGTTTGGTAAAATTGGTAAAAGCCTTGTAGTAATTAAAATCTTTTTAGAAAAAGTCAAGGAGTCGCCTGGAGATAGAAATTAGAGAGCGATTTCGTTTTAAACGAACTAAACGATCAAATAATATTGAAAAATACTTTTACTAAATCAATTATAAATATCCTAGAGTATTTTTTAGAATATACTTTTTTAATTTTTAATTGAATAGATTTTTTTTAAAAAATAAAATATTTTCATTAAATATATAATAACTATATAGAACAAAATTAAATATAAGCAAAAATTGAAATACATAATGTAATTTGAGATATAAGTACAGTCATAGATTAAGTTAAAAATATTTTTCTGGTAATTGGTTATAGTTCAAAAGTGTTTGAAAAGGCTACACTGATAACATCAGAATCTTTGAACAAAATTGAATTTCGAAATTCATTTCAAAAATATAATGCATACGAATAAAATTTAAAAATTAGTGAATATATGTATTATATTTATGTTTTTACAATTTGTTTATAGGTAAAAGTTATTTATTGTTAACGAGTATTTGATAAATGTATCAAATTTAATAATTGCAACACTTTTTGGTTATAATGAATTGAAATGATTAAATGTGTAGTATATATATATATATATATATATATATATATATATATATATATATATATATATATGCAGTAAACCTAAATTGACTAATTCTAATGCGTCATTAATTCTATAATTACATTTTCATTACAAATTAACTACTAATTTATTGACAAATGATTAAAATGATACATCCTGAATATCTGTGCAATGACTGAATTTATTCTACCACAAGATCTAACCTATTCTTTTATTGTTACAAGGATCTACATTCGAAAAATAAAAAAGATTTAGTCATTATTAACACGAACACATATTTTGGAATGAAATCATAACCGTATACTGTCACGTTTTATAGTCGTTTTTTTCATAAAGAATATTTCTGATGAGCAAGTCACATACATATGTCTTAATGATTCTTAATGAGCAACAGCAAAAAATCTTCACATATTTAGCGCATTCCCAGATCTGCGTCAAGAAAATGAACGTGAGGTCGATGTGTTAACATCATGTAATATATATATATATATATATATATATATATATATATATATATATATATATATATATATATATAACCAGCCTCTTTTAGACCTCTCTCAAAACCTTCTGTTTCGATCGAGCAAATTGCCTTATATTATTATATATATATATATATATATATATATATATATATATATATATATATATATATATATATATACACACATCAAATGTGTATGAATATTATATATACAAGCATAAATTAGTTTTCATATTACAGTAAGTGCAAATGATTTTGCTAATAATTATGTATTTAAAAAAATTTAAATAGGTTGTTTCATTGATTAATACAAACCAAAGTTGTGCTTAAATTAATTACAAGTATAATTATGTTTTTATAGAAATAATTAGGTCATTTATCTAAATAGATTCAAACACAAAATATTAAAGCAATTTTTTGTTAAGTCGAAATGTAAATAAATTTAAAAACATCACTTCGGAATAAATAAAAATTTATTGCTAGTGTGATAATTTTATTCAGTCTATGCATGTAATATATATATATATATATATATATATATATATATATATATATATATATATATATATATATATATATGTACATTACGACAGTAAGAATTATGCCCGTCTAGTTCAATCGATTCGTACCAATTTTGAAACGAGTGTCGACTTTCATTTCGAGCTGTATTTCAAGATTTGTGATGCAAAAAAAATATTTTTCACATCAAAATAATGTTTCGATTGCAAGTGTTGATTACATCTTGATAATTCATATTGAAAACTGTATATATATATATATATATATATATATATATATATATATATATATTCTAATATAAATATTCTAATATACATATATCATATTGGAATTAGATGAGAACCTTCAAAACTGGCAATTAGTCATTGAATTTCCTATATAAAAATTTTAAATATTGTATAAAACAAAAATTGATATAAAACGTACATTTCGTAATAGTTAAATCCATTAAAGCTTTGTTTAATAAATAATTAGTGTTTTATAATGTAATCTCCTTCATCAAATCAGATTAATATAAACTAATGAAATCTGGAAACTGTTATATAACTTTATTAAAAATTTACGTAATAATATTCTATTTATTTCAACATTAATTATTTTATATCACGTTACAAATATGCAATTAATTAAAAATTTATGAATATATATATATATATATATATATATATATATATATATATATACATACATACATATATAATGAAACAGGGGTTGATTGAAAAAGTATGTAAAAATATTTAAAAAAAATTCAATATGAATTAAAAAAAAGAATGTTTACAAAACTTGAGATAAATGCAAGTTATGTGAATTTAATGCTTTATAACGAAAGATAAAATAAATAAAACGTAGATTAAAAAAATAAAATAGTATGTTTTACAGAAAAAATATAATATTAAGATAAATCAATTTCGGGTTTAATGCAGATGAAAAAAAATAATTTTAAGTTGAGGAATTTAAAGAATATTTTTATTAATTTGTATTCAGTTTGTACTTAGAGTGAATTATTTTAATACATGTATATTTCCTTATTTTAGAAAAAAAAGATCTAACAAATCTAAAATCTTGATTTTTGAACAAAGGGTTTTAAAATTAATTCATTTTTATTTTTATTTTGTCCTTAATTCATTATAAACTTCATTTAACCATTTGCAACATATTTATTTAATTATAAAATTATATTAAAATCAATCGCATTCGTATTAATTTTGTAATTTTTTTCCTGAAAAGGGTTTAAAAAAACATTATATTCAATTTTTACACAATAGCTTGTATATTTATAAATATATATTTATAAAATATATATTCATAAATAAAAATATATTCTAAAAACCAACACGCAAATTTTTAATCATAATTATGCTACATTTTTCTGTTTATGTCGAGTATATTCGCGAAAATAACAGGCAGAGTTTTTCGAAACAAAATTAAACAGTTAAAGGGTTAATTATAAAATTATATTAAAATCAATTTAAATTTTTATCACGTTTAAAAAAACATCTATATACAATGTAATTAATTTATAAATACATTTGTAACACATTCAATATGCTAATTTCAATATTCGATACGATTTTTTTAACAATCAGCTTTCTTTATTTTTTCATTGTCTAACTATCGCTTATAAATCTCGTTTTGATGACAATGAGGAATTTATTGTGGAATAGCGTTCATGCATTTTAATATAGAGTCATCCAAATGTGACGCCTAGATTTGTGTTTTATTAAAAAGAAATGAAAGAAACTTTACACATGTTTTTTTTTAATAAAACAGGAATCTAGACGTCACATTTGGATGACAATATTTATTAAAAGTGTTGACATCAAGGATATTTTTTTGAATAAAGAATAATACTAAATTCGAATTATATCTAATGAATATTAAAAAATATATTATATTTCTATTATTTACGAGTACTATCATATTTAAAAATAAATCAGAATTTGTCACAAATTCAAAATTATTATATTAAAATATGACATTGTTTAGTATTTGATTTGAGTAAAATAATCCATTATGGTCTTTATCGGTTATCTTATGACTAATTTCCGGATAACTTTAAGAATCATAAATATTTGTTATTATCTCACGTCCAGGTAAAATTTTTTATTATATATTTTACTTCTTGTCTTGTTAATATACTAAGAATTATAAGTTGGTTTCAGTCAGTTGTAATTTAAAAATAGAATGTTGAAGATATTGTTCGTTCCTTTATATATCCTCAAGTACAAAAATTAAGACAACATTATAAATATTTTATTGAGAAATTGTGTAAAAATTCTCTTAGAAATTTTGTATGAAAATCTATACTTTTATTTTTTATTTCCTAATAAGTATAAATATATTCAAATTGATTTTAAAAAAAGAAAGTATTTAAAATAAAAAATTATAATTTTTTTTAATTAAGTTATAAAAATTGATTTTTTTTAAAATATATGTAAAATATCAAACAAAAATATAAAATTATTATTTCTTATTATAAGAACTTTTCTACAATAATAAAATTTATTTGAACAAAAAAAATTAATAGTGTTTCGTCAGCTTTGTTTTACTAAGGGTATTTATCCATTATTTTCATAAAATTTGTTATTTGATTGTGTTGCTATCGAAATGCACATACACAAATAAAAAACATCATAAATAAAAATGGTAATATTTGAAATAGTAATTTACTCAATAAAATATTTGTACTGATCTGTAAATATCCAATAAAATATTTTTATTGTTCTAGTTTTAATAGTCAGCACGTTGAACGTTTTAGTCACCCATTTTTAACATTAATTTCAACTGTTGGAGACAACTTGCCCCTTTTAAATATTTCTTATTTATTGTTACAGGCGCATTAACACTTGTACAAAATAAATAAAAGATAACTTATTTTCTTAAGACACTTGTTCTTTTTACATGTTAGGTAATGAAATAAAATATATCTTTTGTTGTATCTTGTTCAAGTTTTATGTCGCAGAAACAAATATTGTGTGTGTGTATATATATATATATATATATATATATATATATATATATATATATATATATATATATATATATATATGTATATACACTCATACATTTATCTGCTTTTATATGTACTAAAGAAAAACTGTTATGAAATAAAATTAAAAAATTAATTAAAGTATAAATTATTACTATAATTAATTATAATTTAAAGTAATATAGATTTTTTAACATAAATTATTAAAAATAAATTGTTCTAAGAAAACATGGTTATTATGACATACATACATATATATATACATATATATATATATATATATATATATATATATATATATATATATATATATATTAATAATATGATCTGTTAGTATTATATATTCAAAAACAATTTATACAATGTTAAATATATTTTACTTTAGCATTATAAAATGACAAGGTCATGCTAATAAGATTGAAATCTGATAGTTTTTTTTTTATAAAATTTAAGTTTATTATTATTATTTTTGTTAGGTATCTAATGTCTGCAAAAAATCAAATAATTTTTGATATTGATATAAGAACACATTTTATGTAATTTGATTTTAGCATACATATATTTTATTAGATTATATATAACATCTTTATATATATATATATATATATATATATATATATATATATATGTATATAAAAATTTACAAAAAAATTATAATTAAACATATTACACTATATTATATTTTTAAGTAATTCAGTATGATAATCTAATGAAATTAATACTATTTTTCTGTGTTATACTAGACATTTTCATTAAAAATATATATATATATATATATATATATATATATATATATATATATATATATATATAAATACATACCACAAGTAGTGTTCTAACATTCAATAAGGTGTTCGCCCAGCAATGGGCTGATATAAGCTGATATGATGATGAATATATGTATGTATGTATTCATTAAAGAAAAAAATTGTTTTATGCTCTTTTAATTTAATTTTTTTTTTATTTGAATTACTATTTTAAATAATAATACTAGTTTTGGTCCTATTTCCTTGATTTATCTATTTATTTATTTTTTAATACTACTTGTGTTTTTATATAAACGTTTCATTCATCCCAATATCACAAAATTTTATAAATATTCAATTATCATATATTGTTCATTTTATTCGCTAATGCACATTGCAAAGGTCATGCTTTCTCATTTTAATTAGCATCAACACCAAACCATCAATAACTGTTTGTTATAATAATTTTCGACTCTTTAAAACATTATCATACGAATATTTAATTATACTTTTTTTCTAAAAAACCATTTACTTTGTTTCGGTTAAAACAAAAATAAAAAAATTAAAATTTCTAAATCAAGATAATTTGAACGTAAATACTTTTTTGATATAAAAATATTCTTTTAATAAATTAATTTCACTCCCAAATTTACTTTTACAAAAGATTTATTGTTTTAAAATCGCAAGTTATCAAAATCTGATTTTATACTGTGGCTAATTATAATGAATTTTTACAAATGTATCGTAGGGAAATAATGAGTTTTATATCATTTATGTTTATTTTAAAATATTTAAGTTTAAACTCTTCTTTTAAAAAAATTGAAACAAAATATATTTTGGTAGAATAATATATAAAATCTAATTCAATAAAAGATTTTTGTATCGTATATCTAGTTTTTAACAAATATTTTTATATTTTTAATTCAATTACAAAGAAATCTGTTTCTTACTTCTTAGTTTCTTGTTTCAAGTTAATAGTTTTTCAATATGTAAATCATGAAAAAAATAACATAACGTCTTAAAATGCTTGTGTGTAAAATTTCAAAATTTATTAATATTTTTTTTATAAAAAATCATCTTAATAATTGAATTCTAGAATAGAAAATCATCTCAATAGGTTGCATCGTGATAATACCATATCATAATCATTCCTTTTAATCCGGGATGTTTTGATCAATGCATTAGTGCTGTTTTTATAATCTTCACATCTCCATGATTTAATTTTGTAAGGTGTTTTTATTTCGAAACTCAAGGAATCATTAATAACTATTTTTAAAATTTGTCATTGAGTATGTTAACAATGACAGAATAATTTCATAGAGATAATAAATATTAAGCAAGAGTAATATATTTTATGTTTTATTCAGTTAGTTTCAATTTTTCTCAAAATATCTCGTGTATTTGAACATAGTAAGGGTTTATCTTAGTATTTTGTGTGTGTATATATATATAATGAAAACATTTTATTATATAGCTTAGTTATTTTTAATTTAAAATGAAAAAAATCCTTCTAAAATGTTATCTCTTTAACGTATACATTTTTTTGAAAATATACAAAAATGTAGAGGATGTAAGTATTCGTACGCTTTTATCAAGAATATTTTTTTAACTTCATAGAGAATTTTTGTTGCTAATATTTAGTATGTATTCTTTTTGCCTTAATTACGGTTTATAAACGTTTTAGCATATTGCCAATCAATGTTCTTAGGTAATTTAATGGTATTATTTCTCACGTTTTTTAAACTTTAAATAAAGTTATTCTTTATTTTTTATCTCGCACCTGTTAATTTTTTAGTTCAAATAATCCTGTAAATCCTCAATAGAGTTTACATCCAATATTTCAATATGTTCATTTTGTAGGTATTGCTTTATAATTTTCGATGTATGTGTATAGTCATTATCATGTTGGTAGATGTAATCATCTCTCAACTCCAAATTTTCCACAGAACTTTTACAATTACTCTGTATTTTAGTGTACAATGCACATGTTTTTTTTATCAATTTTGATCAGATTTCATTATAAGCTAAGTAACCCCATGCCATAATGTTCTCACCTCTATATTTGAAGATAAACTGATATTTTAAGATTTTAGAAATTTGCCTCAATTTCTCCTAACTTTTTGCCATATTTTTCATTATTGAGTTCGAACTGACTTCCATTGCTCTAAAGAATCTTTCTTCAAAAAGTCTGTGACATATTTGGATACTTTCTGGCGAGTTGTATACATCCCTCTTTATTCTTCTTAGAAATGCAATATTTTTAATCTTTAAAATAGCTATTAAACTTCGTTTCTTCAATTTTAGTCTAATTGTCTTTTCCGAAATGTTATAGTTTAATATTCTCTTGATTTTATTTACTGATAAACTTAGGTTATTTTACATTGTTCTAACTATATGCGCATCACTCATTTGGTAGTATTTCATGATCTACCAGTTCTGTGCATATTAATGATATTTTTTTTTATATCACTAGAATGAATGAAACTGATTTTAATAAATTATATCTTTTCTCAATATTACTCAATGAAAATCCAGTACTTTAATTATTTACGATTATTTTTTTCTTATCGTTTGTAATTTCTCGCGTTTTTGGCATGTTATTTACTCTAACTACACAAACTATATTTTTGCGATAGGTTGCATTGATAAATTATCCATATAATACATACAAAACAAAATCATTTAGTTATATCGATTATTTAATAAAATCCTTAATTAAACGAAAACGAATGAATACTTTTGTTTGCATAAAAAGCAAACATTATAGTGAAAATGTAACAAAAAAAGGATTAAGAGGAGTTTTCCAGAATAATTCAAATATACAAAAATTAGTTATAAATACATGGCACACAAAAATATTTTTACTCAATTTATATTATTATTGATTTAATTCTAAAAAATATAAAAGTTAGGAACTGGGAACAGTATGAATACTTTTGCCACCGATTCTATATATATATATATATATATATATATATATATATATATATATATATATATATATATATATATATATATATATATATATATTGAAAAGTCTATAATATAATTATGAAAATCATTTTGTTGTCAGGAAGTGACGTGATTTCTACATAAACAGAATTTTATAAATAACAAGTTAAGATTGAAACTTTTGTTCAATCAAAAATTGCCAGGAAGATTAATAATAAAAATGGGAAGATTGTAATTTTTTTACAGTGATAAGTTATTTAAACTTTTCTTTATGACATACGGATATATCTCTTCAATCTTCTATCAAAATCATCGGTCATTTTTAGTAATTGAATATAGCCCTTTATTAATCATTTAAATAAGTTTCTATTCGTTTTTAACACTTTATTGAAATAAAAATTACGCTCCATTAAAGCCATTATATTTTAATATTATCTGAAATTAAATTTATTGTTGAATAACTGTTTTTATAGTCATTTAAAAAAGTATTGTTTTTTATTTAAAAAATACAGAAAAAAAATATTTTTAAAAATATATCAAAGCATTTGCAGCATAAGTTTACATATACATTTTTATTGTTTGTTTTAATACATTTTTGGACAAAATGATCTCTATTTTGATAATTTAATAAATTAGACTGAAATTTTTAATGACAATTACGTTTTTTATTTTAGATAGTAAATAACATTTTTCACTCAAAAGGGTATTATTTATTTAAATAAATGAAGTAGTTTTTAAATCTTATATATATATATATATATATATATATATATATATATATATTAATAATAATAATAATAATTTTTGAACAAATTGATAACAGGAAAAATCGAATATTTTTAATGAATGAGTTCTTAAAAAATATATATATTAATTAAAAAAAATAGTTTGAAAAAATAATAAAATTTAAAAAAAATAAAATATAACTTTTTTATTGTTTGAAAACACATAATTAATTTCTTAATAAAATAAAATTTAATAAATTTTAACTATAAAGGTATTTTTTATTTTGTCCAAATATCTAAAAGAGAAAATACTCTTGTGAAGAAATAGACTTAATAATCGATTATTGATTAAAAAATTGATTGATAATTGAGATATAGAATTCTGAATATGCGTGCTTATTTTTGAAATGAATATGAATATTTTTTAAGAAATATCAAATCAAATAAAAAGACGAAAAAATTTTCAATGGTTTTATGAAAAAATATGAAATAACAAGTAATTATCGAAATGTGCACTACTGAATAATGTGAACAACAAATGATTGCTGGATACCGTTATAAAATCTTGTGATGCTGGAGTGGAAGATCATAAAAGTTATATATAATAAAATTATGAAAAATATGTTGAAATTGCAATTGACCATTTTGGTCATATGTTTATATATATATATATATATATATATATATATATATATATATATATATATATGTATGTATTTATGTGTGTGTGTAAATATGATTAAAATACATTTTATTTATATTTATGCTGTTGAAAACCTAATTTCTGTTAAATTATATATTTTATTTTAAAATAATTTCAAATATTATTCCATTAATATAGCTTTTATATTATAAATTATATTTATAAAGAAATTTTTCAAAATATTTTATTAAAAAATTAATGAAGTTGATATAAATTATCATGTTAACGTTATTTATTGTTGTTATTTTGAGGAATAGACACAAGTGTTTCACATGCTCGTTAAACAATATAGGAATTAATATTTGTAATTGAATATACAAAAAAATCATTGACATCTAACAATTAAAAAAGGCCCTCATCTGACTATTCTATTTTCAAAAACAAAAGATTGGAATAGCAGTTACCATGGTTACAGGGATATCTTTACAGGCTCATTATATTGACAATTAAAATAAATATGTAGTTGTATTTGAAATATGTTTCGAAAAATTTTATCTATTGACAATTAATAACGTTTTTAATTTTTTTAATGTATATATGTATATATATATATATGTATATATATATATATATATATATATATATATGTAATATTGATATATAGATAACATTTAAATATTGAAATAATAACTTACATTTTGTGATTGACGCCTTATATAAATAAACTTGTATTTTTTACAGTTCTTTTCTTAAACAAGTTTCCACTAAACACTTAAATTAAAAAAATATTCAAGAAAATTCAACAATAATAATAAATATTGTTAACTTTTAATTCAATCTTTGTGTACGAACACACTTGTAACTATGTAGTATTCCTTTCACGAATTCAAATTTTTTAACAAAAATGATTTATTTTAACTTTCAACTTTGTATATTTTGTACGTAAATCTTTATTGTAAGCGATAACATACACCCGTGTCCGCGACTTAGAAGAGATTAAAGCAAAACACGTTACGTTGTTGTATATATTACCACTTCCACAAAACGCCATATATATATATATATATATATATATATATATATATATATATATATATATATATATATATATATATATATATATATATATATTCACATATGTGTGTATGTAATAAATAGTAAATTATGTCATATAAAATATTTGTAAAAAAATAATGTTTATAAAAAAATGGAAGTAATTATTAAAACCACAAATAGAAACACTTCATTTAATTATCAAGTAATTCAAGTCTCCATCGGAATAAATCATTCCAAGCAAGTGTATTATTATATCAGCACAAGTATTTTAAAAAATATGGCCATAGACTAGAAGAATTTAATCCTTTTGTATTAATAATTTTATCTTTTTTTTATCTTACATGCTACTGTTTAAACAATAGTTCTGTTGATTTATCTTGTGTCTTTGTCTTTCGTTTTGTATAGTTATAGGTTTTTGCATTCAATAGTAACCAATTTTATTCATAGATAATATTTCGTCTACCATTTTCAATATACTAAATGATAAGAGTGAAAATTTGATTATTTTTTTAAACAAAAGTTTCAAATGAAATTGGACAGTTCCCAACGAAAAGTTATTGTTCCATTTATGTTTTGTAGTAACAAAAAAATATCATAATGTCATAATCAAAAGATTTGTTAATATTCTACTATACAAGCGACATTAAAAATTGTAGCAAAATTCAATTTGTTTAACAATAAATAATTTTAACTTAAATATGAAATTGTCACTATTTGTTTTGAAACTGTAGTGAATTTACTCTCACACAAATTAATTATCATCCCATCATCACAGATATTGAAAAAGTGTTATTTATTGTTCCTATATGATATTATTTACCATTTAATAGTTATTTATTGTTCACTTTTTTGGTTTATAAGTTGATGTACATTTCGGTAAAATTTTCGTTACGTCTTTACAGTGATATGCATTACATGTACGAGGTGTGATCAAAAAATAAGGTGAATTTTTATTTTTTTCAAAGAATATTTATTTATTCATCAATTTTTATTTTGTCCCCTTCAAAGTAATCCCTCTCGGATATAATGCACTTGTGCCAACGCTTTTTCCAATCCTCAAAGCATTTCAAAAAATCATTTTTTGTGATCTTGTTCAGCTCCTCTTTCGATGCCGTCTTTATTTCCTCAATCGTTGCAAAACGCCGTCCTTTCATGGGCCTCTTCAGTTTCGGGAACAAGAAGAAGTCACAGGGGGCCAGGTCTGGGGAATACGGTGCCTGCGGCATCATTAGTGTGTTGGTTTTAGCCAAAAATTCGCGCACAAGCAACGATGTGTGAGCAGGGGCGTTATCATGGTGCAAAAGCCAATTTTTGTTCTTCCACAAATTCGGACGTTTCTGGCGGATTGCTTCGCGCAAATTGCGCATAACTTGCAGGTAATATTCCTTATTTACTGTTCTACCCTGTGGCAAGAACTCATGATGCACCACGCCCCTGCAATCAAAGAAAACTGTAAGCAAAACCTTCACATTTGATCGAACTTGGCATGCTTTTTTTGGTCTTGGTGATCCGGAATGCCTCCACTGGGACGATTGAGTCTTAGTTTCGACGTCATAACCGTATACCCATGTTTCGTCACCTGTTATGACCCTGTCGAGTAAATCTGGGTCGTCGTTGACGTCATTCAATAGCTCTTGGGCGATGCTCATGCGACTGTTCTTTTGGTCGAAATTGAGCAATTTCGGAACAAACTTCGCTGACACACGTCTCATGTCTAAAACACCCGTTAAAATTGATTGGCACGAACCAAACGAGATGCCAATATCATCAGCAATTTCTCTAATGGTAATTCGACGATTCCCCAACACTATTTTCTTCACTTCTTCAACGTTCTCATCAGTTGTTGACGTGCTGGGGCGTCCAGAACGAGGTTCGTCGTTGGTGTCTTCTCGGCCTTCTTAGAAGAGTTTATACCACTTGTAAACATTTTTTTGACTTAAATTAGACTCATCGTATGCCACGTTCAACATTTCAAGTGTTTTGGAGCACTTGATTCCATTTTTCATACATTTCATAACATTTAATGCAAACTCTTTGATCCATGATTTTCGACAGCGGAAAATCGTGGAGCCTGCAAAACACTTCTAACTTTTATGCCTCTCACCAACAAACTAAACATGCTACATAGCTGAAATTTGGAACATATATTCGAGACGAGTGTACCAACATAACCAAATAAAAAAATCGAAGATCGAACGGATGTACCCCGCTAAATTTCAAAATTCACCTTACTTTTTGATCACACCTCGTACATAATAGAAAAGAAAGAATTAGAGATACGTTAAATAAAGGTAAGAAAAACATAAGAAATAGTACATAAGTAATTTTTAACCAAGAATTAGTCACATTTTGTGTAAGTTGTTTGACATTTTTCCTGTTAACAGACTCATACAATAACATCAACGCTAATTTCATGTATACCACGCTCAGTTTAATTTTTAGTTTTGTATGCAGTAAGCTTACTTTTAAGATACAATAGTGTTTTTCCAGGTTGCGCAACAGAAAACAATGAAAGGAAAATGAAAATAATACAAATATATCAAGATAAATAACGGGCATGGGGGTTAATACCTCCAGGAACGTTAAAGAAAAGAAAGACTAGTATGAAAATACATCAAGACGAAGAATCTACAAAAGCGTAAAAAAGATACAATAGCGTACTTTTGTAAATTATGTAGCAATAATTTGCCGCTCAACAAATTTGTTTAGCATTAATCTAGATTTTATAACGCGCGCTTTGGTGATAGTAGGTTTGTCATCGAAATGCTTATCAGTTTATAAATAAAGAAAGTGAATAATAAACAGTTATTGAACACTTCTTTAACATATTATGGTGTTAGGGGTGATAATTCATTTCAATGAACATAAAATTGTTATTTACACATGTTTGTTCAGACAAAACATGTAAATATTTAAATTATTTTTTAAAGACTTCTATTAATTTTTTCCTATTGTATGTAGAAGTGATGTAAGAAACATATACATACATATATATATATATATATATATATTAGGTTGGCAAATATCTCCCTTCCGCCTTCTGGTCTTTTGAATTTCGCAGCTATGTACAAAAAAAAAAAAAAAAGCGGAAGGTAGATACTTGCCAACCTAATATATATATATATATATATATATATATATTTGTATAACTGTTTTACGAACTAAGTTTCGGTTGTACATAAAAGAAAAATATATAAGTACGTTAAAAAATTCACAAACACAAAATCATATTGGAAATTTAAAATTATTTTACAATTTTTGAGCAATATTTTTTATATTGAATTAAATATTTTTTTCTTTATATTTAACGTACAGTATAGTTACTTTTATTTTTTTAAAAAAATAATATTAATATGATGAAGATTTAATATTTTTTTGAAAAGTATATTGAATTTTCATTGATTTTAAGTTTTTATCATAAAAATAACTTCATTTCATTGAAATACAAAATATTTAAAAATAACGTTTCGTATCAACGTGGCGGAGGGTGAATATTGTTTGAATAATGAAGTAATATTAAAAGACATTTTGTCATTATTATTTTTATTTGTCTGCATTAGTAAAATATCTTATTTTGAGTACATTTTCTGGTTTTCAAAATAAGTCATCCATTTTTTATAAATATTTTTTTACATACATACATACATATATATATATATATATATATATATATATATATAGAGAGAGAGAGAGAGAGAGAGAGAGAGAGAGAGAGAGAGAACTATACCGTAAGCTATAATTATAAGTAGTTATTATATATTTTATCTATTGAAAGCATCAAATTTATTCAATGTCAATTTTACTAAAAGAAATATAGGAAAAAAACTTAAGAACACGTATTATTATTACGAAGTATAACATTTCCAATAGTAATTCAGCCTGCTAAACAGCTAGTCATATGTGGCGCCATAGCAGTTTGAAAGAATATCAAGTCTTTGACGTAAAGGGAAACAGATTGATTGTTGAATTACGTTTAAATGAACGAGAATTCAAGGAACTAAGATAAAAAAGTACAATATCCTATGTGGATTTATATATTTTTTTATATAGTGGAATATAACCGTTTACTGTGTAAACGTCTAACGACTTCGAAACAAAAAATGTAAATGTATAATTTATAAGAGGAAAATACCATAAAGTAATTAATTAATTTATATACAATATTATTTTATAGTGATTTTAATAATGTAAATATAAATTAGTCATATGTGCTCTTGTTGCATATGAACTAATGAACGTTTTGATATTTTGTTCTATTTATTATTCTTATTAAATGAAAATTTCGTATAATAAGAAAATTTTAGTCACTTTATGATGATTAGAATTGTTTGCTTATTTTCCAATTACAATTAATAAATGCTATAATTATTTATTTTAGACTTGCACTGGTAATTAATTCATATATTTATATATTGTAATAATAAGCATTGCTTATAAAGTAATAAGTAAATACAAAAATGCATACGTACTTTCATCTATCTATTTATCTCTCTCTCTATATATATATATATATATATATATATATATATATATATATATATATAATATCCAAAAAGTGTATGCTTTTCTAAAAAGTAAAACTCCTTTATTATTAAGTATTTCTAGAGGAACAATATTCACAATTTTGAAAGCGCACACAATTCATACAGAAATAATGATTTCTAAAAGTAACTATTAGAAAATCAAAATATGAAACCGTTGTACATTAAAATGGATTATATCTAAAAATTATGAAATTACTGCACCAAATACAAAAAAGAGCTCATTCGACATCATGATAATCTTGTGTGTACAAAAATTATCCCTCGAAAATTTTACAAATGTTGTTTGTTGCGTGAATAAATATATTTATATAGTTCATTGATAGTTACGTTATTTTGTCCACCCTTATATACATAACACACACACACACACACACACACACATATATATATATATATATATATGTTTGTGTATGTATATAGTCACATATAAGCATGTAATTACGAATGACATTTATATACGAGGAAAGATTATAATATTAATAATAATTTATTTATTAAGAGACCTATTTTGTTTATGTTAAGATGAAACGTTCTTTTAGTATAAATAATTACTAAATAATCTTTTTCCCTGAATCTTAATTTACACGTTGAATTAATCTACTAAAGCATTATTACGTTGTGCATAATTATACATAAATTTTATATGTGTTATATTTACTTTAGATTATAATTTTTTACATACTGTGTGTTTATATACATATATATATATATATATATATATATAAATTTATATACGTATATATAAATATATATATTTATATACGTATATATATATATATATATATATTTATATACGTATATATACATATGTATATAAGAGGGTTGTTTGATAAGTATGGTAAAAAAATAAGAAAAACTAAATTGAAAAATTTAAATAAAATAATTAATTAATTAAATTAAACAAGAAATAAATTTACCATACTTATCAAACGACCCTCGTATATCATAGGTATATATATATATAAATAAATATATATACACGTACACATCTACATTTTCTCTTCTTTTTTCTGTAGACATGTGCTTGTTTATCTTCATGTCATTTCAAGATGCTTCTTCTGGCATAAATAACCAACTTACTAAACATCTCTTCGACGGTCCTGGATAGAGTTTAACATTTAACTATATACAATTTTGTGCAATTTTATTAGCCGATCATATTTTACTTTTTTGATATAATCATTACATTTTTCTTTGATTTCCTCGTGAATTTTACGACGTCAATTATATTACATTGTTCCTTTGATTCTATATAACGTACTAGGTCTAGTTTTGCTGCAATGTATATGTGTATGTATATAAGAGTATATACTATATATATATATATATATATATATATATATATATATTTATATATATATATATATTTATATATATATACAGTGGGTCAAAGTGAAACTCATACAGAGTTATGTTTCCAATAATTTTACGTATATATTTTAATATAATAACAATTTTCTTCATTTTTTTTGCTTAATTTCTTTATTAAAGTTATTTTTATTATATTTGAAAATTTCAATCGTAAATTAATACTTTTACTCCAGAAAAAATAACAATTTCTGAAAAATGAACAAAAAATAGATGAAAATGAAACTCATACAATGAATTATTCTTGCTTGAAAACAGCTGTGTTAAGAAAGTATACTCTTCAAATATGTGTTTGGTCACTTTGGTTATAAAAAACCTATTGTTAAGTCTTTTATAGTCATTTTGTAAAAAATATAAGTTGGATTTGCACTTTGAGTAGAAAAAGGCGACAATTATCGACGGACGAGCGAAAGCTAATGTTTTTTCATAACAAAAATGGAAAAACTCAACGGGAAATTGGGAAAACAGTTATTAGAAGCCACACTACAGTGCAATCTGTAATAAAAAGATTTAAAAACGGCCAAAGTGTTGATAATAAAGTCAGAAAGAGTCTCCGCAAGATTTTTAATGGCCATGACGAGCGTTGGATTCTATAAAAAATTAAAGAAGATCCGTAAATTAGTGCGCCCAAATTGACTTTAGAAGTAGAAAAGTATCTAAATAAAAAAGTAATCCCCCAAACAATTCGCAATATACTAAATAAAAATGGGTTTCATGCTCCTATTTCCGGGAAGAAAAATTTCATAAATCTAGCTAATCGTAACAAAAGATTAAGCTTTGTTTGGGAGTATGTTAATAAGAGTTTTGATTATTGGAAAGATGTTTTATTTACGGACGAAAGCAAGTATAATTTATTTGGATCCAATGGGAAAATTAATGTATGGCAGAAACCAAATACAGAAATGTTTTTAAAACACTTACATTCTACAGTCAAACATAAGAGCGTCATGTTATGGTATGGAGGTGTATGTCTACGAGAGGGGTTGGAAATTTAATTTTATAGATGCCATTATGAAGTAAAATGTTTATATTGTTCTATTAAGAAAAAATTTGAAAGCCAGTACTCAAAATCTTGGGATTTTACAAACATTGAATTTTATCAGGACAACGACCCCAAGCACAAAGCTTATAAAACACGTAGTTGGTTGTTATATAATTACCCCACAGTAATGGAAACACCACCATAATCACCTGATATAAGTGTGATTGAAAATCTATGGAATCACTTAAATGTTTTCTTTAGAACACACACTATTATTATTAATAACAATGATTTAAAAAAAGCGTTATTAAAAGAATGGGGAAAAATTGATCTAGCTTATTGTGAAAAAATAGTTAAATCTATCCCGAATCGTTTAAAGGCTATAAAAATTAATAAAGGCTACTCTACTTAGTACTCAAATAAGTCAATCCATTGTAAATTTTAATTTAATAAATAATTTGTTAGTTGTATGTGTTTCATTTTGATGTATTTTTTGTTCATTTTTCAGAAATTGTTACTTTTTCTGGAGTAAAAGTATTAATTTACGATTGAAATTTTCAAATATAATAAAAATAACCTTAATAAAGAAATTAAGCAAAAAAAGATAAAGAAAATTGTTATTATATTAAAATATATGTGTAAAATTATTGGAAACATAATTCTGTATGAGTTTCATTTTGACCCACTGTATATATATATATATATATATATATATATATATATATATATATATATATATATATATATATATATATATATATATATATATATATATATATATATATATATATATATATATATATATATATATATATATATATATATATATATATATATATATATATATATATATATATATATATATATATATATATATATATATATATATATATATATATATATATATATATATATATATAGGTTTATATATATATGATATATATATATATGTTTATATAAAGAAACATATATATATATATATATATATATATATATATATATATATATATATATATATATATATATATATATATATATATATGATAGCATGGTAACAAAAATGCCCATAAGCAAATCAAATGAACAATAAGTAATTATTTAACTTATACAATTTTGTCATGTTAGATAATTAATTCATTTTTGTTAAAATGAATTAACCACAATAGTGATACGATAAGTGACATTTTATTAGTAATTTTATAAATGTATGATTAATTATAATTAATAATTTGCATGTTCCATCAAAATATCAAAATTCTATTTAAATCTGCTTAAATCCATATAATCACGGCTCCTTCAGTCAAAAAATCATAAGATAAATAATTGATTTACTATGAAAACACAAAAATACATGAATATTAGACTTTCAAATCTGCAAGTGTTTCAATGAGGAATGACATGGTTGTCATTCCTATCGTAACTAGGGTTTATGTTTAAAAAACAGGGTTTATGTATGAAGGGTTAAAATTATATATATATATATATATATATATATATATATATATATATATTAACTGTAAAAAGTGCCCTTAGTCATTTAATGTTGACATTATATACGCATTGAATTATGGAGAAATTCAGGAAACTTTCATTATAGTGAAAAATTAAACGATGAACTGTTACACGATTATTCGCTTTTTACTTGCAAAAAATAGTTATTATTCGAGCATAAAATTTTGATGCAAGAATTCATTGCTTATTATAAGTAATTGTGTGATAAAACTACACTAAAATGAAACGAGCGAACATTTCATAGTTTCTATTTTTCCGCTGCTTTGGTTTCAGATATTTAACCTTCGAGACCTAAAAGTTTACTTGGTTTTATTACAATTAAAATATATGGTATTTCCAAAGCAACGGATAAAGATGAAGGCGATATTTTTAATTCATATCCCATGAAAAATCTTACGATGATGCACTTCGAGGAAACAAATGGGAACAGATTTTTGTGATTCATTTAATGATGACGTTTATAATAAATGTATTTGATAATTACTTAATAAAGTTGAATTAGAATGATTTATTTGAAACGTTTGAATTTATTTGTCGATGTTTTACCATCAGTGTAAAACTACCGACAAGTTAGTTATTTATTTTCTTTTTCTATGATAATATAAATGCAAGTTTTGTCTTCAATGTTCATTGGTATTTGTATAAAAGATTTTCTAACATGCTTTTTTCAGTAAGATCTTTTTATGCTAAGTTCATATAAGTGAAGAAAAATTAACTTGAAATAAATAGTAACCAGTTTGTGTATTTTATACCACAATTGCTTCCAAATATTATTTTTTTTTATTACAACGCTTGTATTGTATCCTTCTTAAAAAATATTAAATATAAATGTTTATAAATTTTAAATCTAATTGAATATTTGTTTAAAATATATTTTTTTTAAAAAAATAACCAATTGAAATCTTTAGATTGTTGTGATTATCATTAACAAAATATTTTTCTGATCAAGAAAATTAGTATAATTGCTTAGTATACAAGAAGTACATTTCTAATTTTCCAGTAAATTTCAAAAGTTAACTGAATAATTAATATTTGAAAAGTATACAAATTTTTATTAATTTTTTACAAAAGGAAATTATTTTAATAAATAGTAATATCGAAAATTTTGCATCTAGTTTATAGTAAAATGTTCTTGTATTGGGTCATCCAAATGTGACGCCTAAATTTGTATTTTATTGAAAAAAAATGTATACACTTTTTGCCATTTATATACCACCCTATACACATATTTCTTTTTAATAAAACACAAATCTAGGCGTCATGTTTGGATGATCTTATATAAACAACTCAAAGTACTCAATACTATTTTGTATAGCTCATTAAAATGTATTCCCTATTCAAATCGCATACTGTTTAATATTTTATTTACACCTGGCTCAGACATCAATAACAGTGACATCACATTTTAGTTATCTATCGAATTATAAAATAATGTAAACTTTAAAACTTCGTATTTTTAATAACATTTAATTATTCAACAAGAGATCCATTGATCGTTTCGCTGATCGCACCAGCTGTTTATACTTATATATTTTTTTATTTATTTCAGATTATTCACGGCGGCAATAACAAAGAAGGTATGGATGTAGTTATGTTTTTATATTTACTTATAAAATATGTAAGTGCAAAGAACTGCACGCCATTGTAAATTATATTTTTAGAATTTGTTTATATTAATCACAACGAGATATTTTTTAGACATAATTTAATGTTGTTAATTACTATCATTTATGAATAATTGCAATGATTTATAGAAATAATCAAAGCATATGCATTTCTGATGTACTTGTAAAGTAATAATCAGGAAGTGTCTCTTCCCGTGATTTGATAATAATTATTAGCACAATGGTTTTTCATTGTGGATAATTCAGTTTCATGCAAATGAATCATTCGTCGACACGAGACAAAGTTGCATGTATTCAATAATTACTTTTTGTTTATTTTTATGCATACACACACACAGGCACAACACACACATAGACACAATACAGACACACACACACACATATATATATATATATATATATATATATATATATGCATATATGTCTATTACAAATACAATAGTTATGTAAAGAAATAATTGAAAAACATATTTATTATTTAATTAAAAAGAGTTGCTTAAATTAAATTAAAATCAAATTAGTTCATTGTATGAATCGATATCTTCAATGAAAAATAAATATAAATGAAAATTAATCATATGAAAAATTAAACTTTGTGTATTAACAATTTGTACTTAATATCTAAACTCAATAGTTTTTTCCGCCTGTCACAAGAAACATGAGTAAACTTTTTCAAATTACTAATAAATAATTAATTATTGTAATTTTCTGGATAAGACTAGAATTTTAAATGTATTTTTTTTGTGCACAAGATTATAGAAATCCCATTTTCGTCAATCAGTTCATCGTGCATAATTTTTTTCAGTTATATAATAGATCGTACAATAGATATAATTTTATTCTGTATAATAAATCAACAGATAAATTCAGTTTAATACATTTTATTTTTATCTCTAACATCTATTTCATTCGAAGAATCAATAAATAATTTATTTTTCTCTATATTTCTATAGTAATATTTTAGTTTTATTTTTTAAAAAATTATAAATGAGTTCAAAAGCAATTATTAAATATTTTTATCATATATACAACGAAAAAAAATCGAAATATATTTTAAAATTAACACTATTAACGTTGATTTTCAATAACTAGTTTAAAAACGTATTGATCTTCCATTTTTAAGTCAGCTATAAGATATGAATATAATTCAAGGATTGTATGTATTTAGTAATTCTAAAATAGTACGAACATTTGTTTTTATAAATATTTATTAAAATTCATATATTGTAATTTTTTTAAAGAATTATTCAACATATACATTAACTCATTACATATGTGTAATGTCTTCATTTTCGTTGTTGTCTGTTGCTTGTTGTATTTGCGTGACAAAAATAATTTTGTATTTAATGCCAAAATAAAAATTAGTGATTATTAATATAAATTTGCGAAATACAGCGATTATTAGTCCTTTACTAACTAGAAATAGTTGAATATTTAATATATATATATATATATATATAATCAACAACAACCACTCTCAGTCCACTGCTGAATGAAGATCTCTCACAAATTTGTTCATTTTGATCCATCCAATACCTTCTTCTTCTAGTCCATTCAAGCGAATTCCTTTATCTCTTTGTGCTATTTATCCATGGGTCATTTCCTTAGTTTTTTTATATATTTAGGTTCTCAATCAATAACTTTCTTTGTCCATCAGTGATCGTATTTTTTTCTATATAACCAACTTATTTCCATTTTCAACTTTTCACTTTTACCATAACATCTGTAATTTTTCTCTTTTTGGTTCATTCATTTTTCTTCTTATCTTTTCGTATTATTTCCAATATACATCTTTCCATGTTTCTTTGTGTTATCTAGAGCCGCTGACTTATTCTAGCATTTAAGATCTATATTTAAATACCATAAATGAAAACAAGTAGGATGCATTGATCAAAAACTTTTCTTTTTAAACATAGAGGAATATCCGACTTTATAATATGTAATTTTTTCTGAACTGACACAATTCCATTTTACTTACTCTATTTACTTCGTCCATAAATGTTTTTTTAGTGTTAATGAGTCGATTCAGATATACAAAGTCTTTAACTTCTTATATTTCTCTTCCTTTTAGTTTTTTTTTTTTTTTTTTTTTGATCTGAAAATCCATTGACCATTAATTTTCTTTATCGAGGTTTGTCATAAAACCTATCTTTTGATTTTCTTTATCCAATTCTTCTATTCTTTTTTCTAGTTCATCTAAGCTTATTAAGAAAATTATGTCATCAATAAATCTTAAATAACAACATTTTTTTCATTTATTTTTAATCTTTTTGATTCCTAGTTTAGTGTCATAAATACTTTTCCTAACACAAATGTAAATAGTTTCGGTACTATCATATTTACCTGTCTCGCCGCTTTTGTAATTTTAAATTTTCTAATTTTTTCGTGTACTTATACAGAGATTGTGATATTTCTCTAAATATTTCCTAAGAGCTTAATATATGCCTCTTGAATTCCTTGTATCTTCAGTACATTTAATATCACTGAAGTATTGACTGAGTCGAATACTTTTTCACAATCTATAAATCCAAGGTAAAGTGGTATTTGATACATGTTGCATTGACTAATAATTTCTTTTACTATATATATATATATATATATATATATATTTAAACTCATTAGTTAAAAACATAAAATTATATTTGGTTCATCACTATGTGTAGTAGTTCAATAGTTTTTTTTCAATCTACACTTAACATAATATTCATGATTACTAATTAATATTAATTCATTGAAAATGCCTCGTGAACAGTTATATTGGGTTGAAACAAAAGTTCGTAACCTTTTTAAGTTTACTTTAATAGAGTTTTACATAGTTCTAATTTTTTTTTAATTTATTACTTATGTGCCATCCTGTATCATCTTTCGTCATATTTCAGGTAGCTTTATTATTCCCTTTTTCCAAAATTTGGTGTCCTTTTCTGCTATAAATTACTCCAGGTGATTTTTGCAGTCTTCTAATGAACTGAAGTTCTTTCCGTTAAACAAATTTTGTAGCGACCGGAATAAGTGGTAATCTGAGGGCGCTAAGTCAGGGAAATACGGAGGATAGGGTAGGACATTCAATCCAAATTACATCAATTGTTGTCGTGTATGTAAAGACACATGCGGTTTTGCGTTGTTCTGGTGGAAGACTACACTCTTTTGATTTTCCAGCTCTGGACACTTTTGGTCGAACGCCCCCTTTAATTAATCAAGTTGAGCATTACTTGTCCGAATTTATATGGAAGCAGTTCGTGGTATAGAACACCATTCCAGTCATACCAAATGGACAGCATTACCTTTTTTGGATGCAAACCGGACTTTAGAGTGATTAAAGTTTGTTCAGGAATTGTTTTCGATCTACATTGTTGTACACGATCCATTTTTCATCACCCGTAATAATCCGTTTTAAAAATGCGTCGCTATCATTGGGTTTCAAGAGCGTATCGTTGTCAGAAATACGGTACATCAAATATCGTTCGGTCAGATTATGTGGAACTCAAAAATCATAGCATTTCACATAAGCTAGTGCGCCCAAATACCTGGAGTTCCTCTATGATATCATGCGTCGTGTGATGTGGATTATTTTCAATTCAAGTTGCTAATGATCGTTATTGACAACCTTAGGCCTACCGGAACGTTCTCTGTCCTCTAGATCAAAATGTTCACTTCTAAAGCAGACAAACCACTTGCAAACAGTGCTTTTTGTTACGAAATCATCTCCATAAACTGTTCATATCTTTTTTTTCGTTTGGGCAGCATTCTTCTCTTTCCGTAAATAAAATAACATGACATTGCGTAAGTGCAATTTGTTTACGTCCATTTTTAAGTTTCAAATTAACGTATCAGAAATCAATAAATCACTAAAATATATGCACCAAAAAACGTGTACAAATGCTACGAATTATTGTTTCGACCAAATACACATGAAATTTATACTGAATTACAATTTCTTTATGCAACTAGAAATTCGAAATGGTATGAAAATCAATAAAAAAAATCTAAATGAAAAATTATTTTAAACACTAATGTGTACAGGCAGTAATGAATGAAATTTAACATTAATTATTAATTGAATTTACGAATAATATTGAAACCTGACAATAATTATGGAAATAGAAAAGTTTAAATGGGGAAATATGAATGTTATTAAAAGGCAATGAAATTAAATTAATTTAGTAATAATAATGAAACAATTAAGGGTTTCAAAAACTGTAAAATAAGAAAATATGTATTAATAAAAAGCCGGATATTGCATTTATTATTAAATGTAGTCTGTAAAAATTCAGTAACGAGATCTATGATAAAACACTGCAAGGGAAATCGACTTTCATTCACAAGACATAAATCGGGATATTAAATAGAAAATACTAGAGAGAATTTTCTATGATAAGGAAAGTTTTAATTTTCTCATTTTCATCTCATATCAGCATTATTTATGATTATAAATAATTTGCATAAATTAAGCTGATATTTTAAAAGTAGAAATGGCATTTTGTATTATAGTTTCAGTTTATTGTTTTTATTAACGGTTGTCAGTAATTGATATAGAAATGACTAGTGATTTTTTTTAAAAAAAGATCAAAAACAATATCATTTTATTTTTAAAATAATAAATTTATGTCTCCAGTTATTGATTTTTTAAACAACATTGAGTTAAATCGATTTTAAATCAATATTAACACGTTCACTGACAGATGTAAATAGAATAATTCGTTCATAATTACAGTTATTATCTACATTTAAAAGTATTTAGTTTTGGCAAGAATTAAAATATATGTAGACTGTTTTTTAAGCGTGGTAGAATTTGAAATTGAATCCCTATTGAAAGTTCTGTCTAACCTAAAAACACTTTTGTATGTATGTATGTGTATATATATATATATATATATATATATATATATATATATAATATTTAAAATTTCATAAATATTGTACAAATGTAGAAAAAAATGTTTGATTCTTAAAGCAGTTCTATCTCTCCATATCAACAAAAATATTATTACTATAGCAATTATGTATATGAACTTGATAATGGATAATTGTTGAATATTCCTATAAATATTACTATTTTTCATTTATATTCGCTTAAATACGATTTATAATAAACTCATTATAAATTGTATTATTATATTTTATCATTTATTTTTGTATATTTTCAGAATTAATAAAATGAATAAAAATTATTGTGACATTTAAAAAAATATTAATATTATATTAGTGATAAATACATTTTTTATATTTTTGTATAAATAACATTTAAATAATAAAATATATTTGTTTTTCTGTTCTAAAAATTTTTACATATAATTGCTTATAATATACTGAAATATTCGACTACATTTTTAAATTTATGTGTATTTATTAAATCTCTTCCTATTTATTTTGTTAAATGATTGACTTCGTTGACCGCCAACAAAAACTTTAATTATTTAAAATGATGAGAAAATCGAAGACAATCATTTGTATATGACAAATGCAGTTTCATTTAAAGTTGGTTAATTGTATATAAATGATTTTATTAGTGACGTATTTTTATATAAAGTAATTATTACCTTTTTATTTATTTTTTTATAACGGAGATGTTTTTCTTATAATTTATATATATATATATATATATATATATATATATATATATATATATAAATTAACCTTACAATCCGCAATTTTTTATTTTAAAAAATAAACTACGTTTTAATATAAAATACAAAATTAAAAATGGGAAAAATATTACATTTTTTCTTGGAAAAAATATAATGCTGTATTTTATTTTTCAATAACTACATATCTTTGAGCTATACAATTAATATTTTTACATTTCAGTAGAATAGAATTTCAATTGGAAAACGGTTTTAATTACCTAATCGTACATTTTGTGAAGGGAGTAGGGTCATATTTGATTTTTCGTTTTTAAATTAAATTATATATATATATCTCATCACACACATCATAAAGCCCATATCAGTCAACTACTGGACGAGAGTCTCAATGAATGCACCCACATTCACTGGTATTTGGTCATATTCACCACGCTGACCAGGCGGATTGGTGAAGATTTTTTATTCGGGGTTTACTCCCTTCTCGACAGTTATTTTTTTTACAAGATGTGGTTGTCGGCCTTCATACTCAACCCTCGAAAATGAGGGACTCTCCGACTGGGATTCGAACGCAATCTCCCGCATGACACGCGGTGATGCAAACCACTGTGCTACCCAGTCGGTATAGGTATATGTATATGTATATATGTATATGTAAATGTATATATATATATATATATATGTATATGTATATATATATATATATATATATATGTATATGTATATATATATATATATATATATATATATATATATATATATATATATATATATATATATATATATATATATATATATATATATATATATATATATATATATATATATATATATATATATATATATATATATATATATATATATATATATATATATATATATATATATATATATATATATATATATATATATATATATGTATATATATATATATATATATATATATATATATATATATATATATATATATATATATATATATATATATATATATATATATATATATATATATATATATATATATATATATATATATATATATATGTATATATAGATATATGTATATATAGTGTTTTCCAATAACCTCTTCAGAAGTTGAAAATGGAAATAAAACAAAAAGTATTTAATTAACTAGTTATTTATTTTTTGTTATTTTTAAGCATGTTCTATAGCATTAATGATGGCACACAATTTAACTCGTATGACCACCATGAGATCGTTTGACAGCGCATTCGTTTAGTCCAATTTTTAATCACTCTTTCACATCATTGAGATCAGATTTCATGAATTACACACTCGATGTTAATTTTTAATACTTCTGTTGTTTGTGGTGTATTAGCATAAACCAATGATTTCACATAACCTCGCAGAAAATAATCCATTAAAGTTAGATCATATGATCTTGGTAGCCAATTGGTGGGTCCATTTCGTGAAATAATGGACTCATTAAATTTTGTCCCAATAAGTTTATTGTTTCCATAGATGTATGGCACCTAGAACCCGTTCTTTTCAAACCACATATCATGCAAACCATTTTCAATGATTTTTGGAAAAAATCATTAATGATGGTTCGGTAACGCACTCCATTTTCTGTAACATGATATCCAGTTTCATTTTGAAATTTTCACTAACAGAAGCAATATTGACCTCACTTCTTTCATTTCTTAGTCTTACAGGCAATGCTGCATCATGCAGAGTAAAATTATTTTGAATTTTTTTAACAATTCGATAAATGGCGTGTTCACTTGGACGATTATATTAAGTTCACGAAACGCACGATAAGTTTTACGAACCGAACATTGATTTTTATATGTTTTTACAATTTCTAAGCGTTGTTGAAGTATTAAACGTTCTATGATAATTTTCCAAACTATACTGGGTTGAAATGTCAAAATGAACTTAAAACAATTTAAACTTGGCTGCCACCAGCTGTCTATAAGTTCTAACATTCTTATTGGAAAACGCTATATTATAATAAAACCGAACAAAATCACTTCCAACGCACGTCTGACGAAATGTCAATGCACAATGCTAAATTTGTAAATTTTAATAGAAGATAGCATTATATTTTATCAGATAGATAATTTGTATACAAATCAACGCATATTTATTGTTTCTAATTTGTTTAATAAATATAAAGTTACTAATGATAAATATCAATGACTCATATATAAATCTTTGCACAGTGTAAGGTTAAATTGAGTTTTTGATTCCCAGCTCTTACGTTTCAATATTTGTGAAATTTTTATAGCATACTAGTATAAACTTCTGAATTCAATAGTTAAAATGTTGATTTGATTTTCCTTTCGAAATTAAGTAGCTATTGAATAAAAATTTTTAAATCTTTTCTATGGAAATATACATAGGCAAATAATTTAACTTAATTTTTATAATTATTTATAAAACAGAACAGTTTTTCTAAATATATATATATATATATATATATATATATATATATATATATATATATATATATGCTACATTATATTAATACGTGCAAAAAAATAAAAACTTACCTACTTTATTTAACAAATCCAGTCGAATTTATTGATTTTCGAAACATATTGATACAACTTTCAATCACTAGCACATTAATATATTTATTTTTATGATTCACTGTTTTCATTAGACATTTTATCCATTTGATAATTGTCTCGTATTACACACATTACCATTGATTCTACTTTTAAAATAAGATTTTTGTGGTTAATATGGTTTTCTTTTATATAAAAAAGAAATTAAAATTTTAATTCGTTTATAATAATAATTATACAATTATATATAATACAATAACTTTATATGTTTAAATACGTATATTATTTGTATTATTATCTAAATATCAGTTAATATTTCGAAATAAAATCCTATTCTATAAGATTATTTTATATATATATATCGATAATACCATAACTCATTCATTTAATTCTGTTTTATTTTTCTATTCGATATTTTTTGTTAAATTGAAATTTTTGCAATAATTGTATTTTATAATCACAGCAGTATTTCTATGCAAATAATTTAATAGTCATTAATACAAAATATAAAATGAATATTTTGTATTTTTAATAATATTTATGGAAGACTTTTTTCTCAAAAATTACATTTATTTGATACCTAATACAGTATGTAATTATTTGGTGGCTTATTATATTATTTACATATTATTTAACGAGAATTTATAAATATATCAATTAGATTCGTAAAACAGAATTGTGAATTTGAATGTTTTAATTGAAATTAAAAGTGTTTATAATAAATGTAGATATGAGTTATAATTCATGATTTTTTCGAGGTATATATATGAATGTATATTTATATATTTATATATATATATATATATATATATATATATATATAAATATATCACTGAATTTGTTTAAGAACATTTTAAGGTATTTCAAACGAATAACGATATTTCAACAACACAACTTTATCACAATGATCAATCACATTGACAATTGTACAATTCTCATCTGTACTACTCACTAGAGGTAACCAAATACAATTAAAATATCCGTTTTAATTTAACGTGGAATCATGTGGTATATAATACCACATTAACTAGACTAACCATACGATAAATTAGATGACTGAACCTCTTTAAATATAGCTATGTTTTTCTATCTTATCATTAACTTTATTCCACTCTATCTCTAAACGACCTTTAGGAACATAAATATATATTTTTTTTTGAAATGAGGAACTTATAAATATTTTTGATACCACGAACAATATAATAGTTTATATTTAGTTCGAGTGAGACATACATCTTTTTTATGTATAATTCTCGCCTTATTTCATCACACTAGCTCATATATGATGGTTTATTAGTCGGACCGAATGAATGGAGTACAGGATATCACTTGTTAAAGCGGTCTGTTGCGATGTACCAGAGATGAGTCTATTTTTCCCTCTATGCTCTTCTTTAAACAATGCATGAGGTACATATATTAGAATTGTGCATTGAACATTGTGTTCATTGATAGATTTTTGTAATAAGTGGTTAGTAAAAAAGAGTTCGACTTTTATACAAGAATGGACATTTTCAAATAACTTCACTATTTTTTGGTTTTATTTTCTTTTTTTTACTTTCAAATCAGTTATACTTTGATATATTCGTATGTAATTCTCTGCTTATTTATTTTTACGTCCTATCTGTTTGTTTCAGTAACCCAAAAATCGCAAAAATGTCAAATTTGAGAATGAAGAAAAATTTCCGTTTTCTTCAAAATAATGACTTGTGTATTCATTCCATAAATTTATGAAATCAGGAAAATAATTATCAAAGATATGTCATATTAATTTTGTTTATATTTTTTTACACCGATCTTTCTTGTATTTGATTACTTAATAGTTGCATGGAAATAGTTTTCCTTCTTTTAAAATTAATTATTTGTTTTGGATTTAATTAAGAAATGTATACTTTTGGAATAAAATTTCCTGTAAATTATTGTTATATTATTTATTTTTACGCGAAGGTAAAAAAATTAAACAAGAATCACTATTTGTTTGGTATGGTAGCAAATTCATTTTAACACATTACCTTCTGTACAAAAACTAATGGAAGTTTCTCATTTAAACTACGCGCACTTGTGGAATGTCATGTCTTTTTTTAAGTTGGTACATCTATCAATGACATCTGTGTCAAATTTCATTGCGCTACACTCATTAGTAAATAATTTACAGTGGTTTTTGTTAGACAGTGATTATTGTTTACAGCGATTTTTACGATGTCGAAATCAGTTGATCAAAGAATTTACTTTAAATTTTGTGTTGCGAACCAAATAAACTTCACGCAAACGTTGGAAATGTTAAGAAAGGTATGCACTGAAGATTGTGAATGAAGAAGTTTTGGCATAAGGCGTTCAAGGAGGACCGTGACCACGATCTGGATGCAAATCGACATCAACTGATGACGAATATGTCGCCAAAGTCAAGGCATTAGTTCTCAAAAATCGCCCTATGTCCGTTAGAGAGTTAGCAGCTGACGTGGGAATCTTAAGAACATAAACACAATGCCATGTCATTTTGGCTAAAATATTCAGCATGAAATGCGTTGTTTCTCGCATGGTGCCAAGTACATTGAATTAGTTCATGAGTTTTTGGCCAAAAACTCAACAAATATCGTCCCGAAAGCTCCGTATTCGCCTGATATGGCTTCATATGATTTTTTTATATTCCCAAAATTCAAGTTGCCGCTCCGAGAGTATCATTTTGAGTCGATTAAACCCATAAAAGAAAATTCTTTACGTGAACTAAAGACTATATCACAAAGTTCGCGGGGGCGTTCGAGGATTGGAAGAAACGTTGGCATATGTGTATTGCTTCCAATGAGGAGTACTTTGAAGGCAAAAAAATTAATATTGATGAATAAATAACTTCTTATGTGGTTTACGAGGGTCGTTTGATAACTATGGTAAATTTATTTATTCTTTAATTTAATTCAATTTTTCAATTTAGTTTTTCTTACTTTTTTACCATACTTATTAAACGACCCTCATATTTCAAAAGTTTCGTTAGTTTTCGAATTGAAGGTAGAATTTCAACACCATAAGATTTTTATAAATGTTCAATAATCACTTACTGTCCATTTTGTTTACTTGGTGACAGGTGCATTTCGATGCCAGCATCATCAAAGAGCTGTATTAAAAAATCTAAACTAGTTTTTTAATGAAATTTTATTGATATAATCTAATGATACATGTAAATCGTTTAGATACATATAATTTAGTTATATTGAGTTTTATTTTTTTTCTGCGACATAACCTCAATTTCAAAAATTTTGAATTATATCATTAACAATAAACTTTCATATTATATAATGTTAAATAATCTTAAGACGGAAAGTAAATGTAAGTAGATTTTATTATGTAAATGTTGTATAAGTATCATTAAATTATGTCAAAATATCTTTAGGAAACTAGTGTATATTTTATAATACAGCATACTGATGATGATGCGATATGACGATTGAAATTCATCTCAGCTTTAAAACAAATAAAGTGAACAATAAGTAATTATTGAACACTTTTATAATATCTTGTGGTGTTGAGATGATAATTTATTTGTACCAAATAATAATATTATAAAGGCAATCATATAAATCAACTCCAATTTGACAAATTACTGTACATATTTATATATTGTATCTATTGAGTTGTTATAATGAAAACATCATTCTAAATTAATGTTTCCTATGAATAAATAATTTGTTATTGTAGATAAAAACTACTATTAGTGGTTCAGTTTGTACTGATATGCTATTCATTTTGGTACTGTAAGAAATTCATTTCAAATATTTTAATTCTGATAAAAAGTAATCGAATTTTACTAAAAATAATAAACATTTAAATGTTTTATATATGAAATAATTTATTTGATCATATAAATTAAATATAAATTATATGTAGTTAGAATTTGTATGGTTTTGCATGTGAAATTTGAAAAAGAAATATTATAAAAAACCTTTAAGTTTGAAAAAATATTCTGATATTTTTTTTGATTTATTTGAAAATGAAATAAATTAGGAGTCTGATGTAAAATTTGACAAATTGTGAAAAAAATTGCAAAAAATAAAATAACGTAATTATTTAATAAATACATAAAACATTTTATATTCTTAAAAATACCGCATAATCACATATCCCTGTTTAGTATTTTTTTAAAAAAATACCATAACACTATTAATAATTTCGTATTGAAATATTTTCATTCAAATTAAACTCATTGAAATTTAAACATGAAAGGAAAAAACTGAGTATTTACTTTAAAAAGTCGAAACAATTTTTTGACTGAAACACTTTCGTTTGTCCTGTTTAATGTGTAAATATTGAAACAGTTATCAACAAAGTCACAAACGATGATGAGAATTAATTAGAATTTTGCCGACTTTCAAATAAGCATACATATACTAAACACAAAATCATTACATTTGTTTTATTTGTGTTGTATTTTACATAACTATGTGTATGAATATTTGTTTTAGGATGACATTTGTGAAATCGTTTAGTGTCCAATGTGGAAAATGTTTTTATTTGAATTTATGTTTTATATAGTTAATGATAAACAAGTTGTTAATGGATCTAAAGTTTACTATTTACGAATGTGATGAGTGATATCAGAACCAATTTTAAATGTAGAAAATTTCATAATGACGCACAAAACTATTTGTACCTCTTGCATCAATGTGTTTAGTACTCAGAAAAATCTATTAGAAGTTGCAGTAATGCAATAAATTCTTACATACATAAACACACATTTATTTAATAATAATGTGATATTTCTGTTCTGTTTTGATTTATTATAAGATATTTGGCGAATTTTCATGTTTATGTTCGAGTTTCGTAGAATTTTTCCATTTATTATGTTTAGTTACGTGAAGATATTACATTAATTTTAAAAACTCGAACGTAAAAATGTACAAATCATAGTTAAAAACCAAGAAAATAAATATCTTGAAATATAAAAATTCATTCAAAGAAATGTATTGTTTAATATTCATTTACTTAGACAATTTAAACCAGATTCAGTTTGTTCTTTTACCTCTGAGTTTCTTTCATACTTTTCTCTCATATGTCAGATTCTTATTTATTTATATCAACAAATTACTTCTTATTCCATCCTCTGATCTTAGCTTGATTCTTTTTGTATGCCATTTTCATTCAGGCTTCGATTTGTTTATTTTTTTGATTATTGTACCGTTTCTCCTTAGCACATGGTCTAGCTATTTTCTTCTCTTGGTCTTTTTAGTGATTACTACGTTCTCTTTCTTAAATAACTCTTGGATCTTTATATTTTTTCTTACTCTATATTTTCTATTTTTCTGGAAAATTCTAATTATTTTTCTCAGTACCTTATTCTCAAAAGCTAACACTTTCTTCTCCGTTTTCTAATTGAGTGTCTTTTTCGTGTCTTTGCTTTATAGAATGAAATTTATCTCACTATTATTTTGTAAATTCTTATATTAGTCTTTCTAGATAATGCCAATTTTTGTAATAAACATTCTGTTGAATATAGATATCTTTTTTCAATCGATTTTATGCAACATATTATATTTTTAACTATGGATAGGTATACATTGCAACAACGCATTTACATATTAAAACTTATTATAAATATAGGCGTTCTTAGAAAAATACCCATCGCAAAATTTGTGATTTTTTTGGTGTAAATAATCAGTTAAATCAGTCTTTAATTCAAAGATTAGTGAAAAACTGGTTGTATTATTGATAAACCAAAAAGTATAAGACCAAAAACTATACGGTCAAATAAAAACATTGCTACTGTAAGTGAAAATGAACCGACTACATCAATTTCACGTCGTTCGCAAGAATTGGACATATATTATGACTCTTTCTGGACGATTTTGTATAAAGATTTGCATTTATACGCCTACAAAATTCAATTAACCCGGAAATTGAAAGAAAAAGATCATTTACAACGCCGTAATTTTGCTAATTGGATTATTGAACAACGAACAACAAATCCATTGTTTTCAAGTAAAATTTTGTTTAGTGATGAAACTCATTTCACAATGATAAGTAGTTTCATGAATTCTTGACAGAAAATAAATCCATTTATATAATTTATTTTTAAAACACATTAAAAAAGTTCACTTGTCAAAGTTATATATATATATATATATATATATATATATATATATATATATATATATAAATCATTGGTCGGGAATAAAATAGATTATGTAAATCATTTCCATATTTTTTCTATAAATGAAAATATTATATTAAGAAGAATTTAAAAAATAATAATTATTCACTATTTGACACTGAGGCAAAAATCGTCAGAATGCTACTTTATAAAATCTTAAAATAAAAAGATTTTACAATGCATTGCTCTGATGATGACGGCATGACCATCAAAATGCACGTCAGTAAATAAAGTGAACAATGTGTAATTAGTGAATATTTTTATACAATCTTGTTGTGTTGAGAGAGTGTCATTAATTTACGTTAAATATATAATACTTGTAATTAAACTTATTCTTATTTCTATTACGAGATTTGTACTTATCGAAAAAGTATATAAATTCATTAATTTTCTTCAAATATATATTTTCGTCTTAAAGACTCGTGTTTAAATATTTGTGCATTACTTTCAATCTTTTGACTTTTTTAATATATACATTAATCAACCTAAATTCAAGAATAATTTTAACGAGCAATGTACAAAGGTCAAGAAGTTAATAAGGAGACATACAGCAATTTGATTTATATTTGCGACTGATTAATCGCATCAGAATTTAGATTCGACAATAAAGTATATTAATATAGCAATATAAATGTCGATTTAAATAAATGCGTTCTGAATGATCACGAGATCTATTTTTATACGATGAGGCTATTTTCAACCGGTCTGTTATTGTTTCGCCCACTCAATCGATTATGTTTATTATCATCGTGTTCAATTTACACGCTTATAGATTAATACACGTTTTAAACGTTCCAATATACGTAAAGAATGACCTCCAAAGTATACTGGCATATTTTTTAGTACAATGAATATTTATAGACAATCATTTCATTTAACAATACATATTTATACACACACACACACACACACACACACACATATATATATATATATATATATATATATATATGTATATGTATATATATATATATATATATATATATATATATATATATATATATATATATAGATGACTGAAAATAATGTAACTACCAAAAATATTTTTTATTCATAACAAATTGATTTAAAATACTTTTTTATGAAAATAAATAAACATGAAAATATTTACTTGGAGTTTTCACATAAATGTGTATATTTTTTCATCTTAAGATATATTTTTTTTGTTATTTTATTAATGTTTGATTCTAAGCTATTGTAAAAATTCTATAGGCATTACAGTGATGCAAGCTTTTACGAAATTGCACAATCAGGTGTATATCATTATCATCATCATATCCAGCTTATATCATCCTATTGCTGAACGAAAACCCAATGAATGTTACCATTCACTAGTATTTAGTTATACTCATCACGCTGACTAAAAAGGTTGGTGAGGATTTTTATTCAAGGTTTACTTTCTTAAGCAAGTTACCTTTACTAAAAACTAAAGAGCCTCACCTGCCATATATATATATATATATATATATATATATATATATATATATATATATATATATATATATATATATATATACACACACATACAAGGAGAGAGTGATGCAATATAATCAATGATATTGGTAGCGGCAATAAAAGAAATGTTTAAGACACTAAATTGGGAATTTGAAGGAAATAACAAGATACTTGATTAACTACGATTTTAAAATGACATTATTTTCTCAGCGAACCCAGATTAAACCGAAAAAGAAATAAAAAAAATAGACGAATTAAGTCAAAAAATTGTCTTATGCTGAGCCACAGCAATAAAAAAAACAATGTACAATGAATTTACAGATAAAATGAATTTAAAAATAAAAAGAATAGGAATAGAAGTTAAAACTATGTGTATTTAGGACAAACTGTTAAAACAAAAGGAATATTTATAGATAAAGTAAGCAGAAAAATAATAATGGAATGATATCAATTCAGAATAATTTTATATATTTGAAGACGAATATTCTCCTACGTTTGAAGAAAAAAATTTATCATTCCTACCTATCATACTACCTATTTTTATTTATGATAGTGAAACATAGATTTGACTTTCAGAATAATTTAACAGGTCCATACAACATAGTGAAATAGGGAAAAGTGCATTTTACGAATAGCACGCAAAGGCAAGAAGAAAAACGATTTTAAACGATATAAAATATAAATTATAAACTTTATAACAAAATTGAAAAGATTAAAATGATAATGAGTCGGTTATATAGTAAAAAGATAAGATGATCGATATGTAACAGATATTATTATTTAGGAACTCAGCAAAAGAACCAAGAAAGAACATAGAGATGGATGGGATATATATATAGGTGTTTTTTAAGCGTGATAGAACTTTAAATTGAATCCCCATTGAAAGTTCTGTTTAACCTGAGAAAACATCTTTTATATATCCGTGTGTGTGTGTGTATGTATGTATTATATATAAAAAGGTATAATAAAAGTGTTTTAGGTTAGATAGAACTTTCGATAGGATTCAATTTAAAGTTCTATCACTTTTTAAAAAAAAGTTATTTTAATATATAAAAATTGTTAGAATTGAGTGGAAGAAAAACACACTAAATCGATTGAAGCGGAAAATTTTTTATGAGGCTTTCATTCATCAGTGATTAGAAAAGGCAGCAGCTATTAATATATATATATATATATATATATATATATGTATGTATGTATGTATGTATGTATGTATGTATGTATGTATGTGTATATGTTTGTATGTATGTATGTGTGTATGTATGTATATTTGATGTATAAACCAAGGCGCTACTGTCTATGGAGAGTCTAACTTCTCTGACAATGTCAAAGTTCAGTGATAGTTACATTTTTTACGAGATGAGATTATCAGTCCCATTAAAAATAAAACGTTTTATTTATGTTCAATCAAGTCCTTCTCGTTTCTTTAACTTATATTGTTGAAATACAACGACAATTTATTAAAATTAAAAAAAAATTCTATAGTGCATTTAAAAAAGTATACTTTTTTCAATAATAATGTTTTTTCTAATAATAATAATTTACTCTAATATGTTACATTTATTAAAATATAAGACATTAGAGTAAGATGAATCTCTAGTCTATAAATTTAAAAAATAGTAGTATTCAAGTATAATATAAAAAAATCTGTGATATGTAACAATACTTATATTATTATAAATATATCAAGGGACTACACCCTCCGCTCACTTTTCGAGAATAATATATAGGTAATGAAGCACGCGTAAGAGTTAGAATCTTGCAATCGTTAATGTTCGGAGGTAATCGTTTACGTTCGGAGTAAGGTGAGTATTAATGACATTAATTTTGTAATGAAACTGTTTTATATAAACATGAAAAAAGTTTATTCATTTAATTGGTATAAACAACAAATTTTACTTTGGTAAAGTTACAATTAATTACAAATCTTATTCCAGAAAAAAATAATTGGACATGAATAATCTATTTAACAAAATAAAAACCTTTTAACAATGTTATGATTATAAAATATTATAAAAGATTTTTTGTCAAGCATTAATTAAGTTATTAAAAAATTTATATATATATATATATATATATATATATATAAACACATTAACAAATTTATTGCATATTTTCAGGTTATAAAAAATTCAAAAAGAATGAATGTTTTTTAAACACATCATGAGTTATACGAATACAAATGAAATTGTTGTACGCGTATAATTCATCGAATAATGACGAGCGATTTCATTCATAATATACATCTATTTAAAATGTAAATATAGTTTAACGGACGTCATCAGCGGTGAAGATTTTACAGTCCTTTTCATATTAAATAGCTAGTATTTATCCATATGATGATGATGATTTTGGATCATATATCACATGTTAAATAGAAGATACGTATTTGTTCTTCAAATTATATCAAAATAATAGTATGAGTCATTGTCTGGAAATACACGTTTTAATAGTATATGTTTAACCACGTGCATTTGTCTACTATCTTTAAATATGTAGTTCGCAGAATTATTAATATGTAAATGTGTGTACAAATTACATTTCGTTAAATACAAAAAATCGAATCTTTTGCTTATTGTAAAATGTTTCTTTTATATTTTTTGCCAATAAAAGATTCATTTATTACGAATTAATAAATTGTTATTTTACTAAATTAAGTAATAAAAAATCACTTCAAATCTATTATTGTGATTTACGATTTAGATTATTGAGCTTTTTTTAAACTATTAGACTAGGTTGTTTGTTATTTAGTAGAGTCAGTTTCGTGCACTAACTTTGAAAGAAAGATAGATAGTTCTAACAATATTAAATATGAAAAACTATATTCATCAAGATATATAAAAACTATATTTTTATAACTGTAAGCAAAAATATAAAATATTTTAATAGCTTCATAGTACAAAGTTATATTTTTCTTTATTTTTAAGTTACTGTTTATCTTTTACTCACCTAATAAACTGAACGCAGAAATGTTTTTATTTTATTTTTATTTGTCGTTTAGAGATGTTTTATAAATAAAATATAAAATTATTAAATTACTAGTAATTTAAATCTATATATATAGGATTTTCAAATTAAAATGTCCGAATTTTGACAGCTGTTGGCAGCTATGTTTGAATTTTTTAAGCTCATTTTGACATTTTAACTCAATATAGTTTGTCAAATTATCATGGAACGTTTAACATTTAAACAACGTTCAGAAATTGTAAAAATGTATTATAAAAATCAATATGCGTTTTGTAAAACTTATCGTGCGCTTCTTGAAACTTAACACAATCGTCCAAGTGAACGTGCCATTTATCGAATGAATTGTTGATAAATTTGAAAATAATTTTACTCTACCTGATAAAGTAGTGCATGTAAAACTAATAAATATAAGAAATGAGGCCAATATTATTTCTGTTAGTGAAAAATTCAAAATGAAGCTGGGGATCACATTACGGTAAATGGAGTACGTTACCGAACCATTATTAATGATTTTTTCCCCAAAAATAATTGAAAATGGTTTACACGATATGTGTTTTCAACAGGACAGTGCTACGTGCTATACATATACGGAAACAATAAACTTATTAGGACAAAAATTTTATGAGTCCATTATTTCATGAAATGGATCCACCAATTGGCCACCAAGATCATCTGATTTAACTCAATTGGATTATTTTCTGCGAGGTTATGTGAAATCATTGGTTTATGCTGATAAACCACAAACGACAGAAGAATTAAAAATAAACGTTGAATGTGTAATTCATGAAATTGAACCACAATTAAATGAAAGAGTGACTAAAAATTGGACTAAACGAATGCACTATATTAAGCGAAGTCGTAGTGGTCATATAAGTGGAATTGTATTCCATCATTAACGCCATAAAATATGCTTAAAAATAAATAACTAATTAATTAAATACTTCTTGTTTTATTTCCATTTAAACTTCTGAAACGCTTATTATTAAACTCTATATTTCAATATTTCACTCTGATGATGATGAAATGACTATTAAAATGCTCATCAGTCAATACAGTAGACAATAATTGATTATAGAATAGTTTTATGAAATATTGTGTTATTTTGGCGAGTAATCACATTATTAAACGAATGACGACAAAAAATTATCTCTGAAAAGATTAAAATAGAAATAGAAAAAAATCTCTATTTAGTTTAGATAAATATATATTGTTATAGATGAGCTTTTGGAAATTAATTAATTTATTGAATATAAGTAAGTTTCTCTTATTTAAAATGAAAAAGTTTTACTTTTTTAAAAAAATCTTTCTGAGGAAATTTTTACAATCGATAATAAAATAAGATGGTAGTTCGATAACAGCAAGGAGATGTTTTAGTTCATTTGGAGTAGGCCACTTATGGTTAGAACACGAGTAATCGGAGTAATTTATATCAATATTTTATATAAAAATTTTAACCATCGTAAAATGGATATTTTGCATTTGTTCTAACAAGACGATAATCTGAAGCATCTTATTTCGAAAATAATCGAATAAAAAAATACTGACCTCCTCCAATCATCCGACTTGAATTTAAGAAAGTGTTTTTGAATGATTTTAAATTCATTTTTGTTTTAAAAAAACGAATTTGACTGGAATTTATAATGAAATGATCGATACATGATAAAGAGTCAACCGAAAAGTGTTCAACATTTTTTGAAAGTATTCTTAAATGATTGCGAAAGTAATTGAAAGTAGATGTTATAACTTTTCAAATAATAATTTCCAAACATTTTCTAAAATTGAAAAAATAAATTTCTTTTATTGCCGTATACTTATTTTTGAATGTATAAGTTTCTACGTTTATTTTTATTTTTGATACAATAATCAGATGTAAGTTTCAGTTTATTTTAATTTGTAAAAATATTGTGTATTAAAAAACTATATTTTTTTGCAATATCCAACATATACTTCATTTTGAATGTGAGTTTATATTTTATGTGTGTATTATATATATATATATATATATATATATATATATATATCAAAAGACAAGAAGGCGGAAGGGAGATATGTACTAATATATATATATAATAAATATATATATATGCCAACCTAATATATATATACATACATACATACATACATACTCGTACATACATACATAACATCAATCATATGTCAGTATCCAATATTTCTCATAAATTCAGTTTCGGTGAACGCAGGTATTAAATATTCAGTACTTCTTATAATATATCTTTAAAAAATAAGTGTTTTTGAACAACCTATTTATTCTATGTACTTTTTATGACACATGTAGAAAATAAATTTATGTGTTTAATTTGATTCATATTTGTTCATAGTTATACGAAGAATAGGATGAGATAGCATCGAAAAAAATTGTATTATTTATATATTCAAATTCCATGCAGATTTCTCTTGAACACATCTGGTGAATATTTTATTAACGTGTTTTACCTATCAACTAAGAATTTTTAATAAGAATTATGATGATTTATTAATTTTAAAAATTTGATGGCTAGTAGTACAATTAATCATATATATATATATATATATATATATATATATATATATATATATATATATATGTGTGTGTGTGTGTGTGTGAGAGAGAGAGAGTGTATGAATATTGTTATAAAAGAATTTAAAAAAAATAAACGAAGCTAGTCGAAAAGTAAAACTTAACATAAATCAAGAGTAAATGAAAGTATTTGTCAATATTTTTTTATTTAAAAAATTAAGTTGAAATAATCACTAAAAACGTTTACTTTAAAAAGATAATTTGCAAAAAGTTTCATTTTTTGCAGCAATGAACAAAATAATAAAAGTAGAATCGAATGGATTTGTGCGAAATGCCTTTATTATATTACAATAAAAGTACTCATATGTAATTATCTGTTTTATTCTGTTGTTTATTAATAATTCATTGACAAAAAGATAATTAATTTAACAAATTCAATATTACTTTTTTTGACCTGTAAAAATTAAAATATAGGTAGTGAAACAAACAAAAGAAATTATATGATATTTAATTATATTCTATTTTTCTGCTTGTTTCAATACTACAATTACAACTAAAAATGTTTGTGAATTTTACGGAAATATTCAAAAAGTTGATCCAGGAAATTATTTAATAACGATTTTTATCTGGTTGATGTTTCTCATTCTAGAAACCCTGTGGAATTTATCACTGTCTAAAAATGTCTCATGAAATCCAATTAAAAATGAAATAGAAAAATTAACAAATATTGTCGATTTATATTTATCTGATCCACATTATAAAAGCATATTTACGAAATTGTCAAGTCATAGAAGTATTACAATTCCTTTCAGTAAACAAGGACGAATGAAGCATAATTGTTAACTAGGTTGTTCATTGTTAACTAGGTTATGAAACGAGAAATTTATTAACGGAATTATACTTGAAAAAAATGATTTTTTATTTCAATTATAAGTAGATCAGACAATGAATTTTGTGTGAAAAAGTGCCAAAAATAATTAGTAAATCAAGATAATCACTTGAATGATTTATATAAAATTATGTATTTAGATTTGTTAAAGTAAAGATAAATAATTATTGCCAATATTTACTGTCATCAATTAAACATATTGAATTAATTTATTTGGGCCTTATGATCTAACATTCGTAAGGTGAGTTTCAAAAATCTAATTGAAACCATATCAGATTCAGAAAATAATAAAACACGATGGCGGAAGTACTATGATTTAGAATTATTTTTCGTGGCATGATGTTGGACCTGTATATCGGGTTCAAGAAAAAATGACCCAATATACGAGGGTAGTCCCATAAGTACCCGGCTTGACCTAGAGATGGCAGTAGTTGTTTGAAAAATATCACTGTATTAGAAAGTACACAATCCATAATCATATGTTTCAAGTTTGAGGACGCCACGTTGTTTAGTATTTGTTTGACAGCCATCAATAGTGAACGTTTTCAGTGAATTTGTGAAAATGGAGAAAATTGGTCATCGTTACGTGATACAATACTTTTATTTAAAAGGCCTCAGCCCAATTAATATAAAATCTGAACTGGATTCTACTCTGGGTGAGTTTGCTCCTTCGTTTACAATAGTGAAATATTGGGTAGAAGAGTTTAAACGAGGCCGTACGAGCTGCCAAGACGAGCATCGCAGTGGTCGACCAAATGAAGTGACGACTCCAGAAATGGTGATGAAAATCCACAAAGCGGTACTGGATGATCGTCGACTGAAAGTGCGCGAGCTAGCAGACATAGTAGGCATTTGAAAAAGTGCGGTACATCGCATATTATCTAAAAATTTGGACATGAGAAAGCTGTGTGCAAGATGGGTGCCGCGTTTGCTCACACTCGAGCAAAAACAGTGTCGTGAAGATGTTTCAATTGAGTGTTTAGCGAAGTTTCACAGCAACAAAGCAGAATTTTTGCGCCGTTTCATAACCATGGATGAAACATGGGTCCATCACTTCACACCAGAGACAAAAGAACAATCAAAACAATGGACTGAAAAGGGAGAACCGGCTCCAAAGAAGGCGAAGACCGTTTCATCTGCAGGCAAGGTCATGGCGTCGGTTTTTTGGAATGCGCGTGGGATAATTTTCATTGACTATCTTGAAAAAGGAAAAACTATGAACGGCGAGTATTATGCGAACTTATTGCAACGTTTGAGCGAAGAAATCAAGCAATAACGGCCGCATTTGGCTAAGAAGAAAGTGTTGTTTCATCAAGACAATGCACCACAGCTCACAAATCCGTAATTGCAATGGCCAAAATTAATGAATTAAAGTTTGAATTGATACCTCATGCACCCTATTCGCCAAATTTAGCCCCCTTGGATTATTTTCTGTTCCCAAACTTGAAAAAATGGCTCAGTGGTCAAAGATTTCCCAACGATAAAGAAGTGATGTCGGTAGTTAATGGGTATTTTGAGGACCAAGACAGTTCTTATTATAAAAAAGATATCGAACTTATTGAACATCGCCGGGAAAAGTGTATAGAGCTGAAAGGAGATTATGTTGAAAAATAAATATATTTTTTCCAAAATTTTTGTGTTTTTTTTGTTGGATCGGGTACTTCTGGGACCACCCTCGTATATATATATATATATATATATATATATATATATATATATATATATATATATATATATATATATATATATATATATATTTATAAATATATATATAAACAATCAAAAACAATATGGATTCTAGATAGATGGCAAAGAAGTTTCAAAACATACTCCTAAACTGTCATTGTACCTATGAAAAATTATGATAACCATATGACGATATGCTAAAAAAATAATTATTATTTTCTTTATGAGGCGAAATTATCAATATGTGGAAGTATTATAAATAAATCGAAAATATACGTAACTAAACAGAAAACAATTAATATTAGTGAATAGATATGGTTCTGTAAATTCATTATAACAACACCAAACTTCATGTTATATATAACGATACAAAAACATTCCCAATTGTGATAAAAAAGGTTGATCTCATCCATTTGCCAAATGATTAAAATCATTTCAAAAACTTAGATTATTTTTTGCGCAATAAGCATTTTTTAAATTGATTCGCCTTCATTCAATTAATGTATATATGAACAATATAATTTCTGTTTATCATTAAATTTCGGTATATTAATTTGTTCATTAACCTCTAATTAAAACATTACATTTTTTCTTGGAAACATGGACGAGAAATCTCAATTTTCAGATTGTTTATATGAGTACGATTGAAATTAATTTAACGGTTGACCTTCGTTTACCGCTTATATATATATATATATATATATATATATATATATATATATATATATATATATATATATGTATATATATACACATGCATATTCATATTCATGTATTAACTGATGCAATGATTTTTAATTACAGTTTTAGTATTTTCATATATTGTGTGAATTTGATTTCAAAATCTGTAATGATATGAAATAATTTCCTGGTATATATATATATATATATATATATATATATATATATATATATATATATATAACTTCAATATAAATTAAAACAATAATTTCTTCTCTTTTTCTAGAGAAATTATTATAGTATTAATATAGAGTCATCCAAATATGACCCCTAGATTTGTATTTTATTAAAAAGAAACATGTGTATAGGGAAACAAGTATATATTTTTTTGCTTATTTTAATAAAACACAAATCTAGGCTTCACATTTGGATGTTCCTATATTTTGTAATATCAAATTCAATATAATCCTAACATCATTTTAAATAAATTTTGTATTAACTCTGCATTTATAATTATTATAAAGCATAATGTATTTATAAATCACTTAATAATTTTGCAGCGTGACATTACTTTACATGTTTTGAAATGAAATGTGTAATGTACTAATTTTCATTGTTATTTAAAATAATAAAAAATTAAAAAATTTTCATCCTTTTCTTTATTATTATCGAAATAGTATAATTGCTTTACACAAATGAATTTTCACCCCAACACCACAATAGTTTAAAGTGTTCAATAGTCACTTATTGTTCACTTGTTATTTATAATTATATCGGCTGATGCATTTCGATGGCTACGCCATCATCGTCAGAGCCTTTCTGCCCTTCAGAAAGGCTCTGATGATGCATTTTGATGGCGTCGCCATTAAAATGCATCAGCCGATATAATTATAAATAACAAGTGAAGAATAAGTGATTATTGAACATTTTAAATTATTGTGGTGTTGGGGTGAAAATTCATTTGTGTAAAGTGAATCAGCCACAGTTCCAAAACAACCAATAGTATAATTGCAATAAATATTTGATAAAAATAAATAATACCTCTTAAATAATGCATTTCTTTATTTTTTTTTCAATTTTTCTTTATAGATTCACTATTGTATATTACTCTATTGTATATACATATAAAAACTGTTTATTAAAAACCAATCAATTAAAAATATACCTAAGTCACTAATAAATATTTATTACAAATAAACACTATAATCTTATATGAACTCAAGTAGTAAAAGTGATTGAAACAAATTGAATTGCATGAGCACAATTCGTTTCATTTAAAATAACATCAGATATTTATCAAACTCAACAATAATTACAATTTTACTAAATTTATTTATATATATTTTTTCTTAAACTTGAATAATGTTTATTTAGAATTAAAATCACCATACATTAAAATAGATTGCATTTAAAAATTGTAATAAAATTACAGAAAATATGACAGTGGAATTTTTATTTCTACAAATAAAAAACAGTGTGTATTGATTTTGTAAGTCCAATATATATAAATAAAGAAATTTGTATATTTTGTTAGTATTCCTATTTTTAGTTTATCCTCTGTTTGTTAATAATTAATTGTTAGTGTACATCTGTCTTAATAAAAAAATGATTTCAATATATTGATTTATTGTTATTTAATTTTTTGATTAAAAATCGAATAAATATTTTTGTGTACTAAACAAAACACGATGATGAAATTGACAAGAAATAACAATCATTAATCTTTTTCTGCATTCATTTCAATAATAACCAAATATTTTTCTGACTCAATAGATCATTGCGTATCTAATTGTTTGAATGTACTTTTTACTTTCGCTAATTAAATGAAAGCATATATACGTTCTAATCGAGTGAAAAAGTGTAAAATTACACGAACATTTGAAAAAAGTCATTAAAATGCGATATAAACGTATTTTATTTCTGATGACATATCCACTCATAATGTATCATGTGTAACAAATCAATTGCATTTAATCGAAAAACAAAATCTATATTTTTTTCCGATTTTACGACCTTCATACGTAACAATAAAACGTTAAAAGGTCGTTCGAATGTAATAGCACATTCATATATAACAATCTTAAAATGAAATAGTGCGAGTGTAGTTTACACATTCAAAAATGTTTAAGTTTTAAATTATTCTTTATTTAATTATATTAACAAATAAGAAATGATATTAAAGTATTCAAATTAGAATTAATTTTTAGGTTATTCGTGTATTATTTATATTCATCGAATGTTTGTACGGTAATACTTAAAAAAATTATAAAAATACTTTTAATACTCGATAACTGCACTAAAGAAAACATTAGAGCATTTTTTATTTATAAAGAAATAAAATAAGTAAAGATTGTTTGGAACTACCAGAAGACTTATTACTGAGTATAAAAATGCAATAGCTCAAATTAAAATAAAAAAACTTTCAAACAAATTTAGACTAAAGAAAAGAACCAGAGAAGAAGACAGTTTATCGCCAAAATTATTCATTGTAGTTCTATATATAGAACTTGTAATGATAGATGCAAATTTTTAAAATAAAAGTATAAAAATAAATGGAAAAATTTTCACATAATATATTTGTATACCTTATTCCATCAATAAAATATTTTTGTATCAATTTTTAATGATACAATTCTACAATGTACAAAATCTTTTTCAAGTTTAAATATTAGCTTATTTTTTAGATATTTTCCTAAATTCTCTTCCTGGTATAAACTTTATCTACATGAATAAAATATGTTAAATTTACTTTAGTTAAATGCATTATTTTTTCTTTAACGAGTTAATTTTATTTAAATATGCTTGTCAAAATGTAATTGTTGTGTATAATTTTTGTTAGTTGTAAATTAATTTTATTTCGTAATTATTATATCTGTCTTCTTAACGTTTTTTAAAATGTCTCTACAATTTTTTAAGCAAAAATCGGCTTTTAAGTTTTGGTTAAATGTTACTGTTAATGTTTCCATTCTATTCTGTGAGTGTTTTTTTATTCAATAAAATCTCTATTTGATTTAATTCATGTATTAAGTAGTCATTCGTTATATCGATTTCTTTCTGAAAAAACATATTTTATTTTTTCACAATTTATCGAATGTTAGGTTTCATTATTCCACTAAATTACCCTTTTTCATAATACAATTTACCTCCTTATATTTATCTCTACAGTGATTTATCTTCATTGTCTAATTTAACAACAGTTTCTCGTTTATTACCTTTTTATAAGTTAATGTAATAGATTTAGGTAGAATAATTGAAAATGTTCTCTGAAAGTAGCAGAGAGCTATAAAAATTACTTAAAAACTCCTTAACAAATCAGGGACCAAAAAATCAGATTATTAATTAAATTTAATCAGGTATAAATACTTTTATGGGATGCAATTTTTATTTATTTTTAATGAAAAATTTGTATTTTGTCTAAATATTGATAATTTTTTTTAAAAAATACTTATATATTGTATTTCTATGGGTATACGAAAATTCATTGCTTTATTACTATTATTAATGAATTTTTTTGAATATTAAATGAATTCATATATGGAGTACAAAAAAAAATTATGCTCTCTCTTTCTGCATATATATATATATATATATATATATATATATATATATATATATATATACGAGGTGTGATCAAAAAGTAAGGTGAATTTTGAAATTTAGCGGGCTACATCCGTTCGATCTTCGATTTTTTTATTTGGTTATGTTGGTACACTCGTCTCGAATATATGTTCCAAATTTCAGCTATGAAGCATGTTTATTTTGTTGGTGAGAGGCATAAAAGTTAGAAGTGTTTTGCAGACTCCACGATTTTCCGCTGTTGAAAATCATGGATCAAAGAGTTTGCATTAAATTTTGTGTGAAAAATGGAATCAAGTGCTCCAAAACACTTGAAATGTTGAAAGTGGCATACGATGAGTCTACTTTAAGCCAAAAAAATGTTTACAAGTGGTATAAACTCTTCCAAGAAGGCCGAGAAGACACCAACGACGAACCTCGTTCTGGACGCCCCAGCACGTCAACAACTGATGAGAACGTTGAAGAATGAAGAAAATAGTGTTGGGGAATCGTCGAATTACCATTAGAGAAATTGCTGATGATATTGGCATCTCGTTTGGTTCGTGCCAATCAATTTTAACGGGTGTTTTAGACATGAGACGTGTGTCAGCGAAGTTTCTTCCGAAATTGCTCAATTTCGACCAAAAGAACCGTCGCATGAGCATTGCCCAAGAGCTATTGAATGACGTCAACGACGACCCAGATTTACTCGACAGGGTCATAACAGGTGACGAAACATGGGTATACGGTTATGACGTCGAAACTAAGACTCAATCGTCCCAGTGGAGGCATTCCGGATCACCAAGACCAAAAAAAGCACGCCAAGTTCGATCAAATGTGAAGGTTTTGCTTACAGTTTTCTTTAATTGCAGGGGCGTGGTGCATCATGAGTTCTTGCCACAGGGTAGAACAGTAAATAAGGAATATTACCTGCAAGTTATGCGCAATTTGCGCGAAGCAATCCGCCAGAAACGTCCGAATTTGTGGAAGAACAAAAATTGGCTTTTGCACCATGATAACGCCCCTGCTCACACATCGTTGCGTGTGCACGAATTTTTGGCTAAAACCAACACACTAATGATGCCGCAGGCACCGTATTCCCTAGACCTGGCCCCCTGTGACTTATTCTTGTTCCCGAAACTGAAGAGGCCCATGAAAGGACGGCGTTTTGCAACGATTGAGGAAATAAAGACGGCATCGAAAGAGGAGCTGAACAAGATCACAAAAAATGATTTTTTGAAATGCTTTGAGGATTGGAAAAAGCGTTGGCACAAGTGCATTATATCCGAGGGGGATTACTTTGCAGGGGACAAAATAAAAATTGATGAATAAATAAATATTCTTTGAAAGAAATAAAAATTCGCCTTATTTTTTGATCACACCTTGTATAGGGTCATTCAAATGTGACGCCTAGATTTATGTTTTATTAAAAAGAAACAAAATAAACTATACACATGTTTCTTTTTAATAAAACACAAATCTAGGCGTCATATTTGTATGACATTATATATACATTTGTGTGTGTATATGTATGTATGTGTTGTGGGCTTTAATAGTACCCGCTTGTTACATTTGCCACCTGTTTAAAATACACCTGTCCGTCCGTCGAATTCTCTACACGACGAGTGCGATGGAGAATCATCGAAGATTGGCAGGACATTAATAAATATTAAAAAAATAAACGACGTAGCACAAATATGTTATAATTATTTAAGTTATTTATCTTGATTAATAATATTATATTCTGTTTAAAGAATATCTTGTTAAACTAAATAGTTTTGACAATACTACACCCCTTCTCATATATAAATAATCATCAGCCTCTTTCTATCTATTGTTGGATGAAGGTTGTTCCAAAATTTTTACTTTGACTTATCCAATGCCTTTCTCTTCTAGTCCATTCCAGCTATTTTTTATATTTCTCTTCCACCATTCCATCTATCTATGAGTCTCTTCTAGGATCTTTTTATACATCTAGGTTCCCAATCAATAACTTTTCTTGTTTTTCGGTAGTCCCACTTTCTTGCTATATGACCATCCCATTTTCATTTAAAAATTTTCACTCTTGCAATTACATCCGTAACTAGTGTTTTTTTCTGATCCATTTGGTTCTTTTTCTATTTTTTCGTACTATTCCTAACATGTATATTTTCATGCTTCTTTGTGTTCTCCAGAACCAATAAATTATTTTGTAATATAAAAACCATATTTTATTGTCTTAAGTGAGAACTGGTAAGATATATTGACCAAAAACTTTTTTTTTATACATAGATGAATATCCGACTTCTTAATATGTGAAATTCTTTCAAACTGACACAATCCTATTGTACACTGCTGTTTACTTCATCTATAAATGTTAATGAGTTGTTCCTAATATACACAGTTTTCAACTTCTTCTATTTCTTTTCCTTTCAAGTTAATTCTTCTTTGATTTAAAAATTCATTAAATATATTTTTGTTAGATTGAGGTTTATCTTTCGATTTTCTTCATCAATTTTTTTATTATTTTTTGACGTTATCTGGGCTTACCGAGAAAATAATATCGTCAATAAAACTTAAGTGACTAAACATTTGTCCATTTATTGTTATTTTTTCAGATTCCTAGTTTAGTGTCTTAAATACTTCTTCTAACACTGATGTATATAGTTTTTATGATTCCCATTGCGTTATCTCGCTTTTTTCATAATTTTAAATTTCTCTCTTTGTTCATAAACTATGTTTATATATATATATATATATATATAAACTTTCTTTCATAGATAATAAATATCTCCGTAGTCCATTTTTATGTTTATTTAAAGATGTCTTTAAAATAATTCTGTCATATGGATAATAAATAAATACACAATTACCTACCACTTACTTTTTAAAATATTTAATTACTAATACATAGTATATAACGAATCAACAAAATAATCATTCTTAAATTAAGATAAATATTTTGTCCAAATATTAGAAGTAGGAATAATTTTGTGGAATTTATTATATGTTTATTTTTGAATAGACATATAATAAATATAGAAAAGTTTTTTAATGTTTATAAGAATTATTTTTTTTACAAAAATAATTACATTTCATATATATAAACACTCATACATGCACTCATATATATAGGGTTTTCCAATAAGAATGTCAGAATTTTGACAGCTGGTGGTAGCCATGTTTGATTTTTTTAAGCTCATTTTCTCATTTTAGTTCATTATAGTTTGGCAAATTATCAAGGAACGTTTAACATTCTAACAATGCTTATAAACTGTAAAAACTTCGATAGACTTATTGAAACAAGAAATTAATGAGTCCATTATTTCACGAAATAGACCCATCAATTGGCCACCAAGATCATGTGATTTAAATCCATTGACTTATTCTCTGTAGGGTTATGTGAAATCATTGATTTATGCTGATAAACCACATACAACAGAAACATTACAAATAAACATTGAAAGTGTAATTCATGAAATTGGACCACAATTATGTGAAAGAGTGACTAAAATTAGACTAAACGAATACACCATGTCAAGCGTAGTCGTGGTGGTCATTTGAGTAGAATTGTATTTCTTTATTAATTCCATAGAATATGCTTAAAAATAGAAAAATAAATAACTAATTATTTAAATATTTTTTGTTTTATTTCCATTTGAACTTCTAAAGCGAATATTGGAAAACCATATATACGAGGGTCGTTTGATAAGTATGGTAAATTTATTTATTGTTTAATTTAATTAATTAATTAATTTTTTTAATTTAGTTTTTCTTACTTTTTTACCATACTTATCAAACGACCCTCGTATATATGTATATATATATATATATATACACACAAAATAAATATTAACTCTAGTATTAGTGATTTTATTTACTAAATAAATTAGTAAATGCAATATTATTATTTTTTATTTTACTCTACATCTTTAAAAGAGACGTTTGCTCTAACATGTTATACTATTTTTCAGAAATTATGTATTGTATATCCATTGAAATTGTTAAAATTTATAAAAATAGGAATTTATTGAAGAATACGAAGTGTATATTAAGCGTAATACTTTCCAGTATTATTTATCACTTTGAGAATTTAAAAATAATTTCTTTATAATAATAATTTATGAATTGAATGTAACTGCATTTATGAATGATATATTGATGTGTCTTTGTATAATTTATATTTATGGTTAAATGTCAATAAGTAATCATATAAAAGTAAAAAAATATATAAATATAAAAACCTGTTCGTAATTATGGCGTTTTTTAATAAAGTGTCAATTGTACATCGATATTATTCATTGATGTTAACAGAAAAATGTTTATTTTTCAAAACATCAAGCAGGATATCATAATAATCTACTTCTGACTGCATAAATAAATTATTACAAGTTGTTCATATAATTAATAAAGCATTACATTATATTTGTCAGAGACTCGTATTCTTAACTATATGTACTAAAAATTTATTGAAAATAATTATAAACGGATAATTTCGCTATTTTCTCTATGATATTTTATAATAAAATCGGTTTATTTTTCATCAAATTGTACAATAAGATTTTTTTAATTTCACATTTAAAATTTAATTCGACAAATTCTATACATACTTTTAGTCAAAAACGTTTATAAACATTTGCTTAAGTAAAATATGAAAAATCAGCCAGTTGTTTTAATGTTGAACTTAAATTTTGATAATGAGAATATGGTAAACAAATGAAATATTCTCCCATAAAAAATAATAGCATAAGTAAATATTTTGTTTACAAAAGTTTACATAGAAATAACAAAAATCATTTCTATTAAGCTACAACAAAAGCCCACATACACTGATGCGTATAAGTCATGGCACACATGGGTAACATAAGCAATTTATTGATATAATTCAATGAAGTCGTTAAATTAAAAAAAAATATTAAATTGAAAATAAATATAATGAATATTATATAATGAATAAATTTAATGAATGTTATAATTATTTTCAATTAAATATATATTTTTTAATTTAACGACTTCATTGAATTATATCAATATATTGCTTATACTACTCATATGTGCTATGACTTATGCGCGGTAGTGTATATCTCTAGAGATATATTTGATAAACATGCTAAGATAATTTAAATGCATTTACTTTGATAATTTGAACAGTACTGTTATAAGAGTTATTGTTAAAATGATTTTAGAATACTATATAATAATAATAAAAACAAACAAAAAGTGCCAGTAGACGATCTAAAATTGATAATCAAATTATAAAATGATAAAACAATTTTAGAGCTAGAAATAATGGAGAATTATTATAAACAACAATTAAAACAAGAACAAATTATTAAAAGCTAAAAAAATTAAAATATTATATAAAAATTAACATTTTACGAAAAATTTCTTTTATCTCAAAAATTATAGCAGAAATTAATAAATAAATTTAAAATAATATTGATAGTTACTATTCTTTAAAAAACTGCACATTTGTGTTTTAAAAAACAGAATTTAAAATGACAATTTTTGGAAAATGTATTACATAACTGTTGCAAATAAAAATTAGTTTTCAAAAGTTGCCAAAAAGTATTGTTAAAAGTACAAAATTTGCCAAAAAGATGTAAACTTCCAAAAAACATTTTTCTTCGATTAGTATAAATTTATTCTTTTTTTTAAAAAAATGTGGTTTAAATGACAGGAAGAAATAAAAATGAAAAATGTTATTCAAAAGGTAAAGCACGGAGTATGTTTTTTATAATTTGGAAATTGAATCTCTCCTTCGAGTGATATTTGTTAGCAGTACGGATTGAAAGACAATTTTGAGTCTTAATAAAATGATCATTATTCAATGTTAGAAAAAAGCTTTGTTAATATTCATAATATTTATGTGAACCCAGTTTAACATTTCTAGAATGAATTAAAATATGGACTACAGAAATATAAATCGAATCCAATTGTCATTATTTAAAGTATATTTTGTTGACTAAATGGTAATAGAAACCAGCGAAATTCATAGAAAAAATTATTAACCTTCTTACTGCAGATGGGCCGATCTATCGGCCCGTTTAGCTTGTGCGAAAACTACGGAGGACCGATTTATCAGCCGTGTTTTTTGTTTTGAAAGGCAAAAGAAAAAGGGCTAGCGCTGTATGTGCAAAGTGTGAGAAAGGACTTCACGTTGTATGCTTTCCAAAACATAAGTGTCTGCCCTGAGGGTAGAGTGCAATGATTTACAAAAAAACAAACAATGCATCAGAAATTGTAGTTACTAGGTAACAATTACGTATTTAGCTAGAAAATTGTCCATGCTAAATATATATGTAATCTAAGTAACTCTTCTTTCGAATTCAATTTGTGTTAAATATTGTGCAAATGCAACTATTAAAATTTTTTTTGCAAATACTGGAAATTCTCATTTTTATACAGTCTATTAAAAGCGAAAACAAACCAATTTTGTTTTTATTTTATACCTATAAATATGTTAAACCGATACACAAAACATTATTATTAAGAAGCCTTAATTAAAATCAATAAAAATTTTTTACAAAAGACCTGCATTTTTGCTAAAAATAGCGCTGTATTTTTAGAATAAACATAAACATTTTAGTCAGCAATAAAAGGGTTAATTCACTGCAATCGAAATTTAATGTAAATATTTGACTTGAAAGTAATATCATTCAATGTTGAATACTAAAAAAATAATAATAAACAATTAATTATAAAAATTATAATTAATAAAAGATATTCTAGACGATATGTAGACTTTTGTTGTAAATTGTGAATGAAATTTTAATGATTTCTATTATTTTATGTCAGTAATGAATGTATTTTTATTATTATTTTATTAATTATTATGTTCTTTTTATTCTTCTTTTACATGATAGACTTGTAGTCTGTTACGGAACTCATCTTTTAAACAATTTACCTATACCTCTTCTTCTTTTAAATTGATATTTAATTTTTTTTTTGTTCAAATTTTGTTTTCTTTTTTAAGGGTAATTTATTGTTAGTATTATAATTAAACTTTTTTAATATTATTTTCTGTTCTCTTTTAATTTTATATTTAATCAGTTTATGTTTAATTCTTGTATTACATCAGTGTTTTTCATTTTATCTAACTTAGTACAATGTTGCTTGTAATTTTTTATTACAAAGGAGGATCAGAAGAGATTGAGTAACAGGCTAGTGATTTGCTGTTTTAAAATTCATAATTATTTTTGGTAACCAAGGAAACCTCGAAAACTTTGATAGAACTATGAGGACTAAAATGTTTGAAAGTCAGGAATTATTAATTTTAATATTAAAGTAAAGATATTTTTTAAAAAAATATCAATTGTATATCATTTCTATTACATATATGCAATTTTATCATCCTTATCTAAACTTTTGTGAAGAAGAATATCTCTTTTTTTTCGAATTAACAATTCATATTATTTATTCAATAACTTAATGTTCCAGTGTAAATCGTGATTCTTCAACGTCCAAGACCTTACTCTACAATAACAATTATGTACGTTACAACATGAGTCACGGGTTCGAAATGGTGGTGAATATTAAAAAGGTTATTTACATTATTAAAACAAACTATCCGGTTAGTTTATTACCTGTTTCATTGTTTCGTATTCGACGTGTTCACGTTTCATAATAATAAAAACTATAAATAATAATCATTAGTAAAGGAAATAGTTTATTAATTAAACAATTTATGTATGTCTGCGGCTTTTTTTGTTCGATTCGTTTTGAGGTCGACGTTTATATACATATTGTAATTAAAATAGCTTTAATCGTTTTTGCAACTGTGGAATTTGTTTCCAAAATACAGCACTCAAATATTACTCAATATATTCTAAGAATTCGAAATAAAAATACAATATGTGGCCTGATTGCTAATAATAACTTCATGTCTAAAAATATACTTCCATTTATTTTTAATTTATTGTCATTTAAAATTATATATCGGAAAATATCATAACTCACTAGTACTGCAATGTACTCAATGGAATAGGTAAAAATTTTTCCTGTTCACAGTCTGATTCACACCATTAATATGACTGTTTATGAAAATAATATTTGGTATGATTTAAGCTTTACAATCATTCTCTAAGTTTAGTTCTGATTAACGAACAAGACATATATGGTTATTGTTTGTTATTATTGAATATGTTTAGATATATATATATATATATATGAATGTGTGTGTGTGTGATAATGTTGTTATCTATAAAAAATACTCACAAGCTTCATTTATTAGGTTGTAAAATAATCATCGTGGTTTCCAAACAGGAAATTCCATTTTTTAAAATATTTAATTCACGTGTATTTGATTTTTTATCTTTAGGTAATTAATTACATATGTTTTATGCTAAAAATAAAATATTTTATTGTACTAAAGTTAATATTTTAACTATTTAATATGGCTATCATATATAAGATTTTGTATTAGGTCGTGTAATGTGAAATATCGGATTTTATATTATTTTGTAATATAAAAATTACTAATATATTTGTAATTTCTTTATGAAAGGAAAGGATTTTCTGTTGCTGATAAATTATATATTGCATTATTTCATGAAAATTAATTTTGAATTTTTTAGTATTTTTAGAAACTGATATAAAATATTTATAAACAAATATATATATATATATATATATATATATATATATATATATATATATATATATATATATATATATATATATATATATACATTGTATATATAATATATGTGTGTGTGCTATATTTTTTGATGAAAAAAAATATCGCAATATTATTTTCAAATACGAAATAAAAATATATCTTTTCTACGCATTAGTAACATTGTTAAAAACAGTAAATTGAAAGAATTGTTAAATAAAACTAGTTAGTTAACTTTTAAATATGTGATAGAATTGACATTATTCCTTTAAAAATGAAAATATATAAATTGATTAGAAATGTAATAAAATATACTTTATAACTAAATAATAAACTGTAAAAAAGGTTGTATTACATTTTGTACTATTCTCAAAAGAATTTAAAATCATATAATTATAATAAGTAATATTCTTAGTCACTATTTATTTTGGTATTGTGGCATATTTACATTTACACAAATAAATTATTTAAATTTTTATGTAAAGCTACATCACAATATTTGTAATAGTTGTTAATAATCTTTATTGTTTACTTTATTCCTTCATATGCATTTTAATATCCTCGAAATCATCACCAAAGAAATATGGGGTCATCCAAATGTGACGCTTAGATTTGTGTTTGATTGAAAAGAAACTATACACATTGTTCCCTATACACATGTTTCTTTTTAATAAAACATAAAATAGGCATCACATTTAGATTATTCTGTATAATATAGAATTTTATATTATACCTGTCTATAATAAGCATCAGGAAATAAAATTAATAATATTCATATGATTATTGAGTACTTTTACAGACCATTTTGCTGTTAAGGTGAGAGATTAATTTATATTAATATACTAAGCTATTGTTTACAAAATTTACTTTTTTAAAAATAACGATAAAATATATATATATATATATATATATATATATATATATATATATATACATATATATGTATACAAACACACAAATGATTTTAAATAAAAAACCGTACCATGAACTAACTTATTGCCCAAATAAAAGAATTATTTAATATGATAATATCATCATCATCATCATCTGTCTCTTTTCTTATTGTTTAATTAAGGTCTCTTTAAAATTTTCTACTTTCAGTGATCTAATATTTATTTTACACCGACAAATTTCTTTTATATTTATCCTAACTTTGTGTGATAAATATAAAAAAAAATTGTCGATGGCATTTTTATATTTCTTTGTTCTTAATCAACAATTTCTATCATTGGTATTTTTTCTTTGTTGTGTGACCGACCTATTTCTTTTTTGAAATTTTTATTCTTGTTATAATGTTCGTATTTGTTTTTTGTTTTAATTCACTAATTTATCTTTTTTATTTCTATGTACAATTTTTATCATACATCATACCATGCTAGTCTGTGTTATCTGGAGTCAATAAATTACTCTGGTATTTAAAATCTGTTTCAATACCATAAATTAATTTAATATATATATAGATATATATACATATATATATATATATATATATATATATAATCAAACTTTCTATAAAACATATATAATATTTGCTAATTAGCTTTTTCTAACTATTAATTTAATTACTTGTTAGTTTATTAATTATAATAATTTAATTTTTGTAATGATTTGTTTTATAAAATTATTATTTTTTCTTAAAAAAAAACTTGTAAGTATAACCTTGGACTCTTTTTTTACTCTGTGATTAATTATTAGAACAAATGATTCAAAATCAAAACATACTTATTTAGATTGTTGATACATACTTAAAAAAATATGATGAAAAAATGTGAGTTGTCTTAATTTAAAAATTCATTCAGTCCCTTTTTATTTGTCGTTTAACCGAATATTTTTGTTCATTAGATTGTGTATGTTGGGTTCTTTTGACCTTTATAAAACATTTTTTGAAATAATATATTACGCTTATTAAAATACAATTTCCGTTTCTCTACAATACTTTAAAAAATTAGAAATATATTTTTTAAAGATATTATTGTCGTTATATATATATATATATATATATATATATATATATATATATATATATATATATGTATATATGTATGCATATATGTATGTATATATAAAGATCATATGAATAACTGTTTTTTTATCTAAATGAAACACCAATGTATTTAATATTTTTTTAAAAAAACTTATTACTTACCTAAATCGTATGATTTACATATTTTAATAATATTAAAACGAATTGATTGAGTATAGTTTCAAATTGTTGCTAATGCTCTTTTGCAAAAATTTCTAAAAGGATACACAATAATTACTTCTTGCACCACATAACTTTTTTTTAAATATCTTATATATGTTTAAGTAAAGAATTATTATATTCAATATAAAGTTTCTATTGAATAATTAGAACATAAAATACTGTCGAAAAGTGGAAGATAATGATGAATATTTAATATTTGTAAATAAAATAACCAATTATTTGTTTGAAAATATTTTTATAATAAATAATTTTTATAATTAATAATAGGCAGAAATGAAATTGTTTTTAAATTAATGATTGTAGATATATATATATATATATATATATATATATATATATATATATATATATTATTAGTCATATATATGAATATAGAAATTAAATTGATTATTCATACCAGTTTTATAACAATTAGTGGTTAGGATTTCCCTAAAAAGTAAATGCAACAGTTACCTTCAATACTATTACTAATATATGTATAACGAATAAAAGTTAGTAATGATAAAAAAAACGGATAATGAAAGTTAAACAGCTTATTATAAAAACTATATCAATGTTTATAAAGTGAATTTAATCTAAATTCTTTCAAAAAATGTTAACGTTAATCAAATTCAAAACTCTCTCAGTATAAATTTTAAATTATTTATTTTTATTGAAGTAAAATATGAAGTTTTTCATATTAATTTTGTATTAATTATTTTTTTAATCATAGACTATTGGTAAGTATTTATATTTTTAAAGATTATTTTCTATTTTATAACTGTATGTATGAACGAGATATATTAATGGGAAATAATATTTTTTTCAGAAAGACTTATTCTAATTAAACGAACCAATCTGTACTTTTTAAAAACAAAAAATATCCCTTCCATAACATTCACTGAAAGTATTATATATATATATATATATATATATATATATATATATATATGTATGTATGTATAAATAATTTATATAAATTGTATATATATATATATATATATATATATATATATATATATAATTTTTTGGATATTTAGAAAGAACTGAATGTCAATGTGACATCAAATTTAGTTACGAGCATGAAAACACGTTTACAAGCCGTTATTAAGGTAGAGGGGGGACCAACTAACTATTAGCCCATAATTTTTAGATAAAGAACATTTTAAAACACTATAAAACTAAGGAAATCCTCAATATGAGCTTGGTGAATTACCGAAAATATCTGATTTCTTACGAGTACGAATAGTTTATCGGACTCTAATTTGTGTATCTTTAATAATAAAAAAATATATCCTTTAAACAACAGTTAATTGATTTAATTGAGGTTCCGTAATTTTGTTGTATATGCATATATACGTTTATGGACAAAAGGAAATTTTATTAGCAATATTTTTAAATTTATTTATTTTAGAGAGAAACAATTTGTTTCATAGGGTACGAATAGTTTATTTAATCACTGTATATATTCGATAATGCATTTGATATGAGTTCCAGTAAATAAAAAATACTACTAAATATCGCCAATCAAATCGTTCTATTGTTGGTGAAATTATTTTCGACAATAAATGCAAATATTACTTTCGACCTTAAATTTAATGGCTTTACTGTCAATGACCGATCATGTTCTAAAATTCTGCAGAGATTTAAGGTTGATGATTTTCATTCAATAATTATAGAATTATTTGATAAAAATCTGTCACAAACACAAGTGAATCTCACAGAATAGCTAAAAGTTGATTAATTATTATATTAGTCTCAAGAAGATTATGTGAGATAAGAAAAATTCAGAAGTTCAAAATGTGGGCACTGCATGAAGTCTCAAAAAACAACATTGTCCACACAATCAGCACATACATTCCGTTGCTTATCAAGCAAAATAAAAAGATTTTTTTGTGAAAAAGTGTTACCGGTGACAAAAATGGATTTTATACTATCCTAAATATACACATTTATGGGTAGACCCCGGTTAGTACGGCAAAACCGTACATCAATGCAAAAAATGTTCTTTGGATTTGATGGAACGTAAAGAATATCCTGTTTTAAGAACTTCTCTAGCCAGGCGAAACAGTTACTGCCGAGTATTGTGGTCGTCAATTGAATTATTTGGCTGACGATATAGAATAAATGTCATTTATTGGACGAAGAAACCGAAGGATTGTTTTGATGTACAACACTAGGTCACATGTTCATTACTCTTACTACTCGAAGAACTAACTTTAACATATGTTGGAAAATTCTCTCATTTAACTTTGGCACCTTTAAATTATCATTTATTTTAGTTTATGAAGAATTTGAATTATACAGTGCTTTCAGATGTAGCAGGAATACGAAAATGGATAAATGATTTTATTACTTTTAATCTGATATATTTTTTCGTGAAGGAATTGTATACTTATATGAGACATGACAAGAAGTTATAGAAATCTAGAAAAAATATACTGATAATTGAATTGTGTTTTATATAAAAAAAATTGTGGAAAAAAGATTAATTCTTTTAAACACACCTGATATGTTATTTAAAATTAGGTTTACAGTAAAAAATATATAAGTTATTTCTCTACTTGCTATTGCTTGAAATGTCATAAAAAAGAGTAAATTTATCATTTTTGTCTTAATCTGTAAAAAAATGTACAAATGTAAATGAAAGTTATTCATTGTTCATTAAAAACTGCATTGAAATACTATAATTTAAATCATTTCCTAGACACTAATCAACTTTCTCAACAACTGCTTCAAACAAATTATTCTTATGGATTTGTAAAACACGAATGATTCATTTATTTCAAGTTTATTTAAAAATATGATTACAAAATAAAATCTGTTTTATAAAATGATGTGATCTATTCGAATATAAATATGCATTTATTAGCATCTTTCCGTCATAGAGAAAATCAAAAACATGTTGTGTAATTACGAGATAATATGATTCTTATTCACAAGGATAATTACGGTCTCTTGATAAAATAATTCTTTGAAGCAATGAATAGATGTTATTCAAATAGACTAATGAAAGTATAAGAATGTGAATAATTTGATTCTAAACTAAAAAGAGATGTCATCGTAGTTGGAATGGATTAAAGGTTTCAATATACATAGAAATATTCTTCTATATATATATATATATATATATATTTCAACAATTTGTAAAATTTTTAGTAAAATTATTTCAAGACGGCTACAAAGTCAACTGTATTTTACACAGCTGCGAAAACAAACAAGATTTCGAAGAAAATTTAGCACAATGGATCACATTCAAGTAGTTAAGGAAGTCATTATTAAATACATTGAATACCAAGTACTATTTTATCTCGGATATATAGATTATGAAAAACATCAGTGATATAAATTGCATTGAAGAATCAAGGAATTGAAGAAATATATATGAACTTTAAAAAATATTTATAGAAATACTTCATCGTCTATACAAGTACACAAAGAAACAGGAAAATTTTGAATTATAAGACATGGCGATGTAATATCACCAAAACTATTTACAGTGATAATAGAAGAATTCAACACACTTAATTGGGAAACTTAGGAATAGAAGGTAAATGACAAGATTATTATTTACTTAAGATCTATTAACGACATTATTTTCTCAAGAAGTTCAGATTAAACTAAAAAAAGAATAGAAAAATTGGGTAAAGAAATTAAAAAAAAAATAATCTTTTGTTGAATCTCAGCGAACCATAAGTAATATATAATAAATTTTCAAATCAAAGGAGAATATAATTAATGGGAATACAAGTTAGAAATTTTATTTATCTAGGATAACTTTTTAGCACTAAAGCAATGTTTATAAATGAACAGTAGAATAAAAATGGAACCGTATTAGTTTAAAAGAAAATTTCATTTTATGAAATCGAATATTTCTTAATTTTTCTATTTGAAAAAGAATGGTACTTCGGCTTAATGTAAAAATGTCATTTCTAAACTTTCCCAAAGTTTTCCGAGAATTATTGAAGTACACATTTTATGAAATAAATTCATGGTGCTTTGTAAATTATTAAACAGAAGCAAGTTCGCGGATCGATGAATGAAACAAGTAGGGGGCAAAACCCCGTGGTATTTAAAAAAATGATCAATGCATCCTACTTGTTCTCACTTTTGTCAATGAACATATAAGTTTTAAATACTAGAAGAATTTTACGGCTCTAGATAACATAAAAAGTATGAAAAAATGCATATTAAGAGTAACTCGTAGAGGCTAAAAGAGAAACATGTGGATTAGAAACAAAATTGTGATTAGAAAGAACGGTGGCACAAAAGTATGGAATTTAAAATATAAATAGACCAGTCATATAATAAACCCCCGATGACCTAAATAATTTGAAATTGATTATAAATCTAAAGTTATAAAAATGTCCAAAAAGAGACCCATAGGTCTATTGGATAGAGAATTTGTCAGAGTAAAATGGAAGAGAAAACCAATGGATTATTCGAAATGAAAAGTTGAGAGAGAGAACTTCATCGAGCATTAGATAAAAAGATACTAGTGATGATGGTGATGTTTATTATATACATACATACATATATAAATATATATATATATATATATATATATATATATATATATATATATATATATATGGTTTTCTAATAAGTGTTTCAGAAATTTAAATGAAAATAAAACAAAAAGGTTATTAATTAGTTATTTATTTTTTCTATTTTTAAGCATATTCTATGGCATTAATGGTGGAACACAATTTCACTTATATGACCACCACGACTTCGCTTGTCATAATGCATTCGTTTAGTCCAACTTCAGCCACTCTTTCACATAATTGTGGTCCAATTTCATAAATTACACGTTCAATGTTTATTTTTAATACTTCTGTTGTTTGTGTTTTAACAGCATAAACTAATGATTTCACATAACCTCACAGAAAATAATCCAATGGAGTTAGATCACATGATATTGATGGCTAATTGATGGGTCCATTTCATGAAATAGTGGACTCATTAAACTCTTGTTTCAAAAAGTGTATTGAAGTTTTTACAATTTCTGTTCGTTATTAAAGTGTTAAACGTTCCATGATAAGTTGGCAAATTATACTAAGTTAAAATAAACTTAAAAAAATTCAAACATGGCTACTACCAGCTGTCAAACTTCTGGCATTCTTGTTGGAAAGCTCTCTCTCTTTCTCTCTCTCTCTCTCTCTCTCTCTCTATATATATATATATATATATATATATATATATATATATATACCCAAGGGTTAGTCAAATATAAACCGAACTTTTTCTAACTCTTTATTAAATTAATATTTTTCAAATATACACATAAGTCATTTATCTAAATAGTTTTTGCTAACAATTAAACACTTTTGGCAACGGATTGTTATTTTTTTATATCGATCGTAGAAAGTAGTGTAGCATATCTGAAGTCAATTTCACATGAAGTGTTCTACTTCTTCATCGTTATCGAATCATTGTCCTCCTAACACCTCCTTGAGTGGTCCAAAGAAGTAGTAATCACATGGCGATTAGTCAATGTTGTAAGAGGAATTATTAATACTAGTCCAATGTATTTGCGATAATTTTTCTTCAGTTAAAATGGCAGTGTAAATCCTAATATTATCATGTAAGAGCAACACACTGCGAATGACGATATCACGTCTTTTGGACTGATGGGTTACCTTGACCTTTTACAACTGTAATCACTAGTAAGCAGCATTAATTTTCCTTTTTACATGGAGAAAATCGACATACATGACCCCTTTGCAGTCTCAAAATACAAGACAAGAACCTTACAGACAATTTTGACAATTTTGTTGTTGCCTGTAATGGATTTATATCATCCTTTTTTTACCACTCCATAATAGCCTGCTTCGACTTTGGGATATAATGATGCACCTATGTCTCATCATACGATTCAAAAATGCGCCCCCTTTGCTTCATACCAATTCATCAGTCTCTGAGAATTTTCAACTCGAGTAACCTTTTGATCTGCATTCAACAGGCATGGAACCCATCATGCCTATTTTTTTCAAAACTTCAACTAATTCCGAATTATGAACTTCACACTACCATAGTTTATCTCAATTTTTCTACAAATTTCATCCACTGTTAACCGCTAGTCACTTTCATTAAGTCACCTCGAACTACTTGGAAATTATCTGGTTTGATCTGGTCTTGAGGCGACACAGATCTGTCGAGTTTTTCACGTCATAACGTCTACCAGCGAACGCCTTATGTCATTTAAACATTTGCGTCTTCGATAAAGTTACTTTCCCGAACTGTTTACGTAATATTCGCAAAATCTTGGTTAGTTTCACATTTCCATTCGTTAAAAATTTTATTATAATGCGTTGTGTAACATCACTAGGTACTTTTTGTTCACCCATTGTGCTAGTTACTAAAGAAATGAATACGAGGTCATGTACAAGACAAGGTGGAAGTCTGGACACCCCCATTGATATCAACAGTAGGAAAAAAGTTCAATTATATATATATATATATATATATATATATGAATAAATCTTTTCCGACCTTACAAAAAACGGAATTAAAACAAGTTTTACATCTTTAGGCATCTAAAAATTACTTGTTTTTATTATTTAACAATAAACTTGTCATCTTTAATGATAGAAATATGTAAATGTTATTATAGTGTTGGTGAAAGATTGTAGAAAACAGTTAAAATTATTTATTTCAATTGAATAAAAAAGTTTATTGACAAATTAGTTATTATTAATAATTAAAAGTCCAGTAGAAATTTTATATTCATTTAATACAATTACAAATTAATTCAAATGTAAATACATCTTCATAACATGCTTATTCCATTTTCGTGTTAGTTATTTATTTTTTAAATACATTAGAAAAAATAATGAACTAATTTCCTAAATGATAATAAAACATAGTGATGTTTGTTAAAATATTTAGTGTTAAAAATTCGTTTCTTTTTATATTAACTTTATCTTAACGAAGTGATATTATCGTAGATATAATTTTAAAGTGTAATAACAAATAAATGTGCCGAAAAGTGATACGCTACTTAAAACAATCCGTTCCTTAACTAAAAACCGCAGAAGTAATCAGCAAATAATTTAAAACTGAAAGCAATCTCATGATAATAAAAAAGGACATAAATTATAAATTTACTTTACACGATGATTACATATCATTATATATGTTTAAAATTATATACTGCACAAGGTTATGTTAACCCGGACGATATTTTCAAATGCATCAAGGATATATGGGTCCATTGGTCCCGGAAACTGTATTAACTCGGTAGCCTTTTTACGACAATGTACAATATGTATATCAAAACGTTTGTTTACATATATATATATTTATATATATATATATATATATATATATATATATATGTGTGTGTGTGTGTGTGTGTTATATATATATATATATATATATATATATATATATATATATACATATTTCAATGTCTCGAGTTCAAATTCTATTCTATTTATATATTTCAATATAAAGACTTAATTACTATTTATAATCTATATCATGTAATTATGCCAAATAACATGATATTTGATATTATTAAAGTGTGATTCTTAACAGTTATTTTTTTATTATATGTTTATTTAAATTTATTTTGCTGAATTCGTATAAATATTTAACTAAAAGAAAATTCATTTATATATACAATGGAGTATTGAATTTTTGTTGAGGTTAGAACATGATGTGAAAATTATAAATTTGATTTTATTTTTCTATTGTAGGTAGTATTTGAATGGTATATATTTAATGATATATGCATATTTAAAATCAGAGATAAAAGTTGAATAAACAAAAGTTTTAATTTGGTATAGAAACTGACAATAAATCTATTATTTTACAAATTGTTCATTTGAACTTACAGTTGATGAAATAAACATCTATTAAGAAATTGAATGTTACAAGTTAAATTGTTTTAGTGTAATAATTTTTACACGGTCTGATTTACAAATACTGTAACTTTGGTTAAAAATGAATATTTAATTTAATATATTGATTTTTATTATCAATTATTGAAAATATAGGCTTTTCCAGTAAGAATGCCAGAACTTTGATAGCTGGTGGCAACCATATTTGAATTTGTTTTAAGCTCATTTTGACTTTTCAACTCAGTATAGTTTGGAAAATTATCATGTAACGTTTAACACTTTAACAATATTTTGAAATTGTAAAAATTTTAATAGACTTTTTTAAATACAAGTTTAATGAGTCCATTATTTGACGAAATGGACCCAAAAGTTTAATGACGAAAAAAATATTTCCTATATATATTTAGTAACGATAGAAAATAAAATGCCTACTACGAGGGTGGTCCCAGAAGTACCCGACCCAACAAAGAAAACACAAAAATTTTGGAAAAAAATATATTTCTTTTTCAACATAATCTCCTTTCAGCTCTATACACTTTTCCCAGTACCCATTAACTGCCGACATCACTTCTTCATCGTTGGGAAATCTTTGACCATTGAGCCATTTTTTGAGAACAGAAAATAATCCGTGGGGGCTAAATCTGGCGAAAAGGGTGCATGAGGTAGCAATTCAAACTTTAATTCATTAATTTTGGCCATTGCAATAACGGATTTGTGAGCTGGTGCATTGTCTTGATGAAACAACACTTTCTTCTTAGCCAAATGCGGCAGTTTTTGCTTGATTTCTTCGCTCAAACATTGCAATAAGTTCGCATAATACTCGCCGTTGATAGTTTTTCCATTTTCAAGATAGTCAATGAAAATTATCCCACGCGCATCCCAAAAAACCGACGCCATGACCTTGCCTTCTGATATTTAGTTCGCATAATACTCGCCGTTGATAGTTTTTCCAAAAATACGTGATGGACCATATATTATAAAACGGCGCAAAAATGAAACGCTAAACACTCAATTGAAACATCTTCACGAACTGTTTTTGCTCGAGTGTGAAAAAAACGCGTCACCCATTTCATTTATAAATACAATATGAAATGCCTAATATGTCTGCTAGCTCGCGTACTTTCAGTCGAAAAATTGTATCGTATTGCTTGTTTTTGAAAATGATATATCCTCTAAATACGTATAAGCGGGAATAATTAACAATAAATAAAGAGTGTTTCTTTAAGTGTGATAGAACTCTTAATTGAAATAAAATGCATACTAATTGATCGGATGACCATTTATTTGATATTATTCGAAAGATCATTTTATAACATTAATATTTAAAAAATATTTCGGCATTTGTATACCACAGCTACCTTTGACATAATGCATTCTGTTCGCCCAATTTTGAGCCACTTTTTTAAGGAATTGGAGCCTTAAGTCCACAATAACGCGAGTTATGTTGACTTCTAATGCCTCAATTATTGCTGATTTATCAGCATAAACCAGATACTTTACATATCCACAAAGAAAATAATCCAGAGGTGTCAAATCACACGATCATGGAGACCAATTCACAGGTCCATTTCTCGAGATGACGTTAACGTCAAATTTTTGTTTCAATAACTCGATTATTTCGGTCGAAGTATGGCACGTGGCACCATTCTGCTGAAACCACATCTCTTCCAGATCGACGTCATGCAAATTTGGAAACAAATAATCTTTGATCATCGTTCTGCAACGTACATCATTAACAGTAACGCACTCTCCGGCTTCATTTCGAAAGAAATAAGATCCGATGATATCACCAACGTGCAATCCGCACCATACGGTGCATTTTTCTGAATGTAATGGGCTCTCGTGAGTCACTTCAGGATTGGTTTCACTCCAAATGTGGTAATTTTGCTTATTAACGCACCTGTTAAGCCAAAAATGAGCTTCATCACTGAACAAAATTTTACGGTAGAACAGAGGGTCAGTTTGCAGTTGATTTTAAACCCATTCACCGAACATTTGACTCAAACAATGTTCATTTGGCTTCAGTCTTGAACCAGTTGGATCTTATAAGGGTACAGACCAAGATCTTTACACAAAATTTTCCATGTAATGGACAGACAAAGCCCAAATTGTTGGGAACAACGACGAATCAACAAATTCGGATCTTTACTTGTACTATCGTTAATAGCAGCAATATTTTTTTCGGAACTCACGTTTCTGCTTCTTATTATTGGATTACGTAGCGAATAAGTTGTGCAAAATCTATCGATAGTTTTGCAAATAGCTTGCTCTGATGGTCGATTATTTCCACCATAAAATTCACGAAGTACTCTATAAGTTTGACGAACAGAATACTGATTTTTGAAATATTTTTCACAATTTAGAAACGTTTCTCAAGTATAAAATATTTCATAATAATTTACCAAAGTATACTGAATTTAAATGTTACTTATAGCGCGCAAACTAATAATAAAATTGACATTTATCCCTACCGAAAGTTCTATCTAATCTAAAAAAACATTCTTTAATTACTGATTATCTTGTAGTATTTTTATAGTATCGATGTATGATTCACAAATAAAAAGTAATTTATAGTAACGTAAATAAATTTACAGAAGAAATTCAATTATAATGTAATAAAATATTTCTTAAAACACATAAGAACTTAAAATAGTTTGATGTTAAGATTGACATCCTAGAAATGATCTTAGTTCATCAAATGGTCATGGTACAACACATCTTACAAACATATCCGTATCTAAAAATAAAACATAACAAATGTTGGGAAAAACGTTATAGTGTATCAGAGTTAATTAATATCATTCGATCTATTGTAAATCACATGTTATTCCAATTAATTATAGTTTTTTTTCTACATGTTTGATTCACTCTAAACGTTTTATTTATTTTATATACCTTTCGTTTACAAGTTTATGCTGTGTGAATGATGTAATCTCCTTAATATTGTCTATTCTATTCTCAAAAAATTAACAATGATTTGCAAAACTATTTTACTCACTATTATGACTCACTATAAAGCAGAACAAACTCGCTTGGAATTAAAATAGCCTCAAGCAATAAAAATAAATTTCGTATATACGTTATTATTATTATTAGCACATTAATGATACATATTTATATTATATATATATATATATATATATATATATATATATATATATATATATATATTATATATATATAATATATTTATATATATATATATATATATATATATATATATATATATATATATATATATATATATATATATATATATATATATATATACACTAGGTCGAAAAGTCTGCATACACTTATCAATACGGATATATTTTACAATAAAATAAACTTATTAATTTAAATTTGAAAACATGCATATTTTTTATTAATTCTATAAACTACTAATTCTTTATATATGGCAATTCAAAACAATTTAAATTTATAAAAAACAAAGTAAACTAGAGAAAACACAAAAATGTAATAAAATTCAGTTAAAAAAATCTACGTACAATAAATGAAAATCAAAAATAATATAAAGTAAAATAAATTTTTCAAGTGAATTAGTAACTGGTTGGATAGCCTCTTCTTTTAAGAAGCTCCTATAATCGTTTTAGCATGAAATGTACCAGTTTTGTAGTTTCTTCAGCACTAATCTTATTCCACTCTTCTTCTATAACTTTCTTCAACATATCCTTTGAAGATATGTCATGTTGGCGAATTCTACGTTCAAAAAATCTCAAATACGCTCTATAGGGTTTAGGTCTGGAGATTGGGAAAGAATGCTGTCTTCCAACAATCTTTCCTATTTCACGAAAACTTTTTCCTTCTTTCCATAATTTTAAAATAATTTTACATTCACTAACAGAAATTTTTTTTTTAAATTTCATCTTATTAATTTTTTGCAAAAAACGTTATTATTAGTTAGTAAAAAAACTATTTTAACTCTTTATTACTACGTACAAACTAGGACATGAAACTGATAATTTTAAAACAATAATGAGTGCAAATATTGCAAAAAAGTTCGAGGATTAATCGTCTAATAACATTTGTAAACAGACTTTTTCTACTGAACTTGTAATTTTTCTTTTTTAGTTTATGTTTTATAAATTTAAAATGTTTTTAATTGGCATATACGAGGGTAGTCCCATAAGTACCCGGCCTGACCTAGAGATGGCGGTAGTTGTTTGAAAAATATCACTGTATTAGAAAGTACACAATCTATAAGCATATGTTTCAAGTTTAACGACGCCACGTTGTTTAGTATTTGTTTGGCAGCCATCAATAGTGAACGTTTCCAGTGAATTTGTGAAAATGGAGAAAATTGGTCATCGTTACGTGATACAATACTTTTATTTGAAAGGCCTCAGTCCAACCAATATAAAAGCTGAACTGGATTCTACTCTGGGTGAGTCTGCTCCTTCGTTTATAACAGTGAAATATTGGGTAGCAGAGTTTAAACGAGGCTGTACGAGCTGCCAAGACGAGCATCGCAGTGGTCGACCAAATGAGATGACGACTCCAGAAATGGCGAAGAAACTCCACAAAGCGGTACTGGATGATCGTCGACTGAAAGTGCGCGAGCTAGCAGACACAGTAGGCATTTCAAAAAGTGCGGTACATCGCATATTATCTGAAAATTTGGACATGAGAAAGCTGTGTGCAAGATGGGTGCCGCGTTTGCTCACGCTCGAGCAAAAACAGTGTCATGAAGATGTTTCAATTGAGTGTTTAGCGAAGTTTCACAGCAACAAAGCAGAATTTTTGCGCCGTTTCATAACCATGGATTTCACTTCACACTCGAGACAAAATAATTTCAAAATAATTTTAATTCAAAGAAGGCGAAGACCGTTTCATCTGCAGGCAAGGTCATCGGTTTTTATAAATTTTCATTAACTATCTTTATCAACGGCGAGTATTATGCGAACTTATTGCAACGTTTAATAAAACGGCCGCATTTGGCTAAGAAGAAAGTGTTGTTTTTGCAAGCTCACAAATCCGTTATTGCAATGGCCAAAATTAATGAATTAAAGTTTGAATTGCTACCTCATGCACCCTATTCGCCAGATTTAGCCTCCTCGGATTATTTTCTATTCCCAAACTTGAAAAAATGGCTCAGTGGTCAAAGATTTCCCAACGATGAAGAAGTGATGTCGGCAGTTAATGGGTATTTTAAGGAACAAGACAGTTCTATGAAAATATGAACTTATTGAACATCACTGGAAAAAGTGAATAGAGCTAAAAATAAATATATGTTTTTGTGTTTTCCTTGTTGGGTCGGGTATATATATAAAGAATTAGTTGTTTATAGAAGTAATAAAAAATATGTTTGCTTTCAAACTAAAATTAATAAATTTCTTTTATTGAGAAATATATCCGTATTGATAATCTATATTGATCTACCTAGTATATATACATTTATGTTTTAAGCAAAATCGACAATATTGAAAAATGCTGTTTCATATCAGAATAGGCTAAGAATAGGCTAAAAATTGTTCGATTGACGACTAACAACTAAAAATCTAGTCGTTTTAAATTAATCAATTACAATTACTTTATTAGTCGTTATGTGGTGTTTACAATGTAGTGGAATTACGGCTGTGCTATGAGGTAAGACCACATCTAATTTGATAGGATATTTTTTTAAACCTAATATAACTTTAAATTGAATCCCTATCGAAAGTTCTATCTAATCTAAAAAAAAACGCTCTTCATATATATATATATATATATATATATATATATATATATATATATATATATATATTAATATGTGTGTATGTATGTATATATAAAGATATAATAAATAGTGTTTTAGGTTAGATACATATATCAGACATGAATGCGAAAAGGTAAACCTAAGAGTGAGGAATGTCACAGCTCATTCTATAGCCGTATTTAAAAATCAAACTGTTTGATTATTTCACAACTAGCCATATATGTTATCGTTAAGTCTTCAATCATCCCTTATAGTTTCTGCGGAAAGATTTTAAATCATATCGTTGTAGAAAATGAACTGTGGTGTTCAATACTACTTTACGTTCATAATTGTATGTATTGTATTGTAATACATTTTATGTGATCACGTTTACGTCACGTCTGTTTTCGGCCGTGCTTCCATAGTAATGTAAATACCATTTTAAATCGTTTCAAGTGAATGATAAAACGATTGATCTGAAACTATTCGTTTTTAATTCAATTAAGACTAGTGACTAATAAATTAATCATTAGTTATAATTGTTTTATTAATCAGAAATTGTTTGAAATTACTAATAAACTGATTGATTTGAATATTCAAAATTAGCCAATATTAGTTAAACACGACAAATAAATCGCCACGAAAAATTATTTAAAATTTAAAAGTCAAAGTTTTACATAAAATTATTTTATTTGAAGAAATTATAAATAATTTTTAATGAAATTTAATTTTAAATGATTATTAATGAAATAGAATAATTTCTAAATTATTTTCACTGAATTAGGTAAAATAAATGAAAGACATATAAGGGCTTTGTTTGCACTTTTTATCCCATTTTTAGATGGTAAAATGAGATGAATTCTGTTTAACAAAGAAATTAATTTCCGAAGAAGAAGGAAATAAACAAGTGAAGAAAGAAACTTAACTTGAGAATTTAGTCGATTTTTTATATCTTTTATCTGACTAAATTTTTATTCTATTAAATTATAATTTTTGAAAAAACGACTAAAGTAATAGGATTAATTTTTTAGTCAGTTGATTAATCGGGTGAAAATTTAGTCATTAAATTTTTAATTATTTTTATGATTAATAAATTATGACTATATTTTTAATCATATTTAAATTCAGATGAAAATTCAATAAAATAACATTCTACTCTGTTTTATACTAATATAACTTTTAGATAAATTTAAATGAATTGAAACATTTCATTTTTTTGTGTCTAATCTAAAACAGATTTTTTTATTAGTATTAATAGAAAATCTCTTCACAACAAAGTCCGATTGTAATACTAAATTTAAATTATAAGTTAAATTATTCTTCAATGAGAATTCTCGACGTATTATCGGAATATCTATCATTGATTCTTAGTAACACATTAAGGAGTGACTTGATGTTAGCACATCAGGTACGAATTCGCAGGAAGCATCAGACCGCCCTATTTTAATAAAATATATGCGTTAATTTCTATTAAGAAAATTATTTAAAGATGACGTGAATATTACAATTAGTCATAGTAAACTTCTTATATTTGTATATGAATATTAATAACCCTTTGAATGTTATTAGTACTTATAGTACTAATAACAAAAATTCACATCGAGTACCTATATAGATGTTTTTTCAAGCATGATATAAATTTATATTGAAATCAATTTAAATTTCTATGACGCCTAAATAAACAATCTATATAACTTTTAGATGTTTGATCAATTTTAAGAACATTGGTCCTTTAAGTATTGGTATTTTGTTTAATATTAATGGTATGAAAAATATCTTAATAATATTTTGAAATATTTACTAAATAAATGTTTGTCGATTATCGGAAATTGCGTAGTAGTTAATGGAAATATTATTTTTTTTAAAAGATGTAAATAACAGACGATTTTATATTAGGGTTTGATAAGAACTTTAAAAATTTAAATGGAAATAAAACAAAAAGTATTTAATTAATTAGTTATTTTTTTATATCTTTAAGCATATTCTATGGCATTAATGATGGAATGCAATTTCATTCATATGACCACCATGACTTCACTTGACATAGTGCATTCATTTAATCCAATTTTAGTCACTCTTTCACATAATTGTGGTCCAATTTCATGAATTACACGTTCAATATTTATTTTTAATATTTCTATTGTTTGTGGTTTATCAGCATAAACCAATGATTTCATATAACCCCACAGAGAATAATCCAATGGACTTAGATCACATGATCTTGGTGGCCAATCGATAGGTCCATTTCGTAAAATAAAGGACTCATTAAACTTTTGTTTCAATAATTTTATTGAAGTTTTTACAATTTCTAATCGTTATTGAAGAGTTAAACGTTCCATGATAATTTGCCAAACTATACTAAGTTGAAATGTCAAAATGAGTTTAAAAAAATTCAAACATGGCTACCACCAGCTGTATAAGTTCTGACATTCTTATTGAAAAACCTAATATAATATAAAAACATTATACCTGAAAACCTAATTGTTTGAATTACTACCAATGACTGTATGAATATTTTAACCAACCAGATTTATTATTTAGTTCATCCTTTGTTTATTAGCAAAGATGCCAAATTTCAAAATGGCAATGCTTTTATAGATACAATTAACAATATTAAAACTTTATTTGAAGAGTATGAAAAAGAACTTTACATTTTTCTAGTCGACACAATCGCTAAATTTAAATATAGTTGAAGCATTATGATTTATTTTAAAAAATATAGTAAGAATTCTCTTTTTCACGATCTTTTAAAAATGTCAATAAATTCTATATCATAAATTGTATAATATCCATTAGAAATTTACATTTGTCTATTTTAAAAATAATACAAGTTAAATTAAAATATTAATTGTGTTCCTATAGTAATTAAAAAGTTTCCGAGTACACTAGTGCTTCCATAATTTTGTCTATCTTTCTTTATATATGTAAAGGTGTTTTTCAAGCGCGATAGAACTTTAAATTGAATCCCTATCGAAAGTTCTATCTAACCTAAAAGCATCTTTTATATGTATGTATGTGTGTGTATGTATGTATATACGAGGGTCGTTTGATAAGTATGGTAAAGAAATAAGAAAAACTAAATTGAAAAATTTAATTAAATTAATTAATGAATTAAATTAAATAATAAATAAATTTACTATACTTATCAAACAACCCTCGTGTATATATATATATATATATATATATATATATAAAGTATTTTTCTAGGTTAGATAGAACTTTTGATAAGTTTTAAATCTAAAGTTTTGTCACTTTAAAAAAAACATATGTTCATTAACAATTTATTGTAAGGTTAAATGTTTATATATGTTTTTTAGTTATATTTATCGATTTTTTTTATTTGAAATATTGAAATGTAAAATAAATAAATCTTTTATCATTCTTATGGTTATTCGATATGTATCTTGTATTTTTTAAAACATATAGGCAGTACATTTGATTACCATTAATCCGTCAATGGATCATCCGATTCCACCTCTAATTTGGATTTAATTTCCTCAAGTATAATGGAATGTGAATCTGTACGTGTTTATTTGCCTCTATCAAAGAATTTTATCATTCTCAAGTGAGGAGATGTATTCATTGTTTTTTACAACATGGTTTATGTATTGGATTCGAACTCCTTTTGTTTCTATTTAAAATTAATGGTACTTTACCACCGACGTGATATGAGAATTTTTTTCGAACTTTCCCGAAACTTTTCGAGAATAACCGAAGTTAAAATTTTGTGAAATAAATTGTGCTCCTAGCATTGTTAAATAGAGGTTAATTTGAGGGTCGATTAGCAAAATGAGTAGGAGGTGAAGCTCTCTGATTTTTAAAAACTAAATTAATATATTGCAATTGTATATTTCTTTTCGGTCAAAAGTATTTTAAGTTTTAATAGTTTGTGAGGTCTTGTTGAGTTGGATTGAATATCTGCATGAGTTACGGTTTTGTGTTTATTATTTCTATGTTAGAGTACTATATTTCGATTTTATACATCTTCATCTATATACTAAATCATGCACATGTATTATAATTGCATTTTTTAAAATACCATTTTCGGCAGTATAAAAGGTTGAACAAACTCGAGGTCATTGGACCATTATCTAAGTTTATTATATGCAATTTATTTTTAAAATTTTTAGGTTTACTGTTAAGTCAACTGTTTGTGCTAATATAACCACTGGCGATCCAGCAAATTAACTAATCTGGCACTTCATATGTTCCAACGATGCAGAATTTGTGATGGATGATTGTATTTATTTATGATATATGAAATATGAGACTCAATGCCACAGTTAGAACTTTTAGATTAATGGATTCTATTTTCCTTATTTTTATTAATGTTTTATTTCAATTGAGATTAGAATTCGGTGATAAATAATGAATGAAAACAATTATTTTCATTATATATATATATATATATATATATATATATATATATATTGAATAATAATAATTTCATAATATAAAATAAAAATAAAAATTTAATTTGCATATTATATGAATAAGGTCATCTCTATATTTAATAATGGTGATATTTCTGCATTTATATAAAAATATCACAAAAATTGATAATCATTAGCAATAATGGATATTATATGCAAAATTGATTAATATTCTTTTTATTACAAAAATAATTGCTTTCTTTTTTTTAAAAAAACAGAACTTTCTGATTGTCTAGTATAAAACAAATGGAAGATCGTAGGGATTTATACTTAAAATGAATAAATTTATACTTGAGATGATAGATCTAATAATGTAATAAAAACATTTTTTTTAAAAAAAAGTAATCTATTTATTAAGAACAAAGATCAAACTCTAAGTCATAATTTATTTAACTGTAAGGTAATATAATTATAAAAACTTAATTTCACTTACAATTTAATGATAATTTGAGTACAATAAGTTAACTTTACATTTTATTCTTATAAATAAATTTTAACGATTTGAATTGAAAACTGTTAACGTTGGCTATACTTAGAAATTTTATCAAAAATATCAAGTTTATTACAGTACCGGTCAAAACCGTTTTCAAATTTAACATTTTTAAACGTTATAAACCGTTAAACTGTATGACAATTCTTAGAATAATATAATTCATTGTTTACTTCTAGTTATTTTTTCTATTTTCCAAGAAAATTTTGTCTGGCCTAGCTACCGCGGTCGGTCAATATGATCGGTGGGAAAAAATATTATACAGTTGTCTCAGAGTAAAATGTTTTACGGTTATCTCACAAATTGGAAGACAACAATAGCATTGATTACAGTCTCAAGTAGTGCACTTCTAAAGAGTTTCTTAATTTTTTTACAATTGTTTATTCGAAGGAGATAAGATAAAGTATCAATACTTGGATGTAAATTTTTTATTCCTCGCATAGTGTAATAATCTGCTGTAGATATTTACCCTAAAAATGGCAAAATTTGAAAATTACAATTTATCTAAGAAATATAACGGAAATAGAAGAAGAGTTTTCAGAATATGATGAAGAATTGAAAAAACATGGAAACAGAGAAAGAGCTATTTACAACAAGTGAATTGGAATCAAAACATTATAATTAAGTGTTCAGGACAGAAAAAAAGAAGTTTTATTACATCTATTTATCAACGCATCAAAACAGTTGCTGAGAACAAAGAAGTCAAACCTAAGTGCATAATATTTTTATATGTCAGGGCCAACAGGATATGTAAACGTAATATGAAGACGGCATTTATTACCGTTATCAATAATGCATCATATTATAAAATGTACAGAAGAAGAAGCATTTAGGGTGTTGGGGACTAAGTGGGAGCTAAATGCAACAAAACTAGACGCATTTGGTGTAGATGTGGCAGACCAGATGGCAAGGAAATACAGCGTGAAGTCGAAAAGTTTAGGTGGCCATTCAGGATTTTTAATTTTGGACCTAGCTGGAATAAATGCCTGGATTTTGTATAAAGAAACAACGGGTGAAAACATTTACAGGAATTTTTGTTCCAGTTAGCTTCAGAACTTGCATAAATCAAGAAAAAAGCTTTTTCCTCAAGTTCCGATTTGTCAAATAAAATTTTGTAAAGGAAAATTCTGTGCGAAGTGTGTATAAAAATTTAGTTCTATTTGTTTTTTTATAAAGAATTTTAGAAATTATATAAAAATAAATTTGGACGAAACTTGATGAAAATTCTTTATTTTATATACATTAGGAACAAATCAACAATTATCTGCATTGAATAAGAAAATCAATAACTTTTTAATTACCGGTCAATTTGACCGCGCGCAGTAGGAATAGGTATACAAAATTGTCGGTAGGTTTAGTGTTAATAACTTAAAAGAACGCACATTGAAACAAATATGCTAATAAATTGTATTTGGGGGCTCGTCTACATTGAATAATTAAAGAAGGATAAAACTGGTAAAAAATATGTACAGTTAATGATGTAATTGAAGATCGGGTGATGTTTGTTGAATTTTCAGAACTGTTAAATAATTACAGTGCAGCGTACTCTGTTTGAAATAATAAATCGTCGCTTGAATTATTTTTAGATACATGTCTTTAGTAACGTACATGTACATCCATAATTGGATGACAGCAGTTAACAATGTGTCCAAGAAGTACGTTCGGACGAGTTGTCGTCCACGTATCCGCGAAATGTTCTCAGAACCGTTTTCATTAAATTTTTTTCTGTGTGTACTTTCACTCGCCATATGTGTGTGTTATGTAGGTTAGGCTATTTCAAAATTATTCCTGGTCATTCGAGTAAAACTTTACTGTACTTTTTTTATAGGACATTATCGAACATACACGTTTACCTCATTCAAACAAACTCATTACTCATTCAGACAAACGTTATTTATTTCTAGTATTTTCAATTAAATGTTGTAAATACTAAATTAATCAGTAATATTGCGATTTGTTAGAATGATATTTTGAAATAACGTAATTATATAAGAAATTAAATCAATTAAACCAGGTATTCAATATGAACATAAAAAGTTCTATACACTTTTACATAGTAGTTAATCTTGCATAAAATAGTTACTTGTAATAAAATATCTATAAATGAATTTAAACGAATATTTTGTGTTTTTTTATATAAGATATAACTATAAAAAACTGATATTATGAAACAAATCAATTGTAAGAAGTATTCAAATCATTTTTTTTTTATATTCTTGTATTCTACTCCTGTATATTTATGCATGATCGCCACTGTGTTCTGAAGATGATAGTATAGTTATTTAAATATATAGCGACTAATAAAGTAAACAATAATTGATTATTGAATATTTTTATAAAAATTTTATGGGATTAATACGAGGGTTGTTTGATAAGTCCGTGTAAAAATAAAAACTGCTTCATTTTTTTGAATAAATCGTTTTTATTTTTCAACATAGTCTCCTTTTAGGCTTATACACTTCATCCAACGCTGCTCTAGTTTGTTGATCCCTTCCGAATAATAGGATTTGTCCAAGTCTGTAAAATAGTCATTCGTTCCTGCAATCACCTCCTCGTTCGAATAAAATCTTTTTCCCGCGAGCCATTTCTTCATATTAGGGAACAAATAATAGTCCGATGGAGCCAAGTCTGGAGAATAGGGGGGATGTGAAACGATTTGGAACCCTATTTCCATTAGTTTTGCGGCCACAACTGCTGAGGTGTGAGCTGGTGCGTTGTCGTGATGAAGAGGACTTTTTTGTGGGCTAATCGGGGACGTTTTTCTTGCAACTCGGTTTTCGAACGATCCAATAACAATGAATAATATGCACCTCTAATGGTTTTACCCTTTTTCAAATAGTCGATAAAGATTATTCCTTGCGAATCCCAAAAGACAGTCGCCATAACCTTCCCGGCCGAAGGAATTGTCTTCGCCTTTTTCGGAGCAGATTCCCCCTTGATAACCCATTGTTTAGACTGCTCTTTGGTCTCAGGAGTGTAGTGATGTATCCATGTTTCATCTACAGTGATGAAACGACGCTTAAAGTCCTGCGGATTTCGCTGAAACAGCTGCAAACCGTTCTTGCAACACTTCACACGACCTCGTTTTTGGTCGATCGTGACAATCGCGGCACCCATCTGGCGGATAGCTTTTTCATGTCCAAATGTCGGTGCAAAATATTATGTACCCGTTCACACGAGATGCCTACAGCACTAGTAATCTCACGCACTTTCACTCTTCTGTCATCCATCACCATATCATGGATTTTACCAATGATTTCTGGAGTGGTGACCTCAACAGGGCGTCCAGAACTTTCAGCGTCTCTTGTGCTCATATGGCCACTCCGAAAATTTTGAAACCACTTATAAACCGCACTAATCGAAGGTGCAGAGTCACCATAATGTTTATCGAGCTTCTGTTTAGTCTCCTGAGGCGTTTTGCCTTTAATGAAGTAGTGTTTAATCAACACGCGAAATTCTTTTTCGTCCATTATTTGACAATCACTCGATTTCCTTGATTCTAACGATTGTCAAACACAAAGGAATAGACCGATATGGCTGAAACTTGATGTGTGTTCTTCCAAGAGGTGCTACTAATTAAAAATAACCTCGATATGCACCAGTGGTGCCATCTTTCGGAATTTACACGGACTTATCAAACGATCCTCGTATGTGATTTATATATGTAAAAGAAAATATTAATATTTTCAATATTCTAAAAGGATTTTCTTCTTTTTTTTATTCAAGCATGTAAGTATCAGGTTTTTCAATAAGAATGTAAGAACTTTATCAGCTGGTGGCTGCTATATTTGAATATTTTTAACCTCATTTTAATATTTCATTTCAGTATAGTTTGGCAAATTATCATGGAAGGTTTAAGACTTCAATGACACTTAGATATTGTAAAAACTTATTATAAGATTTAATATTCGGTTTATAAAACTTATCGTGTGCTTTGTGAAACTTACGGTTAACGCTAAATAAAGAAAATTGCAGAATTTGAAATGAAAGCAATCCACAAGTCATTGAACAAAGACTACTACATTCACAAAAAGTAACTGTCTGGTGTACGTTACATACATGTAGTGTCATCGGACCTTTTTTAAAAAAATGAAGCTAGAGACCATGTTACAATAAATGTGTTGCCGAATCATAATTAATATTTTTTTCCAAATATGATTGAAAATGGTTTACACGATATGTAGTTTCAACAGGACATTGCTGCGTGCTATACATATACGGATTCAATAGACTTATTGAAACAAAATTTTAATGAGTACATTTTTTTCACAAAATGGACCCATCAATTGGCCACCAATATCATGTGATCTAACTCCATTGGATTATTTTCTGTGAGGTTATGTGAAATCATTAGTTTATGCTGATACACCACAATCAACAGAAGCATTAAAAATAAACATTGAACTTGTAATTCATGAAATTAGACCACAATTATGTGAAAGAGTGACTAAAAATTAGACTAAATGAATGTACTATTTCAAGAAAAGTCGTGATGATCATATGAGTGAAATTGTGTTCCATCAATAATTCCATAGAATATGCTTATAAATAAAAAATAAGTAAGTAATTGATTAAATACTTTTTGTTTTATTTCCATTTAAACTTCTGAAGCGCTTATTGGAAAACCCTTTACAATATTTCTTGTAACCTCCACTCATGAATAATCGAATAATAATATAATAATGATGGAGTTCTACCTGTTTATAATTACATATGTGTGGTTAATGTTTTATCATGCATTTTTTAATAAATCCATTTTTGTGAAAATACTACTTTATTTACATAAATAAGTCTATTCGGTTAGTTCCGGGTGAATTTAATTATAATAATTATATAAATTAGAGCTTATGTATGCATTTGTAATATTGCAATAATATATATATATATATATATATATATATATATATATATATATATATATGTGTGTGTGTGTGTGTGTGTGTGTAATATGACGACCGAGTGTTTATTTGAAATTAAATGTGTTCAGTAAATCACTAATCAAAAGTCATCAAGAATTAAACATGTATTTTAAAAATGATGTATAGATTTTGAGTATTGGACAGGAATCTTAAATTTTTATTAAAAGCAAGGTATGAAGTTTTTTATCATAAAAAGCTTAGGGATATTTGAAAGTTTCTTTCTTTTAAAGGTATATAAAAAAATAATGAATGTATAATTATGTAATATCTTACATTATAAAATAAAATGTATATTCTTTTAAATATATCTACTTTCTTTGTGTATTATAAACGGTTAACGTTTATTATTGCAGTGATAATTGAAAATTTTAAATATGATTAAAGTAAAAACATATTTTTTAAAAACCGTTTTCATATTTTTTTAAATAAAACTGTTCATTTTGAAATTGCAAGAAATTCATTTTGACATGATAAATTACTCTCCTCAATTTCATAAATTTTATAGAAGTTCGATAATTATTTACTTTTTACTTTATTCACTAGTACGTAGTTCTATAGTGGTTCCGTCATCATCATGTTTGTTACATTAAAAAAATCATATTATGGAGATTTTATGAAATAGATTTAAAAAAGATTCGAAAGTTAAACATTATTTAAAATTGTAAACGAATAATTCATCCACAATACCATAAGATTTTATAAAAGTGATCAGTAATCACATATTGATCATTTCATTCGTTGATACACATTTTCATACCCATAAAAGGATTTTCATGTTAAATAAAAGGATCAATGAATATATATATATATATATATATATATATATATATAATTGAGGTTTGGAGCAAGTTCAAAGTTTTGCTTGAGGTTTTTCTTTGTAGTGGGAATGTGTGATATCCACATTCAGTAATAACAACGCAAATGGAATTGCTATCGAAATACGTACCAATCTATTATTGTTATAAACAAACAAAGTGAACAATAAGTAATTATTAAACATTTAGTAATACATTGTAGTTTGGATGATAATTCATTTGTATAAAATAGTTACATTTTAATTAAAAAATGGTTTATTTTTGTAGAACATTGATCATTCACTAAAAGTTAAATTAGGAAATTATAAATAACTTAGTGAAAGTTTAATTATTCATAGACGTGCCAAACTTAACGTTTCCTCCATTTTAATATTTGGAAATCATCATTTACTCAATGTGAGATTTTAAAAATCAGATTAAGAAGGAGTAATATTTAATTGACTAAGACAATTTTAAATATAAAACTCTCGTCAATGACCTTAACAGTCATAAGCTGCAATAGTATTATCATTATTATATATAAATTTATAAATTACTTTTTTAAAACTCATTTTATGTATATCCTTATAGTTTGTTTGTTTTTCAATTAATGTGCATTTTTGAACCTAGTTCTTATAATATTCTATTATTATAAAATAGTTCAAATGAGACTGAAGAATAATAAAGAAATAATGTATGTCTAAACCCTTTTATCTCATTTGGGCCACCCTATATAAGACTGTAAGAGTCTGTAATTATATATATATATATATATATATATATATATATATATATATATATATATAATTTTTCAACATATTTTGAATTTCCAAAAATAAAAACTTATATTATTTCTAGCATACAATAATTTTTATAATTATTTAAAATGTTACGAAAATTTTGTCAATTAGACAAATTTGCAAAGATAAAAATAAATAACATTTATATGTTGTGATTTGAATATATTTTATTTTTATCTTTTTTAAATATAATTGACTTCATGTCATTGAACTCGTTTTAGAAGCATTTTAAGTTAATGCTAGATTTATTTTCATGTGAATTAAATTTATACATGTCCATAGATTTACAGCAAAAACGGTTTTGAACTAGCATCCTATCTTAGCAGAAAAATATTAAAATTGGTAATGATTTTTTTTTAAATAGAATTTTTGAAACAAATAAACAGAGATACACCAAGCAAATAATAAAAAAATTATATAAATATTTTTTTTTATAAAATTTGTTTTCTCAATACAAAAAAATATAATAATGAGAAAGTAGAACAATATATCGTATCAATATTTTAACATTAAACAATTTTTTTTGTAAATTAAAAATTTTTTAAAATTCAAATCAAATAGTAAATCAAATATTACAAAATCTATAAACTATAACAATTCTTATATATATATATATATATATATATATATATATATATATATATATATATATATATATATATATAAATAATTAATATCCTTCACTCTTACATTTTATATTTTTAGTCAATTTCATATTTTATGTATATACAAAATATTCAGTGAATAAATATTAGCAAAGAACATTGACAACAATTTTTTCTCAAGGCTAGTTTTTTTTAGTAAAACCATTAAATCTTATTGATAACAGTTACAAATATTTAACATTTATTTATACGTCAGAATTTTTCTAAAATTTACCATTAGTAACATTCTTATTGTTTACTTTGTTATACAATATATTAAAATTGATTAGTATGTTTGTATTTATAAATTATATATGTTTTATGATTTACGAAACGTGCAAAACCATTATTCTTTAATTATCCAAATTAATAACAATGTGAATACTTAGAAGTTATTGATTCATTATATATTTATATAGGTATTTTGTACATTGTCTATTGTTCAGATATATTTAAGTATGTTCCGTGAAAAAGTACTCAATAAATTGGCCGGGCAATTTTTTTTAAAATATTTGGGTCAAGAGTAAACATTGGGAATTTTAAAATAAATATTTCCCTTTACTTAAATTTCATGCTTTTAATAAATGTTAAGTAGAAAATATATTGTCACATTCTCTTTTACATTATATTGACTCGTAGTTAATTCAGAGTAAAATAAATACAAGATATATATATATATATATATATATATATATATATATATATATCGTACTTAAAGCAATAATTTCAATTATTCAATTAAATTTTTATCCAATTGAAAATTTAGTAAAATTTCGCCAAAAAAATAATTAAAAAATCTAATCACTAAATTTTCATACGATTATCTGACTAAAAAATTAATCATGTTTTAGTCGTTTTTTAAATAAAAATTTAATCATATAAAGATTTAGTCGAGCAAAACTTTAATAGGATGAAAATTTAGCAAAATAAAATACATAAAAAACGACTAACATCTCAAATTAATTTTATCCCTTACATTTTATCCTTCTTCTTTTCGTTTCTTAGTTAAAAACCATATTTGTTTTGCTAAACTGACATTTATATATTTTTTTAATATTGATTTTAATTTCATTTATCAATTTTTGTTCCGATTTTCTTCTTCATAATTAATCTAAAATTTTCAATTAAATTCTGATATGAATTACTTTCACACGAACAAACCAAAGAAGCTTGAAATTCTAAATAAAACATATAAAATTAATTTATGTAAATTTAAAGCATACACTGTTCGGAATTAATAATAGTACGTTCCCTTACGACTGATAACCCCGTAAAAATAATTCTAGTAAGGAGCAATTATTATTTTCCCTTTTTAAACTGATTGTAGAAGTGTTAATAAATTTAATGATTTAAAAGTTTTGATATGAAGAATATTACAATCTAGAGCACTTATATGAAAAATGAAAATTTTGCTATCTATTTTTTTATAATTTTCTAAATTAATTTTTAACACGTCAAAATTTTTGTTGTTAAATGTATTATGGAAAAATATTTTTTTAATTAAAATTTACTAAAGAATGCCATATAATAGAGTCTTGAAAAATTCAAATTAAAGTTGAGAGTTTCTTTGACTCTATCTAAATTTTAATATTATTTTGCTAGGACTATTCTTACTGATATATTTATTTAATACAAAACAAACGTTTTTTCTTCCAATTTGCTCTTTTTGCATTTTTATTATTGAATGTGAATTCTATATAAATCCACAGTAAGTAAATAACTGTTTAAATATAAAATCACATCCCTTACTTTTTTTTCACAAAATTCAGATTTTTGTAAGAGAATTTTGATGAAACTATTATTTATAAAAGAAATAAAAAATATCCCAATGGTAAGATTAAGATGATTTATGATTGTAAATGGCGTGATTAACGACTGTTGTTTGAAAATATAAAATATTCTATTGTACTATATAAGAATCTATAAATTAAATTATGTAAATTAAATTGCAAGTGAACTTAATAAGCCTTTAAACTGTCTTACTCGTCTAGCATATTTCTATTGAAATTCATATAATTTGAATAAATTAATATTAACATGACGATAAATCGTAAAAGTGTTTTCCAATTTCTGTTCAACAAATTACAATAATACTTTTTTATTAAAATTCATTGATAATCTTAATAACTTTTTAATTTTAATAACCTCATATTTTTTAACGATCAAATAATCTAGCAATAAATATTCACCCAATTTACTTTTCTCTGAAAATTATTGGAAATATGTAATTCCTTTATTTGCTTTTTACTGACGTATTTAAACAGTGTAGTTAGAATTTTCATGATTTTACAACCAATTATTGTATTACAACTGATCGGAATTTATGACTTCAGGTGTTTTAATCGATATTTTTTCCACTTATTATGGAAATTTTTATCGTTCTGATATTTGCAACTCATTCTTAGATATAAGATAATTAGTAAATCGATGGTAATTTTTCGTGAAAAAACAATAAAATGATTTTTTTTCTCTCTGAATAGAAAATATTTTGTACAATTTTTCGAAAGAAAAGATTTTTTTCTCAAATAGTTTTGTTATGAGAATTCAGCTATATATATATATATATATATATATATATATATATACATATACATATACATATATACAAATATTCATATGCGCAAAACACTGACCTACGATAAATTTTTAACATTTATAATAATATACGTATAAGACTAGTTTCAAACATTTTTTAACGAGTTCTTCAATGTCATTTCCCACTCATTTAAATATACAGATTTCGAATATATAGTACATTGACTAATAACTTGTCTATGCTCGTATATATATATATATATATATATATATATATATATATATATATATATATATATATATGTGTGTGTGTGTGTGTGTGTGTGTGTGTGTGTGTGCGTACATTTTTTTACCTCGCTGTCATGCAGATAGTGGAATTTTTATTGCACATAAAAATAAATATATGTACATATATTAAAGTTATATATATTTAAAGATATTTTTAGAATTTCACATATTAATTTTATTTACATTGCAACGTCAAAAGGCGAGGAAGAATATTTGAAATAATATACGGCGAACAATATACTTGTTTACATTAGTTATTTAATCACTTTCGAAATATGACGTGTAGCATGTTGTATAGTCATATTAACAACTATAAACTGTGTTTCGAAATTAGAATTTTAATTTTTGCAATAAAAAATAATTATTTTATTACAAAGTATAATAAATAGGTAATTATAGTGATTTTATTAATTTTTATAAATGTCATTTATGTAAAAGAAAAATATGAATTCAGTTAATATCACCCTATTTTATTTCGAAAATATATATATATATATATATATTGGGTTGAAACAAAAGTTCGTAGCATTTTTTAAGTTTATTTTAATAGAGATTTTTACATAGTTCTAATTTTTTTTTATTTATTACGTATGTGCCATCTTGTTGTATATATTTTTGATGTATATTACCTTTCATCATATTTCAAATAGCTTCATTATTCCCCTCTCCCAGAACTCGGTGTCTTTTTCTGCTATAAAGTGTTTGAGGTGATTTTTGCAGTCTTTCAATGAACTGAAGTTTTTTCCGTTAAGCAAATTATGTAACGATCGGAATAAATGGTAATCTGAGGACGCCAAGTAAAGGGAATACGGTAGATGGAGTAGGACATCTACTCAAGTTTCACCAATTTTTGTCGAATCTGTAAAGACACATGTGGTCTTGCGTTGTCCTGGTAGAAGACACGCCATTTCGATTTGCCAATTCCGGACACTTTTAGTTACGCGCTGCCTTTAATTGATCAAGTTGAGAGCAGTACTTATCTGAAATTAACGTTTGGGTATGTGGAAGCAGTTCTTAGTATAGAATACTCTTCCAATCCCACCTAAGGGACAGCATTACCTTTTTTTGGGTGTAAACCGACTTGTGGAGTAGTTAAAGATTGTTCATTTCGTTTTGTTTAGAATCTCTTTCGGTTCACATTATTGTACACAACCCATTTTTGATCACCCATAATAATCTGTTTTAAAAATGGGTCGCTATTATTGGGTTTCAAGAACAAAAATACGGTCCATCAAATGTTGTTCTGTTAGATTATGTGGAACCTGGACATCATATTGATTCACATAGTCTAGTGCGCCCAAATTCCTTACAGCACTCATTTGAGATACTTAAAGTACCTCTGCGATATCACGCGTCATATAAGATGTATTATATAATATTATATTTATTAGTGAAAATATTAAAAAGACCGAATTGAAAATTATAAGTGGGGCTATGTAATTCATACGGTACAAGTGGTTTGAATTGAAATGATGAGTAAAATAAAACCAATGTATCATTTAAAAGTCTGTAATAGTACAAGAATTTAAGAGATTTTATTATATTTTTTTTTTGTACGAAAATTTATGTGTAATAAATTTTACAATCATTTGAATGTCAATTCATTTTTTTATAAAAAATAAATATCTTAATGTTTGAAATTTAGTTAAGAATAGATTTAATATTAAAAATTTTAAAGAGTGAATGTTTGAAAATGTTTAACAACTTTTGTCCTTAATCTATTCGTAAATTTTCTGTACTTTCATTTATTTATTATTTTCCTTTTTTCTTTCTATATATATATATATATACACAAGTGCGCGTGTGTATGTTATTTGTAAGTATGTATATATCAAGGTATGATAAAGATGTTTTTCTAGGTTAGAGAGAACTTTCGATAGAGATTCAATTTAAAGTTCTATGACGCTTAGAAAACAGCCTCTCTCTCTCTCTTTATATATATACATAGAGAGAGAGAGAGAGAGACCAAACAAGTATTAATACATTAAAGACTTTTACAATTACAATTTTTCCTTGTGACTGAAAACTCTGTTAACAGAAAATATTTTATCAACCATTTTTTTATTTTATATTTGTTTTTTTATTTTATATATGTATTTTCTATTTATAGGTGTAAAAAATAATCGACATTTATAGTTCAACAACTTTAAAAATTGTCATTAATCAAAAAATTTATTTTCTCAGAAAAAAAAATTTATATAATTAAAAATAATTTTAAACTAATAAATTTTATATTAAAGAAATATTGAATTTGATAATGAATTGACAAACTTTTCTATTAACCATCTCAATTGATTTGTACAATGATAATAACACTAATTTGTCTGTCAATTTGAAGATTTTTTCCATTCATTAATAATCACTTCTTTAAGTTTTAGTATTTTTTTTTAGTTCTATTAGCTTTATCGATAAAGTTATGTATAGGAACATCCAAATGTGACGCTTAGATTTATGTTTTATTAAAAAGAAACAAGAGAAACTATACACATGGTTTCCTATACATCACCCTATTCACATGTTTCTTTTTAATAAAACACAAATCTAGACATCACATTTGGATGATCCTATATTTCTATTATATTATTGAGTGATTCTCACACATTTTAAAGATATTAAAAAGGAGTATTAATCATGTGAAAATGTTTATCATACAGGGTGGACCATTGAGAATGAAGGATAGTAAATAATAGAAAGGAAGTAAATATATGTCTAAATCTTTCAGTTTTATTTTACCCACCCTATATATTAGGTTGGCAAGTATCTCCCTTCCGCTTTTTTTTTTTTTTTTGTACATAGCTGCGAAATTCAGAAGGCGGAAGGGAGATATTTGCCAACCTAATAATATTTATTGTTAGATTATATACACGATGTTTGGAAATATTATCGAGTTGAAAATATAAATCGTTTACACAATTCAATATATATATATATATGTTGTAGTCAAATGTAACGTTATTATATGTGAACTGCATTTTCAAGAAACACCAAACTATTGTATTTATACACAAGTTTTTCTTAGTAATTTACAAAGATTAAATCTCAATATTGGTTTTTTCATTTTAATTTCCTTATGTGGTTGCATTTTTATAATTTATATTATAGATATTAATGATTAAGGAATTATATAAATACAATACGTACACACACACATCCATATATATATATATATATATATATATATATATATATATATATATATATATATATATATATTTGTTTTAGTAATATTATATTGTTAATAATGTATTCTTGTTTGGAACGATAACCCTAGAAAATTAACTATTGCCATTGCGTAATGATGTGGATGTGTTGAAATTTTTATATCACCCTGTAATTGTTATTCTTCGGAGTAATTGTACACGTTGGGTAGCGTGACCATTAATTATATTAATTTTGCAATGAAGTTATTTTGTATATATATATATATATATATATATATATATATATATATATATACATATATATATATACATATACATATATATATATATATATATATATATATACATACATACATATATACATACACACACCCGTTCCTCAATTTACGCGGGACTTTTTTACGCCATTTTTTTACGCGGAAAATTATACTTCTATTTACTTTGCACTTTTTATATGCGGTATTGATTCAAGATTCAAGATTCAAGAAAATTTATTGTTTTAAATCATTTTTACAATTATAGTTGTACATATAAAATTGGTTATAGTGAGCTGTTCTATGAATTATAATATAGCTGTGTAATGAATTATTAGTAACTATTTTTTTAATTGTCTATCTTTGTTATTGTTAATGTATTAAGTTTAGGAAAAATTTAAAAAACACCTATGAGTTGAAGAAACTTAGAACTAAACTTAAAGCTAAACTTAAAACTAAACTTAAAACTAATACAAAAATAAACAAAATAAACACAAAACACTAAACACTTGAAATAAAATAACAAAACATAATTTTTTGGATAGACACTTCAAAGATAATAATTCAATCTGCCAGGGAGTACGTGCAAGGCCACTACACACGACAGGGCGCATCCAGTTCGCAGAGCAGTCGCCGTCCGCCGGCGATGTCGATGTTGGTCAGTGCATGATGAACTGCAGCAGCTAGATGTTATTGTTTGTTGTTGTTATTGCTCAGGGCTTATAGTAGATCGTCTGGCGTTGGAAACTCGACCAGCTTCACATGTTTCTTTTTAATAAAACACGAACGGCCGGGAGTTGCTCGAGACGATCGAGTAAAGGACTCGGGTGAAATTTAATGTTTTCAAGTATTTAGTCACTGTCTGCGTAAGGTATTCGTCTATTGTCTGGACCACGTTAGTCAGTGCGTGAACCGTTCTAGTCGGGACACGGTCGTTAAGACGTATGTTTAGTATCAGTCTCAGTATGCGATTTTGAAATTTTTGAATTTTGATCAGATTTGCTCGAGGAGTGGTACACTGCAAATGGGAGACGCATAAGTCAGAACCGGTCTGATGCATGCTTTATAAATGTTCACTTTTACGTTAGTCGGTAGGTTCGACGTCAGTAGCGGTCGTAGTATGTTAAACATTGCACCGGACCTTCTTAGTCTGTCACTTATTGCCTGTACGAAAGTTAGTTTTCGATCGAGCTTCAGGCCCAGGTATGTAATTGTCGGAGTTTGTTTGATCGTTGTTTTGTCGTACGTGATCGTATCAGTTAGTGCGTATTTTGCTTTAGTAAAAGTCGTGGCCGCTGTTTTAGAATGATTGATTTTGATCTTGTTACGAGAGTAACAATACCCGCTGAGCGTCGACAGGGATTTCGAAAGTTTCATCGGCGTTGGATGACTGTTCGGAGCGTTAGTAAAAAAACGCGTCATCCGCGTATAATGCAAGATTAACGGTGTCTTGTAGTTTAGGAATGTCGCTAGTGAATATGCTGTATAGTAGCGGGAGGACAGAGCCCTGGGGGACGCCAGCGGGTATTGGATGAATATATATATTTTTGTCTACGTACTTGACGTGAAATTCACGACCAAGTAGATAATTTTGCAAGGTCTTTGTCAGGTAGTTGGGTGCTTTGGTCAGATATAGTTTGGCAAGCAGACCGTCGTGCCACACCGAGTCAAAAGATGCGGTATTGATTTACGCTGCACTTTTTATACGCGGTCAGATAGATTTCATTTTATATAATTTTTCATGGAATTTATTATATATCAGAGTGACGCAAATTGTTACTTGAACGTATAAAAGCATGGCAGTGCAGTACAAAACATGCTTAGGGAGACGTCACATTGCCTTACTAATCATCTTTGCGATCTTAATTTACGCAGCCAGAAAATAATTTTAACCCAGAAATGTTTAACAAACGTTCAATAACACGAAGAAACAGAAAATCTATGTTTTTGCACAGACTCAATTTACGCGATTTTCATTCGCGTAAAACGAATCCACGTGGAACGGCTACTTCGCGTAAATCTAGGGACGGGTGTATATATATATATATATATATATATATATATATATATATATATATATATATATATATATATATATATATATATATATATATATATATAGAGAGAGAGAGAGAGAGAGAGGGGAAAAGAGAGAATTTCGTTTCTGAACTTTCCCGAATTTTTTCGAAAATTACCGACGTACAAATTTTGACATTTTAAAAAATGTAAAAAGATAGATTTTCAAACAGACTTTTTGAACAGATTTTCGTATAGTTTTTTGAATAAAACAAATTTTACTTGTATTGACTTTAATTTTAAATGCACATCAGACCACCAATCTATAATAATGAACTTCATCTATTCTGAACTATTAACATAGCTTTCTAAATGTTTTATTTTTATAATTCATTTATATTGTTAAACGGAAACAAGTTCAGGAGTTGACGAGCGAAACGAGTAGGGGAAGGATCCCTCCGGTGATATATATATATATATATATATATATATATATATATATATATATATATATATATATATATATATATATATATATATATATATATAAAAGATACACTAATGTCAATTTTATTTGATTCAACAAAGTATCACTATCATAGTTATAGTTGCGATTTTTTATGTTAATTTTACATTTTGATCATTTTAGAACAGAAGAAAATTATTTAGATTGGAAATATCATAAAAAAATGAAATTTAATATATATATATATATATATATATATATATATATATATATATATATACGCACTGATATTAGTACATCTAAATATTGACACATAATTTCAAACATATTTCATTATTTTATAAAACAAATAGATTATATTGTATATTAAAATTTTCACACTAATTGTTTCCTTAAAAATTTTGATAACATAGGGTTATTCAAATGTGACGCTTAGATTTGTGTTTTATTTAAAATAAAGAAAAGAAACTATACACATGTTTCTTTTTAATGAAACACAGATCTAGGCATTATATTTGAATGACCGTGTATTTCATATATCCGTAACTGAACAAAACTGAGGTATTTTATCTACCTTTTGCCCATATACAATTTATTTTATGTATGTAAAATTTATATGCCATTGCAAATCTTATTTATTGTTTTTACTTTTATTGTTTACTGTTATATACTTTTTTCTGTATAATGGAAAATAAAATTTTAAAGCAACTAATCATGATTAATTTTTAACGGAAAGTCGTGAATCTAAATGAACTCTATTGAAAATTAAAAAAAAAATACTGAAATGCTTCCATAATATAAGTAGAATTATTTAATTAATTAAATTAATATAGAATGTAACGTGAACTGTCGATGCCAAAGGTCGATTTTTGATAACTATTCGATAAAAATGTTAATCATGTGCATAATTTCGTATAAAATTACAAACGATTAATCAAAAATATCTGATGAGAAATTGAATGACATCCAGAAAATCTTTAACCAATGTTGACTAACGAGTGAAGAATTTTTTTTATCTAATCCTATTGATAACAAAATAGTTTTAACTTGAAAATGATCATATTGTTCACTATTCATTTACTAATGTGGTTAAATGAATAGTAACAGTTTACAAAAATGTATCACTCACTCTAACCCCACGAATTTGTATGAATGTATACAATAACCATTCATTGTTCCCCTTATTCACGCGGATTTTAATGACCATTCTGTTATCATTACAATTTATTATTAATTCTTCAAATCATCTTACTTACATTCTTAATGCATATGATCATTTTTTTTACGGATTTAAATGCAAAAGTGTTTAACATCTCGTATACTTACTAATAATTTAAAATAAATAACATATTAAAATATATTGTCATCCAAATGTGACGCCTAGATGTATGTTTTATTAAAAAGAAACATGTGTTTAGTTTCTTTCATTTCTTTTTAATAAAACACAAATCCAGGCGTCATATTTAGATGATACTATATATTGTGTATTCAAAAATATTATGTTATTAATTTTTTAAATCTTATTTATTTATTGAATCGTTAAATAATCTACATTATAAAATCTAGATTTTTCATTACAGTACTCGCTTTTGCGATAATTATCTAAATATGTACTAACAAGTAAAGTGAATAAAAAAATAAATTTCCAATACTATGAAATGTTATAAATGTGTTTAATGATTATTTATTGTTCACTTTATTCTTTGATCGCATTTTTATGGCCATGCAACCATCTTCAAAGCGGTACATTATAAATCGAAGCTGATTTTTAATTGTAACATATATATATATATATATATATACATACATACATACATACATACATACATACATACATATATACATACATACACACACACACCCGTCTCTCAATTTATGCGGAGTATCTGTTCCACGTGGATTTGTTTTACGCGAATGAAAATCGCGTAAATTAAGTCTGTCAGTATAATAGAAAAAATTTTGGAAATAAAAGCTAGAGAAGTTGTTGAAACACATATTTATTTCACATAGCTTAAAAAAAAATAATGACGTTTTAGAAAACAAAAGTAGATAAATTTTATTCGGTGTCATTATCGCTACTGTAATTCAAAACAATCAACCTTTTATATATTTATATCGTGCTTCTATACGTTCAAGTAAGAATTAACGTCACTCTGATATGTAATAAATTCCATGAAAAATTATATAAAATGAAATCAATCTGACCGCGTATAAAAAGTGCCGCGTAAAAAAAGTCCCGCATAAAATACCGCGTAAAAAAGTTCTGTAAAAAATAGGCATAATTTGACAAGTGTAGATAAATATATCGCGTAATATATATCCCGCGTATATATATAGGGATAGTGATATAGATAGATAGATAGATAGATAGATAGATAGATAGATAGATATATATATATATATATATATATACACACATACACGCATATATATGTGTATGTATGGATATATGTGTGTGTATTTGTATATTTTTATTGTATCATCCCATAACTAATGCAGTTTTTAAAGAAAGTTTTGAAATACAACCAAAAATTGATATTTTAATTTTAATCTAAAATATATTTTCCATTATTTGTTGTTTTGATACTGTGGCTGATTCACTTTAACACAAATGAATTTTAACCCTAACACCACAATGGTTTAAAGTGTTCAATAATCACTTATTGTTCACTTATTATTTATAAATATATCGGCTGATGCATTTCGATGGCGACGCCATCATCGTCAGAGCCTTTCTGTTAAAATCTAAATTGTTGAACATTTTAAACCATTGTGGTATTAGGGTTAAAATTCATTTGTGTTATATTTTCCATTATTATTTACACCTTTCTATTTTAATATTACATTTTCAAGATCCTGGCAATAAAACTCTTTCTATTTTGCTCTAAAGAATAAATCGAGCTTCCTTCAGACATCAATCTCTATATGTAATTGTTTCTTACTGATGTGATTTTGGAGACTTTAGAATAAATAATAATTTTCATGATACCAGATCAGAAGAATACGGTTAATTTATTATAATTTTCTATTCAAACAACTTTAGTTTTTGAAGAGTTATTGTGTCGTATGAGGTAAAATATTGTCATGCTTAAAAAATACCTTTTTTTGTTGATTAGTGTACTGGCCTTTTTTCGTCGATAAATTTCTTTAGCCGGTCTAGTTACTCACAATACAATGTTTTCGTGATAGATTAATTGTCTGGTAATATCTTATAATTGATACCTCCATGCATAATTTACCGAATCAACAGCACAATCTTTTTTGGATGGAGTTTTCTTTTCGATTGTGGATATAATGTCTCGTTGTAATTAATTTCTTGTCTTTGACGTTTCATATTGCTATAAACAATTCATTTTTCGTCACTAATAACAATTTGATTTAATAAAAAATCCTTTTTCAATCTACAAAGATGAGAAGTGCAGATGATCATTGATTGTTTCAGACTTAGATCTGATAATTCATAAGGAACCAACTAACCTAGCTTATAAACTTTATCAACCGTTTCCAAATGCCGATGGGCTGTTGAGTGGGTAGATTAAAGCTGTTCGGCTAATTCTCTCACCATTAAACTACGGTTTTTCTTTACTAATACAGTCGTAACTAAGTTATGAAAATTCCGCATTATTTATGGAATATATATATATATATATATATATATATATATATATATATGTTTGGTTTGCTTATATATTGTAGAATGAAAAAGAAAAAGGTAATTGCAGATATGAAATGCATTAAAGAAACAGAAAATAAAAATTATATAAGTTATAAGTTTAGTCAATTGTATAAATACAATGAAGTACTTTGACGTCTTCAACTTGGCAATCGCAATTCGTATCAGTGATAGAAGTTATATCATTAAACAATTTTAAAATATTTTGTATTGGGGTAAATGATTCATTTGTTTAAAAGTAAATTTGCTTCGTATTCAAAGTAAATAATGAACAATAAGATTAAACATGTTAAATATATTTAGGATGTGGTTTATTTGTGACAAAAAATAGTATATTGAATCAGTATTTACTACTATATATATATATATATATATATAATATATATATATATATATATATATATATAACACTAAAAATATGCTACATGAAAATTCTTAATTTAAAATAATGTTTTCCATTATTTGTTATTTTGTTGCTGTGGCTGATTCACTTTAATATAAATGAATTTTAACCCCAACACCACATTGGTTTAAAGTGTTCAATAATCACTTATAGTTCACTTATTATTTATAAATATATCGGCTGATGCATTTCGATGGTGGTATCATCGTTTTTGTTTCTGTTAAAATCTAAATTGTTGAACATTTTAAACCATTGTGGTATTAGGGTTAAAATTCATTTGTGTTATATTTTCCGTTATTATTTACACCTTTCTATTTTAATATTATATTTTCAAGATCCTGGCAATAAAACTCTTTCTATTTTTCTCTAAAGAATAAATCGAGCTTCCTTCAGACATCAATCTCTATATGTAATTGTTTCTAATGATGTGGTTTTGGAGACTTTGGAATAAATAATAACTTTCATGATACCAGATTAGAAGAATACGGTAAATTTATTATAATTTTCTATTCAAACTACTTTAATTTTTGAAGAGTTATTGTGTCGTATGAGGTAGAACATTGTCATGCTTAAAAATTACCTTTTTTTGTTGATTAGTGTACTGGCCTTTTTTCGTCGATAAATTTCTTTAGCCGGTCTAGTTACTCACAATGAAATGTTTTCGAGATAGATTAATTGTCTGGTAATATCTTATAATTGATACCTCCATGCATAATTTACCGAATCAACAGCACAATCTTTTTTGGATGGAGTTTTCTTTTCGATTGTGGATATAATGTCTCGTTGTAATTAATTTCTTGTCTTTGACGATTAATATTGCTATAAACAATTCATTTTTCGTCACTAATAACAATTTGATTTAATAAAAAATCCTTTTTCAATCTACAAAGATGAGAAGTGCAGATGATCATTGATTGTTTCAGACTTAGATCTGATAATTCATAAGGAACCAACTAACCTAGCTTATAAACTTTATCAACCGTTTCCAAATGCCGATGGGCTGTTGAGTGGGTAGATTAAAGCTGTTCGGCTAATTCTCTCACCATTAAACTACGGTTTTTCTTTACTAATACATTCGTAACTAAGTTATGAAAATTCCGCATTATTTATGGAAAAACTCGATATATATATATATATATATATATATATATATATATATATGTTTGGTTTGCTTATATATTGTAGAATGAAAAAGAAAAAGGTAATTGTTGATTTGAAATGCATTAAATAGAAACAGGAAAATAAGAAATTATATAAGTTATAATTTAGCAATTGTATAAATTTTACAATGAAGTACTTTGACGAATTACTTGGCAATCGCAATTCGTATCAGTGATAGAAGTTATATCATTAAACAATTTTTAAAATATTGTTGTATTGGGGTAAATGATTCATTTGTGTTAAAGTAAATTTGCTTCGTAATCAAAGTAAATAATGAACAATAAGATTAAACATGTTAAATATATTTAGGATGTGGTTTATTTGTGTAAAAAATAGTATATTGAATCAGTATTTCTACTATATATATATATATATATATATATATATATATATATATATATATATATCTTCGTATATGCTACTTGCTTCTGTTCTCTTAATTTAAATAAGTTATAATATAACTAAAAATATGTCAGTCGATTTTTTGTTTAATTCAAACGCAAACCTTTATCTCAGGAAGGGATCAACAAACTAGAGCAGCGTTGGATGAAGTGTCATTCAAAAGGAGACTTTATGTTGAAATATATAAAACGATTTATTCAAAAAATGAATGTAGTTTTTATTTGTATCTATAAATCTAATTTGTTAAATATCATTAAGTATAGATCTGACTTTGCCAAATGTGTATGTCTCGAAAAGATTATGTTAAAAGCAATTATCTTCAATACAGTATTTTAAAAACTTGTTTAATTAATTATTTTCAAAATTTTGTCACATTTCAAGTAAGTTGCACTTATTTCTCGAGTTGAACATTTGACACTATCAAACTTAAAGAATTATAATTGCAGTGTATATTCGAATATTTAAAAAATCATAGAAAAGTACTAAAAAAATCTGTCTTGGATAATAATAGTGTTCATTTTAGTAAAACAATAATTAATCATAATACGATTTATTATTTTTTTAAAAAAAGTTTTTTCTTTAATAATTTTTTTAATAATCCCTTTATCTAATCTGGATTTAATAACATTGAAAAATATGAAAGAACATATTTCAAACAAATCAAAATCAAAAAGAATTTTCTTGTATGAAAAATATAAAAATTAACTAGACAAAAACTAATATATTTGATGGAGAGTTAATTGAAAGAAAAGCATTATTTTAATTTTAGATATTATTATTAATAGCTTAAAAAATATGTATCATTGATAAAATGTATAAAAAAATATCTATATACACAGTAGACACATTGAATATTATTTAATATAATATTCAATTATACAAGAAACAAATAAGTTAATTGTTCATACAATAAATGTTTTTTTTTGTGTAATAAATATTATTGGCAGAAATTTCTAAATGCTATCAAACTTTTAACTTACTACATATTCAATACAATATTTTTCTGATTTTTCCTGTTGGTTTGTTTTAATATTCAACAATCATTTTTTGTAATTATATAAAATGAAATTTGAATAGAAAATATTGAATCATATTTATTCTAAAAATATAGATGTTAATCTTCAATAGCCTATAAAAACAATATAAAGTATGAGTACATACAGATGGGTGTATTGTATTCATTTTCGGTTTTGTTTAAAAGTCTAAACTGATTTCCGAATAGAATTTTAAAACTGCGTCATTTCTATGAATTGTATTAATATATTTTTTTAGTGAATCAGTTGACGTTAATCAAAATTATCATAATACCCTCATGACGTATTAATAGTATAAATTGTTAATGTAATATAATTGTATTCTAAAATTAGACACCCATATAGAAATACATACAAACACTGAAAAATGTATGTATATATTCATACATAAATATAAACATACATTTAGCATTCATATCAAAAACATAAATAAATATATAACATATTAGAAAAAATATTAGTTAGGAAACTATGTATTATATATTAGTAGAAATAGGTAAAAAAATTATTAAATAAAATATAATTGGATGTCTTCAGGAAAAATTAGTACAATTTAAACATTTTGAAAACATACAATTTTGTGTATAAAACTAGAAAATATATATTAGGTGATGTAATATGAAATATCTGATTATTATATCGGAAATAAAATAAAAATCTGCTATTTCATTTACATAAATCTGCAGCATTATATGATTTTCGTTTATTTCAATAATAGCCTTTAATCTGGCTAACAAGAAACGAAATAGCTTTCTATTAAAGAATTATTTTATATTCTTCTATTTCCTTTATTTTATTTCAATGAATAAGCATACTTACCTGTGTTTTAATTTTATCAATAAATTTTCCGCCAAATTTAAATTTACCAAAAATAAAGAATGGTCTAAAATTTTTAATGAGCATTAAATAGAACCCATTTTTTAACCAAATATTAATCACATATTATGAATTCCCATGAGTAATGACGTTTTTGAAATAAAATACATAAAGAAGTTTGTACATTATTTTCTGTGACATTTTGCCATCTTATTTCTAATGATTAAATGCAGCGCTTAGGGAATTCTATTTTTTTTGTTTTTGGTTTTTTTAAAAAAGAAAAATGACAGTGATTTTTGACTTCATCGACATTTGGTATTTTTTTCACAAGAGAATACTCCAACTAACTAAACAGGTGATAATCAATTAAAGCTACATTCGATGAATAGGAAGGATGTGGTAATGATTTTCACCTCAACCCTTTGATTTTCTTCTACATTAATCTTACTGTATGTGATTATGCTGTGAGATGATATATATTTCCTGTTAATCAACGCAAGTCGTTTTTCTGAGAGCTTCTGCCGTAATCTTTCCATCTACTGACAACAGATTTCAGCCGTTATGATATCTTCAGGTTTCAACAGTTCAAAGTGAACCACTCTATAGAAATCCCATCAAACATATATAAGACATTTTTTTCATAGTCAAACTGAACTTTAGTTTGATTTAAGTGTTGAAACTGGAGTTTTATTTAATGAAAACCATTGTTAGTTCACTTTAAATTAACGTAAAAAAAACAATTTTTCATCTTCAGTTACAATTCTATGAAGAATTGGGCTCCTTATTATGCCTCGTCGGAAACCAATTATAAATTGTTATTCTCTGTTCTTTGTTAGAGGAACATAGTTCATATATAATTCATTTCTCTTCTCTGTGGATCTTGCTCATTTCTTCCAGATGTCTGTGAACTGTTGATCGTGTAGACATAAGTTATTAGAACTCTTCGATGATCAATTTTGAATCAGACTCAACGAGAGAATTTGACTAGTCTTTCACTTCAAGATGTACCAAAAATGTCCACGTCACCTTCCACAAATTTTTTAAACCAATTTTCATATTTACAGACTTCAACACATCACTTTAAGTGTTACAATTTTTTTAGTTGTAGCTGTTGCATTCAGATTCACTGTGAAAATCGAACAGCATACAATGTTATACGTGTTCTTCTGAGGCTTGAAATGTCACCATTTTATCGTAATGGAGACAATTCGGAAATTAACTACGCAAGCAGGAATTGAATGTTGTATGTGCACAATACAAGACTCTGATATGAAATAACGCAAGCTAAGTATGGAACGTTTCTAAAACTACCTTAATAGAATCGTCATTATTTATGAGAATCCTTAATATAACAGCATATTAAAATTTTAAATAGATTCTTTTAAATTATCTTTTAAAATAAAATATATATCTTTTCGTCCATTGTTGTATTCATAAGCTTCAATTTTCCATTATCACTAGTAGTCATGTATTCCCACAAGCAGTCACTTTCATCATTGATTTTTTATTATATTCAATATTATGTTATCTCTATACATTTTGTAGATTTAAATAAATTAATAAAAAAAATACATTATTTAAAAAATTAATGTCACTTTTACATACTTTTCAATGACTTTCAGCCACTTTATTTGATAAATGTTTGAAATTTATAATTCGTTTACATAAGTTTATTATTCGCTTGAATTTTTTCCTATCCCATTTTTATTATTTTAAAATATTTTTCGTATCTAAATTTATTTATTATTTTTTTCTTCCTATATTATTCTCAACCTTTCATAACTTTCGTTTTTCTAAAATAACTATAATTATTTATATTTCTGAATGTTTTTTTATATATTCCATTTTCATTTTGTTTAAATTTTCCAAAATTAAATAATTGTGTAATTTTTTATTTCAAATCTATCGCCTTATTATATATATATTCATAAAAAATATTTTGCTTATTGGATAAGAAACATACGTAAAAGTATTTCGATTTTTTCCCTTGTAATTATAAACTACATTAAATATTTTTGTTGTCATAAACTGTTATATTATTACGTGTAATCTTATATTTTAAATATTTGAAATTACGATGATATATTTTGAAACACGTAAATACTGAACCAAAAAATCATTCTAGTATTGTTAAACATTTTTTAAAAAGTATGTATTGTATTTAAAATACAAAAATATCAAAATTTAAAACTCTTATATATATATATATCACATCACATCATAAAGCCCATATCAATCCACTACTGGACGAGAGCCTCAATGAATGCTACCATTCACTGGTATTTGGTCATATTCACCACGCTGACCAGGCGGATTGGTGAAGATTTTTTTATTCGGGGTTTACTCCCTTCTCGACAGTTATTTTTTTACAAGATGAGGTTGTCGGCCTTCATACTCAACCCTCGAAAATGAGGGACTCTCCGACTGGGATTCGAACGCAATCTCCCGCATGACACGCGGTGATGCAAACCACTGTGCTACCCAGTCGTATATGTATGTTTGTATATATATATATATATATATATATATATATATATATATATATATATATATATATATATATATATATTTATAGGTGTTTTTAAACGAGATAGAATTTTAAATTGAATCTCTATTGAAAGTTATATCTAACCTAAAAGAACACCTATATATATATATATATATATATATATATATATATTTATATACATGTTTGAATGTATGTATATATAAAGGTATGATGAAGTGTTTTTTTACGTTAGATAAAACTTCTGATAGGGATTTAATTTAAAGTTCTATCACGCTTAAAAAAACAACTTATAAATTATATATATATATATATATATATATATATATATAAATTTATTCCTTGATTTACACGGAACTTTTTTACACGATTTTGCTTTTACAAGTTTTCAAAATAACGGATTTAAAAAAAACTGATAAAAATTAACATTTTTGGCTGCATACATATTTCTAGTCATTTTTAATTCCGTTCGCTTGGTAATACTGGCGCACATATTTCTAATCATTTTTTAGTTTCATTCTTTTGGTAACACTGGTATCAAATCTAAAAAAAAACAAATCTAAAAAATTTTTAGTAGAAGAAAAGTTAAGATTTACAACACGAAAATGTTGTTTTTGCAAGTTGTTTTCTACCCAAGAATGCGACTTCTTTATTGCAGCCTTTAGATCAAGGGATAATTTTGACTTTACATCAAGGGATAATTTTGACACTGTACATCAAGCGAACCTTCAGGTATATTTTAGAACAAATGGAAAATGATGGATCTCTTGCAATTATAGATGCTTGGAAAAGATTTACAATCTTCGATTGTGTTAAGCATGTTGGAGTGTCATATACCGAGATTAAGTAATCAACGCTCAATGCTTACTGGAAAAAAGTATGGCCAGATGTAGTTGAAGGTGAGAATTCTAGAGTACCATTTGAGCATGAATATTCTTAGATAACTGAGTTGACGCATACAATGGAAAGAAAATGTTTCGAGGACTTAGCTGAGGCAGATATTGTAGAACTAATTGCGGACGAAGAACTAGATGAAGATGATTTAGTTAACACGGTTAATGAAACAAATGATCGTGACAATGATCCTGATGAAGAGGAGTCTGAACCAGTTGCGTTAACAGCAAAAGTCAACCACGTAGGACTTGAATTAGGGCGAAAATTGAGTAGTTATTTTCTACAAAATGACTCAAATATTTAACGAGCTCTCCGATTCCAGCGAGATATTAATAAATGCTCAACTCAATATGAGGAAGTCTATAAAGATTTAACCAAAAATCAAACACAATTGTTAATTACAGATTTCATTACCAAATTTCGTAGAAAAGATTATATAGATAGTCTATGAAAGTAGACAGTAATTAAACTTTTGGTTAAATTTTTTAAGGATCTTATATTTCTTGTTTCCATAAAATGAATTACATACATATACCTTTATTTATTTGTTATTTTATCAATGGACTGTTATTTTTATGTTTTTCAAAGTGTCTTACTTTTATTTTACGTTGAAATAAGTGACTGAATTATGCACATTTTAGTTTGTTTTCGATTTACACGGTTTTGCGTATAAAAATCCACGATTTCGATTTACACGGTTTTCTGGGAACCGATCTTCCGTGTAAATCGTGGGATAGGTGTATATATAATTTCTTCCTTATTTATTTTAAGAATATAATACTTGAACCCCCTAACAACAATCCTACTTATTTGTTGTATTGGGACTATGGTTGATTCACTTTACACGAATGAATTTTTAAACTATTGTGGTGTTGGGTTTAAAATTCATTTGTGTAAACAATTTTACTGAAAAACATTTTTTATTATAAAATTGAATAGATAATACTAATTGATTTGGGTTTATAATTAATCCTGTTTTGCAAATTAATCATTCACCTCTCACATTGTATAATTTTATATACAATTTCAACGATAATTCATTAATTTTTTTCATTTTTATACATTTCTTTCGCTATAATATCTTATTTATTGAAGTGAAGATTTATAAAATATGATATTTAAATGTAATTCTTTATATATTAATGAACTCATTTCTAAATAGCAAACTAACATATTTTAACTGCTAAATATTTTATTTCTATTATTTTTTGGATTGTTTCGTCATTATTTCTAATAAAATCGTTTGTTTATAAAATCTATATATAGAATAGTTCTATAATGTGTACTATTGAAAATTCACGTTTGAATAATAAATTACATTCATATTTGACTCGCAAGAAACTTATGACCCGCACCTTCACTACTTCATCAATTAGACACACCTATATTACAATGTCTGAGCAAGAAGTTCTAAACAATATTTCACAATGAATTGTTATCAAATTTCTAACGAACCAATAGGTCAAGGTTCCTTAATTTTGACCAGACTTCAAGCATTGTTTAAGAATGAATATTTGTCACAGGCAAGAATGTATAATTAAATAAAATAATTTTTGGGAGAAAAACATCGTGTGGAAAATAAATCTTAAATTTTGTGATCAAAAATTTCCATTAATCGTGAACATCACGAAGGAAGAAATTATTTAGGTCAAACATAGAATGACATTCAAACTTCTATGATAATTATTCAGTTATTAAAGGAATTCGTAACTATTATCGAAAGTGTTGAAAAAATACTGTACATAAAATTAAAATGCAGTAAAATGTGTCCAAAACGAGTTACACGTTTCCTTATATCGAAACATAAAGGAAGTCGTTTAACAGCCGTTACTTAATTTCTTCGACGTTTTTTTACAAAAATAATATGAATTTTTGAACTCTATTGTAATTTATAATAAGATCTTGAGCTATTATTATACCTCTAAATCCAAAGGAGAAAATATTTAATAGAAACATGGCAAGTGTCTTTTTCTAAAAACAGCTTAAATAGTTTCTTCATCAGACAAGATTATTACTACTGTGTTCTACAATTCAAATCATTTTTCTGAGCTTCGTCATAAGTCAAAATAAAAATATCAATACACAGCATTATTTAACTTTGTTGAATAAAAAGGTAAAGCCAATAATCCGCTTTAAACCAAGAAAAGTAAAATTCAGTTTGTTTAACGATGACTGTTCTTTCTCAACTTAAGTGGAATATTTTGTCTCATCCACCATATAGTTCTAACTTGGCTCCTTTCGTTTATCACTTTTTTGTTTAGAGCGTTGAAGAAGTTTTTAAGAGACAAAAAATCACATTAATGACAATATCACTGAAGCTGTGCAGAGCTGGTTTGCCAAGCAATCAAAAAACTTTTTAAATAGTAATCAAAAAGCGTTCATAACGATGGAAAAGGTACAATGAAATCAAAGGGAACTATATTAAAAGTATAATATTATAGTATGTGAAATATTTCGATAATATTGTAAATAAAATTTATAAGAATACCCTTTCGTTTATATTTGAACCACCCTCGGATATTAAAATTTACGTTCTTTTGTCTATAATGTTAAAAATCATATTTTATAAATTGCTATTATCAAAGTTAACAAAACTCATCTTTAAGAGTTTTAATATATATTTAATTTCCAAAATTGAAATGTCATAATTGTTCATCAGTTATAATTTTTCAATAATGATATTATATTTACATTTAGTTATAAAATGATTTATTTTACTATTTTTGAAAACTAAATAAATTTAATATTTTTGTAAACATTTTAATTTTATTTAAAAAATTGCATTGGTTTTTTAATCACGTGGAAAATTACAAGAATCACGAATATGTTAAATTACATAAAAGTGATTCGATTGTGAAATATAGTAATTCATTGCTGAACAATTTGCTGACTTGTACTTTTTAAAATCAAAGTCATACATAATAGGATAATGTTAGATCTGTTATTAACTTCCACGAATTAGAAACAGCATTTCATCACAACATATTTATAATTTTTTTAATATCCTGTGTTAATAATGATTTCGCAATGAAATTTTCTCATGCCATAAACTTATGACGTTAGTAAAATATAATTATTATTATATAATAATAAATATAAACTGTTTATTTTCAAATATTCATTTAATTTAAATTATTTCGTTTTTATACACACACACATCTGCATATATATATATATATATATATATATATATATATATATATATATATATACTCATTTAGACAATCAATTATGCAAATTTGTCAAGTCAGAATTTATATTCTCATAAGAAATTTTCCTTATGAAAACAGATAAATTTGAATATGTTATTACTTCTATCAACAAGTTTTTTATTATTTATTGTCTGTTATATTGTAAATGCATTGTACTATCACACTAAAATGTTTTTTTCTAGTATATTTTTTCTTTAGTATCTAAAATTATGAACGAGACTAAAATCAATAAAACATACTATCTGTTAAAAGAAACAATACCAGACATTCGAAAGTACAGATTGAAGACAAATTTTAGCCGTACGTTAAAAGTGAATTTAAAAATCCTAATATTACTACAGAAAATTTAACAATTGAACTAATATATGGTTTTTACAATAAGAATGTCAGAACTTTGACAGCTCGTGGCAGCCATGTTTAAATTTTTTAAGTTCATTTTGACATTTCAACTCAGTATAGTTTGGCAAATTATCAGAGAACGTTTAATACTTCAACAACGTTCAAAAATTGTAAAGACTTCAATAGACGTATTGAAACAAAAGTTTAATGAGTTCTTTATTTCATGAAATGAACCTATCAATTGGCCACCAAGATAATGTAATCAAACTCCATTGGATTATTTTCTGTGGGGTTCTGTAAAATCATTGGTTTATGCTGATAAACCACAAAAAGAAGCACTAAAAATTAACATTGAAAGTGTAATTCATGAAATTGGACCACAATTATGTGTAAGAGTGACTAAAAATTGGACTAAATGAATACACTATGTCAAGCAAAGTCATGGTGGTCATAAGTGAAATTGTGTTCCATCATTAATGTCATAAAATGTGCTTAAAAATACAAAATAAATAACTAATTTATTAAATACTTTTTGTTTTATTTCCATTTAAACTTTTGAAGCTCTTATTGGAAAACCCTATAGTAGTTACATTGAAAAGTCTGTGTTAATATCCGTTAAGAACTTCCAAAATACAGCATACACGATGTAATGTCAAAATATAATCTCTTATTACTGAAAATAATGTGAAAAAAAGTGGCATGGAAATGATTAAACCTGACATTTGATGATTAGAAACATGTAATTAATATATCCTAATGAATATTTTTTATGTAATTCTCTATCTTGGACAAGGTTTAAGTTTGGAAAGTACACAAACAAGTGTATAGTATTGATTACTTAGTATTTAATGTCAAATATAAGCATGTTTCTGGTTAACATTCTAGTAACAAAATCTTGCTGGTATTCTATTTGTCCACTATTGAGTTAAAATCATCAAAATATAATATTAGTGACTACATAAATATTTTAAATAATTAGGTACATCTTACTATCCAAATTTTCGTTTGCCAAAAATGATGCCATATTTTAAGGTAGTGATTTACAAAACTCACAGTATTCGAATTTGATTTGAAGAGCTTAAGAGATAATTTCAGTATTTTCCTCGACCTGCATGATAACTAGATTTAAATATAATTGTACCATTTTAATTAGTGTATAAAATAAGGGAGAAGTAAATTATCTTATCTATATTTCTTCTAAGACTATTTATTCTATCTACTATTATATTTCTTTTAGAACGATTGATTTAGGGTGGCCTGAATGAAATTAAATAGTTTAGACATACATTTACTTTAGTCTCATTTTAACCATCATATAACATATATATATATATATATATATATATATATATATATATATATATATATATATATATATATATATTAGGTTGTCAAATATCTCCCTTCCGCCTTTTTGTCTTTTTTACAAAAAAAAGCGGAAGGGAGATACTTGACAACATAATATATATATATATATATATATATATATATATATATATATATATATATATATATATATATATCATATATCAATCCACTACTGGACGAGAGCCTCAATAAATGTCATTCACTAGTATTTGGTCATATACGCTGCGGATTGGTGAAATTTTTTATTCGGGGTTTACTCCTTATCGACAGTTATTTTTACAAGATGAGGTTGTCGGCCTTCATACTCAACCCTCGAAAATGAGGGACTCTCCGACTGGGATTCGAAACCAATCTCCCGCATGACACGCGGTGATACAAACCACTGTGCTACCAAGTCGGATATATATATATATATATATATATATATATATATATATATATATATATATATATACACATAAACCTGAGTCTGTTTTTATGCGGTAGATATGCAGAAAATCGCATTAAAAAAATCGCACAAAAAAAGACTTAACACATTAAAAAATTAGGGATACATTCCATAATTTTCAAAAACCACATAAAAACAAAGCTACAAAGTGAAATTACTCTCAAATTCGCATAAAAAATCAGGAAATAAAAAATGCCTAAAAAAATTTCAAATATCTGCAGAAAATTAATACAAAACAAAGTTTTTTTACTTTATTTTTTAATTAACTATTTAATTTTATTCAAAGCAATATGTACATATGTGTAATTTATTTTAGAATTTTTCATACATATTTTAATCATCATCGAAATAATAGCTGCACTGTTTAGAATAAAGAAAAAAGAAAGTGAATAACTGCACTGTTTTCAAGACATGTAGGCCAAGCCTTTTTCCAACAGGCATTTAAAGTATGTAGTTTTATTTGAGTAATAGCAAAAACAATATGATTTATAAAGTCAAAGATTGAAAATTTTTTCCAAGCGTCAGTTACTGTTATTAACTCATTTTCTAGTTTATTCAATATAAATTGAAAAGTGCGTTTAACGTAATATTGTTAAAAGTTACAATTATGCCTTGATCTAAGGGCTGAATAATGCTTGTTGCATTGGGTGGAAAAAAACATCATCTTTACACTTGAATGTTCTAAACATGGATGACTTGGTGCATAGTTAACAAGTAATAAAATTTCGAGACTTTTTTGCTTCTTATACGTTTTTTTTTCATCACCATTAAATACTCGGTGTGAACAATATCCACTATCTTTAATAATTTTGGCTAACTCTTCTGGAAATTTTTTGACAGCTTCTTTATCTACTGATGCAATCGCACCAGTAATCTTCACGTTATGCAGTGCATTCCTTTTTAAAAACCCGGTTAACCATCCTTTGCTATCAGTTTGAGAAGCAGAAGTAAATGGCTCTGATTCCTTCATTTGTTCAGAAAACTGAAGAGCTTTTCGTTGAATTAAATAACCGCTTAAAGGAAGTCTTAAAAAAATGGTCGATAAAAAGATACTAAGAAATATGAATTGCATAACTTAAAAATCGTATTAAAAAAATTCACATAAAAAAATTAAAAAAAAATCGAATAACTTCAAAACCACATTAAAATAATCCGTACAAAAAGGACTCAGCTGTATATATATATATATATATATATATATATATATATATATATATATATATATATACACTACACAGAAATACCTCCCATAGACCGGCTTCGATTAATCCCGTTTCACTATAGTCCTGTGTAAAATTTCCAAAAAAAATTTTTTTTACTTAAAAAATCCCACTAAAAGTTTTTCTTGAAAAAAATCCCAAAAAATTAATACATAAAATTATTTTTATATGCAAATTTTCAACTTTTCCCTTTTATTATGAAAACATAATAAAAAAGAAAACCGAAATCGTATATGCACATTAAACGGATCCCATACGCAGTTTTAGTTTTATGGTCTTTTTTCTTTTTCTATTAGTTTTCGATTCGCAACTCTAGAGTAAAGTCAATTTATTGATAATTCATTTTTAATAACCCATTTGAAAATGAATTTAAAATGAATGTATAAACCCCTGATTTTGTTTTGTTGATACATACAAAAATTTGAATATATTAAGCTCATTTTATTTACTGAAAAACAGGAAAAAAATTTGTTTGGAACTAATTAACGTTATTTGTATGTAGTTAGTGTTTCGATTAGTCCGGTTCCAAATAGTCCGCCTAATCAATGGAACCAATTGATCGGACTATGCAAGGTATTGCTGTATATATATATATAGGATTTTCCAATAAGAATGTCAGAACTTTGACAGCTGGTAGCAGTCATGTTTCATTGACATTTGAACTTAGTATACTTTGACAAATTATCATGGAAAGTTTAACATTTCAACAATGCTTCGAAATTGTAAAAACTTATTATAAAAATCAATGTTGGGTTTATAAAACTAGCACAATCGTCCAAGTGAACGTACTATTCATCGAATTGTTGAAAAATTTGAAAACAATTTTTATCTACATGATACAGTAGTGCCTGTAATACTAAGAAATACAAGAAGTGATGCTAATATTGTTTCTGTTAGTGAAATTGTTAGATTTATCGATTCCACGTTGTTTACAAGAAATCAATCTTTTCCAAACAACAACTTGTCGTATTTTGCGTAAGGATTTGGATTTATCCTCTAATAAGCTTCAATTAACGCAAAAACTATAGCTACATGATCATTCAATACGTCGTTGAATTATGATTGGACTCTGGAGCAGCTGAAAGTTGATCCAAATTTTTACAGAAAAATCTTATTCAGTAATGAAGCACATTTTTAGTTAAATGACTTCGTAAATAAAGAAAATTTCAGAATTTGGAGCGAAAGCATTTAAGTTCAAGTCATTGGAACAAACACCACTGCATCCACAAAAAGTAACTATCTGATATACGTTACATGCTTCTGGTATCATCGGACCATATTTTTTTAAAAAAATGAAGCTGGAGATCACGTTACAGTAAACGGAGTGCGTTACCGAACCATGATTAATATTTTTTTTCCAAAAATGATTGAAAATGGTTGCATGATATGTGAATTTAATAAGACGGTGCTATGTGGCATATAATAGGTTGTCAAATATCTCCCTTCCGCCTTTTTGTCTTTTGAATTTCGCGGCTATGTACAAAGCGTTACAGAGCTCGTATCGGGCAACACTATACATCATTTGAAAGGTCTTTACATAACCTACAAAACGACGCTATGCATGATTAGTTTGGATACTGCGTTCAAAAGTTATAGACGTGTAAACATGGAGTTCACTAACGCCGAAGTTCGCGCTATTTTGAAGTTTTCCTTCGTTAAAGGCAAATCCGCTAGAGAAACGTTCCGTGAGATTAATAGTGTTTTGGGGGATGGTACTCTATCACTTCGAACCGCGGAGGAATGGTTTCGACGATTCAGAGCCGGTGAAAACGACACCATGGATAAGCCAGCCGGCGGAAGACCTGTGACGACGAATACCGATCAAATCATGGAAATCATCGAGTTAGACCGGCATGTGACATCTCGTGACATCGCCCAGGAGATGGCAGTTAGTCACCAAACCATTTTAAACCATCTGCAGAAGGCTGGATACAAAAAAAGCTTGATGTTTGGGTGCCGCATGATTTGACGCAAAAAACCCTTCTGGACAGAATCAACGTCTGCGATATGCTGCTGAAACGGAACGAACTCGACCCATTTTTGAAGCGGATGGTGACTGGCGACGAAAAATGGATCACATACGACAATATTAAGCGAAAACGGTCGTGGTCGAAGGCCGGTGAATCGTCCCAAACAGTGGCCAAGCCGGGATTGACGGCCAGGAAGGTTTTGCTGTGCGTTTGGTGGGATTGCAAAGGAATCATCCACTATGAGCTGCTCCCATATGGCCAGACGCTTAATTCTACCATCTACTGCGAACAACTGGACCGCTTGAAGCAGGCGATCGACCAGAAGCGTCCAGAATTGGCCAAGAGGAAGGGTGTAGTGTTCCACCAGGACAACGCCAGGCCACACACATCTTTGGTGACTCGTCAGAAGCTACGGGAGCTCGGATGGGAGGTTTTATCGCATCCACCATATAGCCCGGACATAGCGCCAAGTGATTACCACCTGTTCCTGTCCATGGCGAACGCCCTTGGTGGTGTAAAGTTGGCCTCAAAAGAGGCTTGTGAAAAGTGGCTGTCCGAGTTCTTCGCAAATAAGGAGGGAGGGTTCTACAAGAGGGGTATTATGAAGTTGCCGTCTAGATGGAACCAGATTATCGAACAAAACGGCGCATATTTGAACTAAATCCGATCACTGTAACACTTTTTATAAAGCATTGAATAAAGAGCAAAAAAGCGGAAGGGAGATACTTGACAACATAATATCTACGGAAATAATAGACTTATTGAAACAAAAGTTTAATGAGTATTATTTCACGAAATTGACGCATAAATTAGCCACCAAGATCATGTGATCTAACTCGATTCGATTATTTTCTGTGTGGTTATGTGAAATCATTGGTTTATGCTGATAAACCACAAACAATAGAAGTATTAAAAATAACCATTGAACGTGTCATTCCTGAAATTGAACCACATTTATGTAAAAGAGTGACTAAAAAATTGGACTAAACGAATATACTATGTCAAGTAAAGTCGTGATGGTCATATGAGTGAAATTATGTTCTATCCTTAATGCCATAGAATGTGGTTTAAAATAAATAGCTAATTAATTAAATACTTCGTTTTATTTCCATTTAAACTTCTGAAGCGCCTATTAGAAAACTGTGTATATATTGATTTTTATTTATATAGGATATCTTAAATGAGACTAAAGGATAGTTAAGAATAGTAAATTATAGTAACCAAGTAAATGTATGCCTAAATCTTCTAAGTTCATTTAGGTCACCCTATATATAAATATTCGTTATAAATTTTATTTAAAAGAAATATAATATTTTATTATTATAAGTAATTTTTAACACAAATCGACATTTTTAACAATATATTAAGAGAACAAACATGCATTTCAATTTTGCAAAGATCAATTTTAGACATCCTTGAAAACTTATTAATTAATGAAGACGTGAAAAATAGCACAGAACACAGTTACAAGAATGACTGAGAACCAAATATAACTTGTCCATACCAATTGTACGAACTTTTTGCTTGTTTATGTAGCTTGTTAAACGCATTCATTTAATAGTTTATGTTTAAGACGTCACTATGTATAAAACACAGTCATGCTGTCTGTTGCGACGTTTTGTAGGGCATTGATTGACACGCGATCGTGTATAATTTTTTCACTTTCTTTTTCGCCGTCCTTTACTGACGTCCGTTTCGAGCTGATGTAATGTCTGAATAGGTTTGCATGCATGCAAGAGGAATTACCGCATTACCTTGGACCTGATTCGATATAATCTAGTAAAATTTATATATAAAAAAATCCTGGAATAATGGTTGATTCTAATGAAATCGGAAAAAGCACTTCGTATAAATTCGAACGAGGTCGATGAATTGAAAATACATACAGATTCTATTTATTTTTAATTTTTTATGTTTGCGGTTTACAAATTTACTTTTACGTCACTGGGAACTAATTTTAAAAGAAAATATTGCTAAGGGTATTTCAATATTTCTATTATTTTATTCTAAAAATTAACAGAAGAATTTATTTCACCTATTAAATTACGAATATTATTTTCTAGTAAGTTTTGAATATAGAAGAAAATTATAATATTAGTGAAACTGAATGTGATTGACTTATCCAAAAGTAAATTAAATGTTTATTATAATTTAATTCGATTTTGTTTTAAATACTATTTATATTATTTAATATAGATAATTATTGTAGAAAGTTTTAAGAAAATATTATACTTTAACACAAATGTATTTTAACCCCAACACTATTTGTTATTTATTTTGATTAATAGATTTTAACAGGAAGACTCTGACGATGATGGCGTCGCCATCGAAATACATCAGCCGATATATTTATAAATAATCAGTGAACAATAAGTAATTATTGAACACTTTAAACTAATGTGGTGTTAGGGTTAAAATTCGTTTGTGTTAAAGTGAATCAGCCATAGTTCCAAAACAACAAATAAATATTATTTGTTTTTTGTAATATATTTATATTCAATTTATCATATAAATTAAAGTATATTTAGCAAATTTATAATAATTAACATTCATAACACTATTTGTCAGACATAAATGTGCATGGTGTAGTTTATGACATTATTTAAAATACATTGTATTGTTCCTAGATATATTTTTATTCTATTTTTTCCTTTATCTTTATTCCAGTTTTAAACAAACTCGTTTTTGATTTTTTTTCTGTATTATTATTTTCTTTTTTTCATATTGTAAGTATAAATGGACGACTAGTTATAAGCGGATTTTTCAATATATAGCTATTTTTAAAGCTTTAAATTTTATTCAAGTCCGTGGTATGTTTTGACCAGATTTATTTTGATAATACAAGTTTATTCCAATTTCTTTTTTTGAGCAGAATTTTTTCCTTGAATCACTTTTTTATAATGTTCACATACAATTTAGAAAATATACATGTATATGAAATTAAAATACATATGTATATGAAATTAAAAATGTCAGAGAAACGACAAAAATATGTTTGCATTATTTATAACGTTTACAAATGGAGTTTTTTTACAATTTAAAATTGTTATTTGATTATCAATAAGTGAAGAAGACTGTTGTCTAATGTAAATGCGAATAATACTTTAATTAAAATGTTTCTATTAAATTAATGAAATATTTTTTCACTGATTTAGTCTAGAATTTACGTAGTTGTTATTATACAAAAAATTCATTTAAAACTGATTTCCATTTTTATAAATATTTTATAATTAATATTAATCTAACTAATACTTTAATTTATAGTGTGTGAATGTTTATATATATATATATATATATATATATATATATATATATATATATATATGAGAGTCGTTTGATAAGTGTGGTAAATTTATTAATTGTTTAATTTAATTAATTGTTTTAATTTAGTTTTTCTTACTTTTTTACCATACTTATCAAACGACCCTCGTATATATATTAAAAAAAACTATTGATCAATGCATCCTCTCTGCGCCTACCTGTGGTAATAAAATATGGTTCCTTAATGCCATGATAATTCACTAACTCCAGAACATAAAGAAACATGGAAAAATGAATGTTGGGAAGAATGCGAAACGATAAGATAAATTAATAAATAAGAAAGAAACCAAAAGTTATTGATGTTATGGTAAAATAGGAGTTTGAAATGAAAATGACCCGGTCATATATCAAGAATAAGAGAACATCGATAAGAAAGGAAGTTATTAATTGGGAATTTGGGTACATAAAAAGCCCCCCAAAAAACTACAGATAGATAGAACAGAGAAATAAGGAAATTCGTAGAAGTAGACTAGAAAAAGATTGCATTGGATAGGGCGAAATGGAAGGTTTTGAGAGAGGCCTTCATCCAGCAGTGTGTTAATAAAGGTTGTTAATGATGATGAAAATGATGATACATATCAGGGTTGGCCAAACTTTTAGACGTTGAGGACGACTTTTTTGGTGAAAGTGTACCTGAGGGCGACAGCGTCGTCGACCAATTAGTAGGATATTTTTTTAATAGCGTAAGAAAGCTTCCAGTTCTACTTCCGAGAATAAGCTTAATGGAAAGCTTCATGTAATACGAAAATGATTGTATAGTATGTTCTAATAGAGAATATAAAGGTGGAAGGAGGGAAACTACTTATTATTGCAATACTTGTACAAATAAACCAAGGATGCATGTTGGAGATTGTTTTTATAGATACCATAGCATGAAAGACTTTCAGAACAATAATTATTTTTTTTAATGAATTTAAAATATACATATATGCAAATACATATATATATATATATATATATATATATATATATATAAAATATACATATATGCAATGAAATGTATAAATTAAATTCAATTTAAAAACATTTATAAAATTTTCTTTAAAAACTGATATTTTTATTTTTCAAAAAAAAGTCGTGGAGTTGCTGGTAGGTAATATGATTTTTTTGTAGAGTGTAAGGAGTAATGTAGTGAAGATTAACTTGTAATGTCAATCACAAATGAGTACTGAATTAAAATACTTAATTTACTAATATTCATAAATTTAATATTAGAGATTTTATAATATATGTGTTCTTAAACTTATATATAATATAATTATGTATATATATATATATATATAATATATATATATATATATATATATATATATATATATATATATATATATATATATGTATGTATGCATGTATGTATATATAGTGTATTAAAATTCACAATAATATCCTAAACGTAATAAAAGTGACTAGACCCTAGACAATTGATCACAACATTAAAATCGTGGAGTTCTTTATTAGGAACTGCTTTCACCTCATTGATGCAATCACAGCCAGTAAATACAGTCACCAATTATAAAATTAAAACAGGCATTAGATAAAAAAACTATCATTAGTAACCAATAAATAGTGAAAGGTCATTTTACTCCATGACAATGTCTGCCTCGCCTTATTAAGACTGTAAAGAACATACTATTAGAATTGTTATTAAAAGTCTTCCATTCCACATGTTTTCCATACATTGCACCTTTCGACTACCATCTCTTCAGATTAATATGCAATATGGTTTTGAAGTACACACTTCGGAATTTTTGAAGAAGTAAAAGAATGAATAGATAATTAGATTGCATAAAAATCTAATCCTTCTTTTGATATGGAAATCACCTTTTATTAAAAATATGAAAAAAAATCATCGAAGGTAAAAGGAAAATATAGGGTATTTTTTAGGTTAGATAGAACTTTTGATAAGGATAGCTGTCAAGTCAGTTGTCATTTTGCGCGCTATTAGTGACATTTGGATTCAGTATACCTTAACAAATCATTATGAAACATTTTTGTCCCGAACAATGTTTTCAAATTGTGGAAATCTAATTCAAAAATCAGTGCTATTTTTCAAACTTATAGAACATAAAAGTTTGTTCAGTGATGAGGCTCATTTTTGGTTTGACGAGTGCATTAATAAACAAAATTTCCACATTTGGAGTGTGACCAACCTTAAAGTGATTCACGAGAGCTAGTTACATCCAAAAAAATGAACCCTAGAGCACTGGTGACATCATTGGACCTTATTTTTTTCGAAATGAAGCCGGAGAGCGCGTTACTGTCAATAATGTACATTACAGAAAGATGATCAATGATTATTTGTTTCCAAATTTGCATGAGATCGATCTGGAAGAGATATGGTTTTAGCAAGATGGTGCCACGTACCATACTTCGACCGAAACAATCGAGTTATTGAAACAAAAATTCGACGATAACGTTATTTCCAGAAATAGACTTGGAATTGGCCTCCACGATTGTGTGATCTGACTCCTCTTAATTATTTTCTTTGGGAATATGTGTGGTCTCTGGTTTATGATGATAAATCATATAATGTTAATACGTAATATGAAAACAGTGTTTAATGAATTTAAAAGAAGAAAAAAATAAAAATTCTTTATAATATACACAGTTGGTGATGAACAAATATCCGTTATTATATTCATTCACTGTTTAATTTTTTAAAATAACAAACAAACAAATTTGTACATCATTAGATAATATTCAAACAAATTTTTCGATTAGTGACAGATTTATAAATTAACTTTAATACTTTTATCATAAAATAAATAAACTAAGTACATGCTAAATACACATTTGACATCTGTTATTTTTATGTCTATTACATTTTCTACTGACTGTATTAACATTATCATATTAGAGATTTATAAAACCCACAATATATACATCATTTGATATCGTGTGACTATTAGTTTTATTAGAATTCTTTAAATTGTCGATATTATTTATTATTGTTAGAAAACGTTCATTAAGTTAAATAACACGGTTTCAAAACAAAATTAAAAAAATATTTAATATACTCTACGTCATTTGAATTTTTATGATTCATTCCATATGAGAAGTTTTTATAAAAATAAAAGTGACGAGTTCAAACCTTTTTTACTCTCTCTATCTCTCTCTTTCTCTCTTTGCACATATGTGTTTATATATATATATATATATATATATATATATATATATATATATATATACATACAATATACAGTGAATAAGAAAAGTATTCATACACTTTGTTTTCTTTTAATAGTCACGAATTTTTCATAAATTGTAAAATTTTTCACTCCATTATAACAAACAAGAAAAACAAGTAATATCATAATTCAATTTTTTTTTATCTACTTTAGTAATTGATTTATTCGTGTTGTAATAAAGTCTCTTTGCAAATATTATTCACACACTAAAAGTGTTTGTAGATATTCAAACACTTGTGTGTATTTTAATGAAACAAACTTTATTCAAATACTAATGCTTAAAAGACAAAAAACGAAGATATTTTCTATTCTTTTTAATCAGTTGTTATATCACAATTAGGTACAGGGAGTCGCAAAACAATAGAATCGAGTTATTCTTCCAAAGATAAGATTACACATCTTTTTTTAGTGAGGAATGAGTTATTGGCAAATCAGTAGTTAATGAACCAATTTATTTGATCACATACAATAGTGTAATATATTATAAAAAAATTAAAGTTGGTTCAATTAAAAATAACAAAAGGATAGGAAGATCAAACTGTAATAGAAGCACGGAATCTACCAAACTGGCCGTGGAAAAATTCTAGAATTAATGTTCGAAAACTGGTTTAACATCTTGCTTCATCATCAAGAAAGTTTTTTTTACTACAAAACGTAATAAAGCGTCTTCAGGACAGATCTCTAAATTGTGTATTACATGAATATTATAAAACTGGAATAAATAAAATTCCAAAAGAGCTAAGTTTTGGTGAATATGCTTGTTAAGATAGAACTTAAGAGCGTATATTAAAAATGGTGTCCTTTGTAGTTTTTACAATATGAAATCAAGCACTGTTATAAAAAAGCAGTATCACCTTTTCACGTTCCAATTCCTTGTTTAAATTAATGAGCTGTTAATTGTAATGATCTGTGATTTTTTTCCTATAATTGTTTATAATATAAAACGCCCTTCATATCTCACCAAATATGTACTAAAACCATCTTGGCAATAATGTTTTTTTTTCTATTGAGGTTAATGTAGGGTTTTTTAATAAGCGTTTCAGAAGTTTAAATAGAAATAAAATAAAAAATATTTAATTAATTATTTATGTATTCATTTTATTTTTAAGCATATTTTATGGCATTAATGATGGAACACAATTTCACTCATACGAGGTCAGACAATTAAGTAATGCGACCGATTTTTTTCTCGGCCTGTGGTAACATTGCGAACCTGTAACTCCGCCACCGTAATAGCAGATCTCTACTCTCTCGATTGAGACCTTGACCACCCTCGTACGATCATTTCTTCGCCAGCTGTTTAGTGTTTTGTAACAACGCGCGAGTAGTGCATGTCACGAAAATGGAACAGAGAAATTGAATGAACATCGCTCAAGATTGTCTCGATCAGGTTGAAAGTGATCCTACTCTTCTCGATCGAGTTATTACTGGTGATGAAAGTTGGTTCTTTCAATATGACCCCGAAACTAGACGACAAAGCCGACAGTGGCTGTCCCCTGGAGCACCAAGGCCAAAGAAGGCGAGAATGAACAAGTCCAATGTGAAAACCATGTTGATTTGCTTCTTCGACAGCAAAGGGGTGGTTCACAAAGAGTTCGTACCACCTGGAGAAACCGTAAATCAAGTATTCTACCGCAATGTGCTCGAAAAATTACGAAAAAGGGTGCTCAGAGTGCGTGCAGAGATCGCGAAGACTTGGGTTATGCATCACGACAATGCTCCCTGTCACAGTGCGTTCAGTATCTCTCAGTTTTTGGCGTCTAAAGGCATCGTAACGTTACCACAACCGCCCTATTCACCGGACATGTCACCCTGCGACTTTTTCCTATTCCCCCATATGAAAAAATTCGTCAAAGGTCGACATTTTGACTCCGTTGAAGATATCCAAGAATCTGTGACGAGGGTACTCGGAGAGGTCCCACAAGAAGTGTTCCAGAATTGTTACGAAAACTGGAAAACTCGCTGGAATAAGTGTATAGATGCTGGAGGGGACTACTTTGAAGGGGATCGCAGCGATGTACCTTAATTTTTAAATATACTCGATTTTTGAATTTTGTCGCATTACTTAATTATCTGACCTCGTATAACCACCACAACTTCCAATTTCGTGAATTATACGTTCAATGTTTATTTTGTTGCCATCAAAATTTTTATAGGCGAAAGTAAAAAATTAGTTTGTGATTTATACTAAAATTAAAAATATGTAATTCAATACAGTAATGAGATTTTATTCTTAAAAATTATTTGAATGAACAACTTAACTATTCTATTTTAAGAATTTTCAAATAATAAATTTAAGTGAACTAGTAAAAATCATAGTTGTCAATGTTGTATAGATTTATATTGTAATAAAAGCAAATAATTCTTAAAATAAATTTGTATAACCTAATATATAATAATTAAATATTGAAAATACATACTTTGTTAAAGATTTTCTAGAATATCTATGAAATTTTCCATTTGTTATCGATTCTGTTTACATAATAATGGATTATATTCATGCGAATAATTCATAGAAATTAATCAGTGCAAAATTGTATTGTTTCCATATCTTTTATTAAGATCTTTACTATACAATCAACAATATACATTCAAATTAGGAAACAACGAAACAGATTTATTATAAAACCGTGAATACGTATTCGAGTTACATGACACAAATTCCAATGTATACGTAGTCTGAATGAACATTCAATCCATGACATGTTTTTTAATAGGTTGTTACCTGACACGTACAGAAATGACAGTTCGATTGAACAAACTTGTAAATAATAGTTACTTTTGCGTAAGACATTTCAACTATAAGTATTGTTAATCAAAATGTTTGTTTAATAGTTATTATTAATAGTTTTATTCATCTGATTCTAATAAGCAGTTAATGCAAGCAAAACTAATCATGTTGTTAACTATTCAATAAAATTATTATGTAATAAACATCTGTGAGTATTATTAAGTTAATTGTTTTTTGAAAAAAAAATAGTTCATTCTTTATTTAGGTATAAATTATATTTTTTTGCTAAGAGAATAGAAATTAATGTAAAGAGGTGATCAAAAACTTTCGAAAAAATAACTCAAATAATTATTAAATATGAGGGTCGTTTGATAAGTATGGTAAATTTATTTATTGTTTTATTTAATTAATTAAATTAAATTTTCCAATATAATTTTTCTTACTTTTTTACCATACTTATCAAACGACCCGCGAATAGTAAACAGGTGAAATATTTTCAATTTTAGTGTTTTTCTTTTTTAGTATGAAAAAATTGATGAGAAACTTGCATTTATAAAAAAAAATTATTTTTATTTTTGATAAAATATTCCTTATGATTATCGTAATTTATGTTTGTAATATTTCAATATGAAATGTGACTACATAGTTACGTAGTAAAGATAATAGCATCTAGTCACGCATTTACCCACTCAAGCTGTAATATTGGTAGTGGTCATATTCCTGTTATAGCTAAGTGCGATATTAATTTTTAAAAGAACAAAAAATCTATCCAATCAATTTTGTGTAAAAATACTTCAAGAATTCAAACTTATAACAAGTAAAATGCGTAAAAGCAATAAAAAATAGAGGAATTAAGAAATATATATAAATAAAGTTGAAGAATAAGTACTAGAGAAAATAAAAAGTTGGAGCCAAAGAGACCGTGAATGATAAAAGAAATAATGAATCTTAGAGAAAATAGAAATAAATTCAACAAAATAAATTAGGCAAGATATAAAAAAATAAAAAATACCATTACAATAAAATATCGACGAGAGAATGATAGATGGTTAAAAGAAACTAACCAGAATATAAAGAAGGCATACCAAGTACAAGAATAGCAGAGCCTATGTAAAAATTAAAGATTTATAACCACTCTAATCGTAGAACTAAAAGTAATTTAGTAAAAGATAAGAAAGAAAATATCTTATTTGAAAACGAAAAAATAACGTACGTTGGAAATAATATATAGAATGTCGGAAAATAAATGGAACTTTCATTTTTTCACCAAAACTTGTAGTACATTTTAATATCTAAACAGTGGTATTTATGCATACCTATTTTTTACCGACTCGCGAAAATTTGTCGAAATATAAAAAGTAATTTCTGAAATATGCTGACTGAAATGGTAATATTATTTATTACGTTGTAACAGAAACACAATAGAACAACATGCAAATATTAAGTTTTGTTTTTAAATTAGTAAAACATTCACAGAAATACTTGAATTAATGCGTTAAGTTTACGATGATGATTGTCTGTCGCGCATACAAATTCACATATGATATGGACATTATAAAGATAGTGGAGAAAACATCAATGACGAGTCAAAATTAAGCAGTCTTGAAACCACACCATCGACGAACTTATTGAAAAAGTGCACGAGATTATTTCTGTTGATTCGAATGTGACATGTAGAATGCTTTCCAAAGAGTTTAGGATAATCATGCATACAATTTATGATACATTAACAAATAACCTTAACAAACAAAAATGGTTGCTTTCTATTTGTGCTACACAAACTAATGGAAGGTAAAAAAATGGCCACTTCAAGGGCATCATTAAAACAGCCAAAATAAATCCAAATTTAACAAGAGATGATTCCTAAAGTATGACACCAAAATCAAGCTCAAGAGTGCATCGTGAAATTCAGCAAACTTACTGAAAATAAGATTATTGTATTTTTAGGTAAATCACAAATGAAAATAATTTTCATTGGTTTTTACTACTCTAAAGGCAATATTAATCACGAACTATTCCTGAAAGGTGAAACTTTTACTGACAAGTACTAATATTTAGGTATTATGAAGCGTTTATGGTATAATATAGTAAGAATCAGGCCAGAATATCGAGAGCCAAGAAACTGATGCATGTTCCACAACAATGCACCATCTCACAAGCCAAAAAATATGTTTGCGTCATTCAACATCCACCATATTCATCAGTTTTATCACCGTTCTATTATTTTCTTTTTCCAAAAATGAAAATGCCGATGAAAGTGATGTTGTACGATGACACTAAAGCCATATAAATCACTGTGTCAACGGTCATCAAGGCTATCCCAAAAACAGTTTGATTAAAATCCATCCATACGTTGTTTTAGCGTCCCCATTGTTGTATTGATGTAAAAGAAACATATCTAGTGTAAATATTTGGATCTTTGACAAAAATTTAAAAGATGTTTTTTTATTTTTGGCAAATTTTAATAGAGAATCTGTATGATTGAAAAAAATATTCGGAACGTATACACTTTTTTCAGAAGAAGATGCTCTTAATCACCAATTTCCACAAGCAGAATTCGATTTAAACTTCCTGAATTTGAACAACAATAAATTAACATGTGTTGATAATATATCAGCTGAAATATTAAAAAATGTTGAATAAGATATATCAAAAGCTTTTTAGTGTCATTATAGATTTCTATGAAAATGAAAAAATATCTACGGATTTTATAGCAAGTAAAATTATGACGACGCACAAAAAAAGAAATGCAATTAATTTTTTCCAATATTATATGCCTCAAAAATTTTGTTTAATATCATCAAAAATAAAACAAAGAAGAAAGTAGAATAATACATAAATGAAGATCTGTTTGAATTTGGAGAAAACAAGGAAACTAAAAGTCCAATTCTGGCATTACATTTAATATTAGAAAGAAGAATTGAAATAAACAAAAAAACTATATTACTTTTAAAGACTTACAAAAGAAATTTGACAAAATGAACTTGACAAATTTATTTCAAGCTCTGAAGAAAAATGAATTTTATTGAAAGCAGAAGACTCATTTTTAACATTTTCAAATCTCAGACCATTCAAATCTATACCAAAATTGATATTAACGAGAATAAAAAATAAGTGAATTTAGAAAATATATTAAACAAGACTGTCCTTGTTCACTACATTTATTCAACTTGTTTATTGAAGAAGATTATATAATAATAAAGAAAAAACGAGAGTAATTAAAATATATGGGATATTCATTCAGAATACAATATTTGCAGGTACCATCGCTATTTCATCAGAATCATCAATATATATATATATATATATATATATATATATATATATATATATATATATATATATATAAAGTTAGATGTTTTAATGAATACCTTAAATTATTTCAAATTAAAATTAGATACAAAAGAAATTAAAACACTTGATATTTAAAATGAAAGGAAGAAGCAAAAGTAAAATACAAATTAGAGGAATAAAACTGAACTAGTTGAAAAGTTTTGTTACCTGAAAAGTATGATAACTAATAAAAGTAAAAACTTGAGTAAAATAAAGTTTGGCAAAACAAGCTTTTCTAACTGAAAAACGTCTATTAATCAATAATCACATTAGTTTAGAAACGATAAAATCATTTATAAAAATATTTCTTTGGAATATTCTGATATATGGATACGAAAATTAAAATCTGAGCAAATAAGAGAGAAATAAAATAGTCAGCGATAACGTAGATATGAAGATTGATAATAACAAATTGGATAGATAAAAAGTAACACCCAAAACTGAAAGAAGTAGTCGAAATGAAAGGTTTTTTAAAATCTGTAGAAAACAAATAATCTTATATAACACCTAATGAGATACAATGATTTCTTGAGAAAATAATTAAAAGTGAAAAAATGAAGGGACGCCCGAGAATAATTTACTTAAAGAGGATTGTAAAAAGAATAGATTTCGAATCGTACGAAAAATTAAAAAAATGGTTTCATGCAACAACAAGACTGCCTTAATGTCTGATAATGGTGAGTCACTCATCCTTTACAAAACTTATAAAATATAACTGCACAAGTTTCATCATTATTAACTGATAATAATGAGTCATGCAGCTTAGCAATATAATGTTTTTCAACATGTGTAGAATGAAGAATAATCAATGTAACAGCACAAGTTTCAACATGATTAGATAACACCAAAGAAATAAATATTTTTGAATGAAGTAGAAATATTAGTCATAAATACGAACAAAGATTAAAAATTAATCTTTTATATAGAAAATATCTCTACTGAACTCACTTTATTAGAATCTGCTATATAAAATTTCGAATTTTCACATGGTTGCAAAAGCATTGTTACTGTATTAGCTGTTTTCTTAGATGTCTTGTGAATGAATTTTTTATCAGTTTCGTCTAAAATACCTTTCTTATCAGAATTAGGTTTTAATTTATTGCCTCGTTGTTATCTTTTGATCTGCTGCAGTATGATATTCTTAAAATAAATTTAATATTTTTTTTTGTATGAATGCAAATTGTTAAATAGTCCATTATTATCATATATTAACATTAAAATCGCATTCAATAAAGGAAGAATAAATGAACGCGCTATTCAACGTTGGTATAAAAAAATTCATTGAAGTGATATTTTTTTCAAACAAATTTCTTTGAAGATTAATCTCTGTTAAAAAATAAAACCTTTTTTAAAATAATTCATCCTTTTACATACAAATAACTTATATTATAATCAATCATTACAAATCTGGGATAGTTGGATCTGTGGAGTGTCGAATTAGTGAATTTACAAGATAAACTGTGACTGGATTAACACATAACAGTTTATCCAACAGTTAACTTAAATTTCGTATAATAAATTCCAATAATGGCCCGATGACTTCGAGTTTATTCAGTCTTTTGAACTTCCAAAAATAATATTTTAAAAAATGCAAATATAAAATATACGCTTGACTTTAATATGTAGGGAAAAATGTTTAGGGTCATCCAAATGTGCTGTATAGATTTGTGTTCTGTTAAAAATAAACATGCGTATAGTTACTTTTGTTTCTTTTTAATAAAACACAAATCTAGGCGTCACTTTTGGATGATCCTATATAATATCAAAATACACTACTCTAACATAGAAATAAGAGAAGAAAAACGTATTACATGCAGATATTTAATCCATCTTAAATAGATTTTTACAAACGATTAAAAATTTAAATACTTTTGACCGAAAAAAATATGCAATAGCAATATGTCAACTTAATTTCTTTTTTTAAAAAGTCATATAAATCCAATACACGAACCATGTTATAAAAAACAATAAATAACATATTTTCACTTAAGAAGCATAGAATTCTTAGATAGAAATAAGTGAGATACGCATTGCATGTGCGTAATAAAATAAAAAAGAAAGTCAACCACTAATTTGAGATACATTAAATAGAGATAAGAAATTACACTAGTGAAAATTATGTCTGAATTGGCGACAGAACCGGATTACCGGTGGTCTGATTAATGATAGTCGTAATGGTTTAATGAAAATAATGTTTATTTGATTATTATTTTATATAATTTTGAAGCTTAAGGCCCGAAATACACATGCCATTAAGGTGGTTGGTCATAGTCTTACAGGGACGCGGAGTAAGGAGTAGTGGTCTACACTTTTGTATGGGCTAAAATAATGATTGCCAACTGCAAATAAACAATTCTATATAGTATACATGGTATATGAACACGACTAACAAGCGCATCGTATGTGTCACGTGCCTACAGTGCTGCGCCGTGATTCGTTCTGGCTGTAAAGTTCGTACTGGCTGTAACTTTAAAATCATTCATTTACAATTCTTTTTCAACTAAAAACTTGCAAACGGCGTTGTGAAGATTTGTTTTACTCGAGTGATAATACTATTAAAAATATAAGCTTTACAATAAAACATCTTTTAAAAAATTCTTGGCATTTTTTAGTGGAGTTTCAATGACTTAAGTTTCAATTTATACCACACCGCCATAAGAGCCCATGTTATAAGACACAATTTTCATGTTTTAATTTTTCTAAAACGGGATGGAGAAAAATTTCAAAAAAATTCCTGAAGAATTTGATCATTATTATGATCATTACATTCAAATTTTAGACTAATCTTATCATATTTTTTAACAGACCAACCTCCTTAAAAAGCATGCTTGATTGTTTCTGTGCATGCAGGGTTACTGCATGCTTGTGTACTTTTACATTTACTCTAAACTGGCACAGTCTGCGGCGAATGCTCCCCTGTGATCTAGCATAGCCTGACCTAATTCGATAGTTTGCAACAAATACTATCGCTAACAAACAAGCACGAAAAATAGACCATCGGTTGATTAGATGACATGCCCTTTTATTGGCATGATGTTTTCGTATACACATGCTAATAATTTGCCACTAGGTGGCATTTGGCAGAAATTAGCACGTTTTCGTGCCACTAAAAAGCATGTGGATTTCGGGCGTCATTCTCGTTAAAGAGATATATGATTTGTTGTTTTGGGACTGTGGCTGATTCATTTTACACAAATGAATTTTAACTCCAACACCACAATAGTTTAAAGTATTCAATAGTCACTTATTGTTCACTTATTATTTATAACTATATAGTCTATAATTATATCGGTTGATGCATTTCGATGGCGACGCCATCATCGTCAGAGCCTTTCTGTTTAAGGAAGGCTTAAACAAATCAGCCGATATAATTAAAGACTATATAATTATAAATAATAAGTGAACGATAAGTTATTATTAAACACTTTAAACTATTGTGGTGTTGGGGTTAAAATTCATTTGTGTAAAGAGATTTGATGTTTATAAATACAAATGAATCACTTTATGCCTCAACACTATAAAATTTTAATAATTTATTCTCTCATGTGCATTTCGATTGCCATATAATCATCGTCAGGGAATTCTTTATCAAATTTAGGCTAAATATATATATATATATATATATATATATATATATATATAAGGGAACAAACATAAGTAATTGTTAAAATGGACATGGGTTTTGTAAGATATAGAATTTTAATTTGAATTCTACTCTTCTTATTTTAATTATGACATTCGACGAGGCTTTCGCCCAGCAAAGTTCTATTTATATATAAAAACCCTT
>CP092089.1:14570125-14580125 GCA_029203775.1 Neoneuromus ignobilis | reverse complement strand
AATATAACATTAATTCGATTCTTTCTTTCTTAATTCCTTTTTATTCATCACTATTAACTATATTAAAATAATAATAATCTGTGATAAAAATAATTGTTTATCTTTTTTTTTAAACATATCTTATATATCTTTGCAAGCAATAAATGTTTGAAAACTACAAATTTCAAATAAAGCAATTATTTTCAAAAAGAATAATTTCTTATTGGAAATTATATAGAAAACGAAATTAATTTTCTTTAATTTTTAAAATGGAAACTTAATTCTATATAGGTGTTTTTTCAAAAGTAATATAACTTTAAATTGAATCTCTATCAGAAGTTCTATCTAACCTAAAAAACACTATATATATATATATATATAAAGGGGTTTTTAGGTTAGATAGAACTTTCGATAGAGATTTAGTTAAAAGTTCAATCACGCTTAAAAAACACTTATATTTTGACATATTTAAAATTTCTTAATAAATGATATCTATTTATAATTTTTTTCTAAAATCCTTTACATAGTAATATTTTTTTAAGTCTATATATATATATATATATATATATATATATATATATATATAATCGACTTTTTAAAATTAAAGCATCGACTGTTAACTATTTTATTCAAATTATAGAATAATTAAGTTGTAGAATCTTATATTGTTTAATGAATTCAAAATTCCAAAAAAGCACGTACACAAAAATAACAAGTATTAATTAAATTATTTATTTTATTTTATAACGCTGTTGGAGTTTTACAATAAGTTAAGTAATACAAATTAAATCTATGGAATAATTCTTAAGTATAAATTTTGCATAAAATACTGTTTACATGTAAAAATGTTTAATTTATAAGAGAAACAATTTAGATTTAGGTAAATTACACTATATACTTTTTATATATATATATATATATATATATATATATATATATATATATATATATATATATATATACCCGTCCCTTAATTTACGCGGAGTATCCGTTCCACGTGGATTTGTTTTATGCGAATGAAAATCGCATAAATTGAGTCTGTCAGTACAATAGAACAAATATTAGAAATAAAAGCTAGTAAAGTTATAGAAACACTTGTTTATTTCACATAGCTTAACAAAAAAAATAATGACGTTTTAGAAAACAAACGTAGATAAATTTTATTCGGTGTCACTATCGCTACTGTAATTCAAAACAATCAACCTTTTATATATTTATATCGTGCTTTTATACGTTCAAGTAAGAATTTGCGTCACTCTGATATATAATAAATTCCATGAAAAATTATGTAAAATGAAATTTATCTGAACGCGTATAAAAAGTGTCGCATAAATCAATACCGCCTAAAAAAAGTCTCCCGTAAATAGAAGTATAATTTGCCGCGTAAAAAAAAACTCGTGAGAAAAAAAAACTATATATATATATATATATATATATATATATATATATATATATATATATATATATATATATATATATATATATATATGAACAAAATATACTTGCCATAATACAGGTTTATTTTTTATTTTCAGTCAGAAATATCTGTAACTATATTTAAATATTTTGTCATATAATAACATCAATTTTACACTTTAAATTTTCATTATTTTAATAGAAATAAACATTAATTTGATTTTGATTACAGACATGTTGGAGCACCTGCACATTTTTTTGGAAAAACCGTCAATAATTTACAATAGAAGCTAATTTAATTATTTTAAATTAAATGCCATTTTCAATTATATTACATAAAGGAAAACCAACAATTATTTTTACATTAAATTATATATGAGTAATAAAAAAGTATTTATTGTATACTTATTCAGCACATTTCAATCGTACATAGTCATCTTTTTATATTATCTAAGTATAATATAACATCTTTTCATAATTATTTTTTTATAATTTGTAGCTATTTATTATCATCAATACTTAAGCATTTTTAATGTCCTTTTATTATATAAATATTTTTATATGTTTTAATATAATTAAATTCTAATATTTAAAAAATAATGTAGTTTTAAATTTAATTATAAAAAAATTGTAATTTTGATGAAAATTTTTTTTCATTAACTACGATTCTATGTACATTTTTGTGCTAAATTTCTATATTTTATATCTGGATTTTTCTAGTTATATCTCTTCAGAAGTATAAAATATGTTGTTTTAAAAATCTTTTTATTGCAAATTTCATTATAATTAATTTATTTGTATACATATGTGCTTTCACTATACTTAAAATGATTATATATATATATATATATATATATATATATATATATATTAATTGAAAAATATATCATAGATCGAAGTATTTAAATTGTTATTATTATATAAATATCAATGGGGCGTGTCACATTTCCAATGTTAATAAACGAACAAATAGAAAATATAGCTAACTTTAGAATTAGATCATGGTATAATAAGACAAAAAAAAAAGAAAATACAAAACCAAGGTATGTGAAATGTGCTACAGAGTAGAGACTGGGGAACATTTATTCACATATGCAACACTAAAATGTTTGAGAAGTCAATTGAATTTATATCCAGAAATAAAAATAGTAAAACAAAAACCTTAAACTACAAATAATAATAATATTCACTAAGGATATTCAAGAGAAGAGGGACAGTAATAGAACAAGACAACAACGCATAATAATATTAAAATACAGTATATAAAAAAAATAGAATAGTATTTAAAAGGTAGTGTGGATACGTAATTGTATATATAGTTTTTAATAAAGCTAATAAAAGCATATTATGTATACAAAATGAACAAAAAATAATAAATTAATTATTAACACTTATCATTCAATATTTAAATTATTGATAAGTGCCTTTTAACAAGTTTATAACTTCGTATATCTTTTATATATATATATATATATATGTTTTCCAATAAGTGCTTCAAAATTTTAAAGGGAAATAAACAAAAAATATTTAATTAGTTATTTTTGAATGAAATTAGTGATGGAACACAATTTCACTCATATAACCACCACGACTTCACTTGACATAGTGTATTTGTTAGTCTAATTTTTAGTCATTTTTCATATAATTGTGGTTCAATTTCATGAATGTTTATTTTTAATACTTTTGATGTTTGTGGTTTATCAGTATAAAGCAATGATTTCACATAACTTCACAGAAAATAATCAAATGGAGTTAGATCATATGATCTTGGTGACCAATTGATGGACTTATTAAACTTTTGTTTCAATAAGTCTATTGAAATTTTTACAACTTCTAAGCGTTGTTGAAGTGTTAAAAACATTCCATGATAATGTGACAAACTATACTGAATTGAAATGTTTAAATGAGCTTAAAAAAATCAAACATGACTGCCACTAGCTGTCAAAGTTTTAACATTCTTATTGAAAAACCCTATATATATATATATATATATATATATATATATATATATATATATATATATATACAAAAGATAAATGATGTACCGAAAACACTAGATAATTTAATAATAAAAAAATTATAACAATAGAAAAAACATTACCCATCTGTAATGGTTAATATTACTTCGTTTTCACACAAATTATCGCCCCCAATACCGCAAGATATTAAAATGGATTCAATAATTACTTATTATTCATTTTTTTTGTTTATAAAAACAATAATATAATTGGCATTTTAGTGGCGGTATCATCCTTGTGTTATCAAATCTAGATTGTATATCCTAACACTCTGGTGATAATTGCATCGTCCTCAAAACGCGCTTTAGATTATTGTTGTTATAAATAAACAAACAGTAAGTAATTATTGAATCCTTTTTATCAGCTTACGTTATTGGAAATAACACATTTATCTGTAAATGAATTCGCCATAATTTTATTACTTTATTCGTTTTTGCTCTATATTGTTTCTTTTAATGGAATATCAAATGACAATTAGTGAGTGAATGCTACAAAATAAGCGATTCAAGAGAGTTTGAAATAAGATATATTACTAGTGCAAGAACAGATATTAGATACGTCTAAAGAAATAGTATCTAAAATCATAACGGCATAGACAAGTCATGGAAAAACACCAGTTACTTAAAAAAAACAGTAGCGTGAACTTTGGAAACTGAGCAATAAAAATTGTTTTACATTGAAACAGATTATATCTAAAAATCATTAAATCACAATATATACGAGGGTCGTTTGATAAGTCCGTGTAAATTCCGAAAGATGGCACCACTGATGCATATCGAGGTTATTTTTAATTAGTAGCACCTCTTGGAAGAACACACATCAAGTTTCAGCCATATCGGTCTATTCCTTTGTGTTTGACAATCGTTGGAATCAAGGAAATCGAGTGATTGTCAAATAATGGACAAAAAAGAATTTCGCGTGTTGATTAAACACTACTTCATTAAAGGCAAAACGCCTCAGGAGACTAAACAGAAGCTTAATAAACATTATGGTGACTCTGCACCTTCGATTAGTGCGGTTTATAAGTGGTTTCAAAATTTTCGGAGTGGCCATATGAGCACAAGAGACGCTGAACGTTCTGGACGCCCTGTTGAGGTCACCACTCCAGAAATCATTGATAAAATCCATGATATGGTGATGGATGACAGAAGAGTGAAAGTGCATGAGATTACTAGTGCTGTAGGCATCTCGTGGGAACGGGTACATAATATTTTGCACCAACATTTGGACATGAAAAAGCTATCCGCCAGGTGGTTGCCGCGATTGCTCACGATCGACCAAAAACGAGATCGTGTGAAGTGTTGCAAGAACGGTTTGCAGCTGTTTCAGCGAACTCCGCAGGACTTTAAGCGTCGTTTCATCACTGTAGATGAAACATGGATACATCACTACACTCCTGAGACCAAAGAGCAGTCTAAACAATGGGTTATCAAGGGGGAATCTGCTCCGAAAAAGGCGAAGACAATTTCTTCGGCCGGGAAGTTTATGGCGACTGTCTTTTGGGATTCGCAAAGAATAATCTTTATCGACTATTTGAAAAAGGGTAAAACCATTACAGGTGCATATTATTCATTGTTATTGGATCGTTTGAAAACCGAGTTGCAAGAAAAACGTCCCCGATTAGCCCACAAAAAAGTCCTCTTTCATCACGACAACGCACCAGCTCACACCTTAGCAGTTGTGGCCGCAAAACTAATGGAAATAGGGTTCCAAATCGTTTCACATCCCCCCTATTCTCCAGACTTGGCTCCATCGGACTATTATTTGTTCCCTAATATGAAGAAATGGCTCGCGGGAAAAAATTTTTTAGGTGATTGCAGGAACGAATGACTAACAGACTTGGAGATTATTCGGAAGGGATCAACAAACTAGAGCAGCGTTGGATGAAGTGTATAAGCCTAAAAGGAGACTATGTTGAAAAATAAAAACGATTTATTCAAAAAAATGAAGCAGTTTTTATTTTTACACGGACTTATCAAACAACCCTCGTAATGTGATAGCAACACTCAGTAACCATTTTGAAAACGTTTTTACGAATACAGTCCAACGGAATTTCACAAATAAAATATACATAACAGAGCGGTCATTTTTAAGCAAATATTTACACAAAGTAACGCTAAAATGCAAAAAGTAGTATTAGGATCATAAAACTTAAAGTATGGCAATTATAAATGTGTTATGTGATTTTTGATGAGTCAACTTTTACGTTGATTTCTACATTGAGCTGAGTTCATGTCTAGGAAACTAACAAATAAACCTATAATTTTGGTTGATTAGTTCATACAATCAATTTTGAAGACTGTTCCATTGTAATTATGTTAATATTATCTTGGTATCGTGCTAGACCTAAATTTAGTTTTAACAGTGGAATTATTTTCAGTAATCATGTAAATACTTTAGACAAAAAAATATATATTATAGTTTAACATTATTTCCAAACAATAATTACATTTAAATATGACGACATTCACAGACAGAAATGTTAATGTTTTTTTAAACTTGGTTTAAAAAATGTAAAGAAAATCTGGAATTTTTCATTTGATCAGCATACTGATTAGATTGAAATGTAATCAAACCTCTATAACTAATTTTAGAAAAAAGAATGGAAAATAGATTTCCTCTTCCTCAATCTCTTAAAATTTTATAGAAGTTTTATACTAGGATTGATATAATACCCATTAAAGTTTATTCAGAATTCATTAGTCTATTCCAAAAAGACCCTAGCTTTAATAATAATCTGTAAACCCTATTTCATATAATAATAATTTTGTACATTTTGCTAGTCTTTCCATTATTTTTCCATCTCCTGTAAGTCTATATATAGATGTTTTGTAAGCGTGATAGAAATTTACATTAAAATCAATTCAAATTTCTGTCACGTTTAAAAAACACTATATATGTATAGAGAAAGAGAGAGGGATGGAGAGAAAATTGCCATATAAAAATCATAATGTGTTACAGATACCATTTATTGTTAAGGGGAGGCTTCAGTCTAAAACGGTAAAAAGAAGATCATTTTTATGATTTTTTTACAAAAAAAAATAATCATGATAATAAACTGAGGTTTTTGTAATTTATTATTTATACTTGAAGCAAAAAAAAGTAACACAGTAATGTAATATATGAATATATTAAAAGAGTTACTGGTGCGCTTCATAGTAGCCCCTGAAAAATTTTTTATTGTCGGTTCGACGTCTAACTCCTCAGCTAATAATTTAAAATCAAAAAAACAAAAATATGCATAAAATTAGCGTGTAAGTGAACGTACGAAAGTTATTTTTTTTATTTTTTCCAACATTTCAAAATCGAACATCTTTTTTTAATGAGTTTTTTCATAATTCTACATTCTTTAGAATAAGTAAATTTGAATAAACTAAATATATTAGAGGTTTACTGCCTAGAAAAAAATATAATCTTTAATTTTTAAAATAAATCATACAAATTAGTTAATTAATTTTTGAGATATTTGTCTCACCAGTTCGAAAAATGATGTTTCGAGAAAAACACATTTATATTTTTCCATGATGTTATCCGATGTGGTAGAGTCAGGTATAAAACCATGCGGCGGCTGTCACCTTTTGAAACCTGTAATCTTGATAATTTTGAAAATATCAAAATTTTCTTTCAACTAAATATTCTTTAAACATCAAAGAAATGGAAATGTAAAAAATTGATTTTTTGAAAGTTCTAGACCGAAACCTTCCCAAGTTTATTACTATTCCCAAAAAATTATAAAAAAAATAGTATTTAGCAATAAAACATTTCTTTTTATATTATTTCATAAATAACATACTAATTCTTACTTCATTGACAAAATGGGTATGAAATATAATTTTTGTATGTAATTACTAACATACTCTTTAATTTTCAATACTGTTACGTATAAAGAAAATCATTTAATATTGTTTATATTAATTAATAAGACTATGTAATATTTTCAATGAGTGATCTCAATAAATCAATTTTTATTCAATAATAAATCGAATATTATTTCGAAATCGTCCGTTTTTGAAACCATCGCGTAACGTGTACGCTAAACTGCCAGTTGTTGGAACGTAGAACGCATGTGAAAATACACACACACACATATATATTCATGCACATGTTTATAACTCGCCGGTATATAATTTTTATGTCACGATCGAGATGGCGAACGACCGATTCAGAAATGCGGGTATCGAACCGGGGATATGTCTAACGGCGTTGCCTGAAGCACCACCATTGTTGACGTATGATATCATCGAAATATCCGAAAATATATTATGAGTCATCAGTAGAGTTGATGTCGAAGAATTAACCGTAAAAAAGAAATTCGATTTTCTCGTTTTGGACGCGCGCAGATCGGCAACGATGGCAAATATTACGAAAGAACTCCTCGTTCTAGCAGTAAGTCAGCCGTTGCCTAGATCAGGTTTATGTTTGTGATCCGTCCGACGTCCACTATTGGTCGGTACCTGTGTAAGCATTTTCGTTTTTTTTTCTTTTTTTCAGGTTCTCCTTCCATAATTCCGTATGTGATTGTGTGTGTTTGTTTCTTTTTTTATTTTCCTTTCGACATATCGATTCACGATCAGCATTAGAGTGTCTTAGGTCATGTTCGCATGTATTTAAAATCGTTTAAATATTTGCGGTTAAGAAATTGTATGCTTATTTTTAAACAGGAAATCATTTTATTGCGTTGTAAGTGTGCTAGAATATTTTCTCGTGCTATTGTCTATACATAGCATGATTTTAATAGTCGCGCGTATAATATAAGCCAATTTGAACATTATAAACATTAAATTAGGTTCAATTTAAATTTCATCTAAAATTCTCTTAAATATTTTCTTGTATGTATTCTCACCAGATTATTTTTTTATAATATCTTGTTCTGTTTTATACTTCAAAACATATGAAATAATAAATTCAAAATCATAGTTTAATAATTCAAAAAATAAATAATTAATTTTTGAATCAAATAAATACAATTCTATTTTATTTTTATTACCAAAGTTAAAATTATTTTCTTTATGACGAAGTAATATTAGAAAAAAATATTTTATTTTTCCTGGAAAAATAATTAACTATAATTTTCACACAAAAAATGAAAAAAATGCTGTTAGTTTAAATACAATTTTATTAATAAAAATAAATGTTTCTATTCGAACCCAATCGGACAATTATTGATAAAATAACAATTCTCCAATTTGTCGATTTTTCATACCAATAAATCATTTGTTCTAACATTAAAAGATTTTATAAAAATGTTCAATAATCATCTATTCTTCTCTCTATTCACTGGTGAATAATTTGATAACATTTTTATTTTTTATATTATTATTAGATTGTATAATCGATAATAACCTGACGATCGAAATGAGCATCAATGAATAGTATGAACGATAAAGTTTTTGAACTATTTTATGAAATCTTGTATTCTAATGAATGCTATATTTGTATAAAATTGAATTATCCATAGTCTAAAGAAACATTCTTTTTCACAAGCTAATTGAAGAATAGAAATTTTATGAAATAGTTGTTGTAAGAGAAACTGCTATATCCATCATACATATATAATCGGGAATCTTTGAATTATTAGTTATTGAAATTATTGATAATTTTTTCAAAGAATGATAAGTTCTTTAATAATGAAGAAGTGATGAAAATCTATATAACTAAAAAAATAATAAATTATTTTATATTTATTAAGAAGTTTATAAAATGTGTGTACTGTCAAAAATTCATTGCAATTTAAACACACAGTTGAAAATAGCACAAGTGAAAATTAATATTTAAAAAAAACGTTTATTCAAAATTTCTAGTCATATTTGATGTCATTTATACTTTTTAATATATAGTTAAAATGATATAAATTCATAAATACATCATATATACATATATATAAACACCTGTATGTATATCACACAATTCTAGGCTCTGTTAATCCACTGTTAGATAAATATGAATCGTTTTGGAAGTGTACAGAAGATAATAACCACTCCCTTTCATAAATATTCAATAAATTTTTAAATAACCTTATCTCGTCTAATCATCCATCTCTTCTTTTTCTTTTTATGAATCTAAGAAAGTAGTCTAATTATTTTTTATCTATCTATTATCTTCTTTTCTTTCCATATGTTTCTCACATTTCTCTCCTCTTTACTTGTATTATATGTTAGGCTTCTTGCTTTTTCAAATTAATTATTTTTTCTTTCTATTTCTTTTTATTATTACTATTATACATATTTTTTAGTTTTCCTACGTTATCTATTTTTAAAATTATTTTAGTATTAAAAGATCACATTTCCATACCATAAAACAATATTGGTAGAATATATTTGTCAAATATATTTTTAATCAAAGTAAATTATGATAGTAATTTAAATTTTACTATTTTTCTTTTTCTGTTTAGATTCTCAACGAATGATTCATCGCTGTTGAACATCATCCGGATAAATGTACGTATTATCATTTTCAATTTGTTTTTCTTATTTCATTTTATTTTGGGAAGCAAATAAATTAAATGATATTTTTGTTTTTAAATTTTTCGTTATGAGTAGTATTTTTTATGGATTTCATGCATGTATTATTACACTGAGAAAATCAAA
>CP092089.1:14362625-14565125 GCA_029203775.1 Neoneuromus ignobilis | reverse complement strand
ATATATATATACATATATACATATATATATATATATATATATATATATATATATATATATATATATATATATATATATATATAATCAGGCTCAAGAAAAAACTTGTGAACAGATGGAATATAAACACGAGAAAATCAGTCAGCGTGTTATGGACGATAAAGCCTTAGGATCAATAGAAGAGGAAAGTTTTGGTAGAAGCTTTCATCCATTAGTGGTTAGAAAAGACTGTTGTTACTAATACGAGGGTAGTCCCATAAGTACTCGGCCTGACCTGGAGATGGCGGTAGTTGTTTGAAAAATATCACTGTATAGAAAGTACACACTCTATAAAGCATATGTTTCAAGTTTGAGGACGCCACGTTGTTTAGTATTTGTTTGGCAGCCATCAATAGTGAACGTTTTCAGTGAATTTGTGAAAATGGAGAAAATTGGTCATCGTTACGTGATACAATACTTTTATTTGAAAGGCCTGAGCCCAACCAATATAAAAGCTGAACTGGATTCTACTCTGGGTGAGTCTGCTCCTTCGTTTACAACAGTAAAATATTGGGTAGCAGAGTTTAAACGAGGCCGTACAAGCTGCCAAGAAGAGCATCGCAATGGTCGACCAAATGAGGTGACGACTCCTGAAATGGTGAAGAAAATCCACAAACCGGTACAGGATGATCGTCGACTGAAAGTGCGCGAGCTAGCAGACATAGTAGGCATTTGAAAAAGTGCGGTACATCGCATATTATCTGAAAATTTGGACATGAGAAAGCTGTGTGCAAGATGGGTGGCGCGTTTGCTCACACTCGAGCAAAAACAGTGTCGTGAAGATGTTTCAATTGAGTGTTTAGCGAAGTTTCACAGCAACAAAGCAGAATTTTTGCCCCGTTTCATAACTATGGATGAAACATGGGTCCATTCACACACGAGACAAAAGAACAATCAATACAATGGACTGAAAAGGAAGAACCGGCTCCAAAGAAGGCGAAGACCGTTTCATCTGCAGGCAAGGTCATGGCGTCGGTTTTTTGGGATGCGCGTGGGATAATTTTCATTGCTTATCTTGAAAAAGGAAAAACTATCAACGGCGAGTATTATGCGAACTTATTGCAACATTTGAGCGAAGAAATCAAGCAAAAACGGCCGCATTTGGCTAAGAATAAAGTATTGTTTCATCAAGACAATGCACCAGCTCACAAATCCGTTATTGCAATGGCCAAAATTAATGAATTAAAGTTTGAATTGCTACCTCATGCACCCTATTTGCCAGATTTAGCCCCCTCGGATTATTTTCTGTTCCCAAACTTGAAAAAAATGGTTCAGTGGTCAAAGATTTCTCAACGATGAAGAAGTGATATCTGCAGTTAATGGGTATTTTGAGGAGCAAGACATTTTTTATTATAAAAAGGGTATCGAACTTATTGAACATCGCTGGGAAAAGTGTATAGAGCTGAAAGGAGATTATGTTGAAAAATAAATAAATTTTTTTTCCAAAATTTTTGTATTTTCTTTGTTGGGTCAGGTACTTCTGGGACCACCCTCGTATAGAGTTTTCCAATAAGAATTCATTTCTGATTTAAGAATAATTGTTAGAATTTTGACAGCTGATGGCAGCCATGTATCATTTTTTTAAACTGATTTTGACATTTAAACTCAGAATAGGTTGGCAAACTATTATGAAATGTTGAACACTTCAGAAATGCCTAGAAATTGTAAAAACTTCAATAAACTTATTGAAACAATAGTTTAATGAATCCATTTCTTCACAAAATTGACCCATCAATTGGCCACCAAAATCATGTGATCTAATTCCATTGGATTATTTACTGTGGTATGTGAAATCATTGATTTATGTTGATAAACTATAAATAACGAAAGGATTAAAATAAACATTGAACGTATAATTCATGAAATTGGACCAAAATTATGTGAAAGAGTAACTAAAATTGATCTAAACGAATTCATTATACCAAGCTGAGTTGTAGTGGTCATAATGCCATAGAATGTGGTTAAAAATTAGAAAATAACTAATTAATTTAATACCTTTTGTTTTATTCCTATTTAAACTTTCGAAACGCTCATTGGAAAACCCTATATATATATATATATATATATATATATATATATATATATATATATATATATATATATATATATATATATATATGATCAATTTTTAATCCATTTTTAGATGAAGACCTCAAAAATATTTACTAAATATTTTACAGAATTTCTTTTGTACATTACTATTGTATTGTTATTTAATTGGAAGTTTTAAAACATGTTTAAATACTTTTCTTTGTCTATAGTAAAGTTTAAGAATAAAAATATATAAGAACATTGTACAGTTCCAAAACAAACAACAAATATGACAATTCTAATTATACAGTACATATATGTAAAATATGTGTAGTTTTCTTAAAATGAACATAGAACTTTTATTTTCATCTCATATATATATATATATATATATATATATATATATACATATTTACATTACATTAATTATTTAAAAGCATTTAGTATTGAACTTTTCATTCAACCCACGTAGTAATAGTAAATCCTTCAACTACCTTTTAGTTTCATTTTAGTCATACGAATATTACCTTCATTGTTATTTAAAGTTTATAATACAGTAAAAAATATACAAAAAATATTTACAAAGCTGATAAATAAAAAAAAAGAATGGAAACTTTTCTATTTATATTTTAAAAATATATTTGTAAATATAAAGTATATGTATATAAAATTATTGAAATGTATTCATCGTTTCTATAAGAACTCTATAAATAATTTTTAAAATGAATAAATAAATATATGATGTAATGAAGCTTTATTGAAAAGTTCAAATAACCAAAAATGAGAAAATCATTTTTCTTTGAAAAAGTTTTATGAGATAGAATCGCGATTAAAGCTTTTATTATACTGTACTAAGCAAAATTTTGCCATTTTGTCATTGTAAATGATTTTAATTTCTGATTTTAAAAATATGATTCAGTTTGTCATACAAATTTGTCATTCATACATACAAATGTACATACATTTTTATTACTGTATAATTCAGAATAGTAAAATAAACTTCAATTCTATATTTGTACTAATGCTTGATTTAATTTTTTTATTATCAAGTAAAACATACTCTCATACATGGAAATGAAATATTATCAAATTCAATTATATATATATATATATATATATATATATATATATATATATATATATAATATTTATAAAATAATTATACTCGACTATGATTTTATTGATTTAAAAAATATGACACATATAAGAAGGTCGCCAAAGATTCACAAATAACTGCCATAGATATCCATAAATAAAATTCCATTATTTAAATATAACTAATTTTCATGATGATATATTACAAAGAAATTTAAATATATCATCAAAAATTGGCCTATGATTTGCTTACTATTGATTGTCATGAAATTATCTCTTCAAATTAGATTTTTCCTTTGATTTTAAATTAAATTCGGTTTAATATTAATAAAATTAATATTATTGATTTTTCTGTCATCCATTTTTTTATGTTACAATCAAAAATGGAACTCTAAGATTTTATGCTTGAAATAAAAAAGATTACAGAAATAAAAACTGATTTTATTGTCATTAAACTTCATTATTCTTAATTTTTATGTCTGGTTTAGTGTTGATATTTTTGTATTTTTTTTTATACTCTTATAATCATAAAAGTTTTGAAACACTCAAAACTATCCATAATGTATAACAAAACCTTATTATTTTATATATTTTTTTATATGTAATTTATAAGTATATAAATTATTTTCTGCAAAGTAATACTTAATACGATTTTTTATAAAAAATTAAAAATTAAATTTAGTTTGTTTTTAAAATACTCAGTTTTAATTTTTTTTCTAAGCCAGAAAGCTCTACCCCCTACTCGTTTTGTTTGCCTCTGTAAACTCCAAACTTACTTTTGTATAACAATATACGGAGCACCATTAATTTATTTCATAAAATTTGTATTTCAATAATTCTAGGAAAATTTTAGAAATGTTCGTTTACGAAATTTTTACATCACACCAGAGACAGTTCATAATTCTTTTTAAAATAGAAATATAATACTAATAAACATATATTTCTTATTTTCAATATAAATGAAAAATATTATTTCAAAATGAAGATTAATCATTTTAAAAACTCGCATAAAGAATGAAAATTTTAATCTTTTTTTATAATTTCATTTTTTCCGCACTTTAAATTGTTACTAAAAATGTTTTATTGGTTTTTATTCCAACAAATTTTATGACTATGTTTTTACGTTCAATTTAAGAAACCGTTTTATTTAAGGGTTTTTAATTTGTTAGATCAATATTTTTTATCTAACAAAATAAAAATTAATATTAAAGGATTTTTATATTTTTATAAAGTGTGACATCGTAAAAATGTATTTATGAAGTTCTGTATTCAAATTACAATTATTTAGAAAAATAGATATTTAAGGTTGTTTCATTTAAGCTGAATTCAAAGTGTAATAGTTAAAAGTTTATTTTTAAGATACAAAATATTTCCTTGTTAAAAAATTATATTGTTTCGAAGCTCATATTAACGTCCTGTATTTTTCATACAAATGAATTTTCACCCCAACACCACAAAATATTGAAAAAATGTTCAGTAATTACTTATTGTTCACTTTTTTTGTTTATGAACTGATAAACATTTCGACGCCAATGTCATTCTCATTATAGCACTATGTTATAAAATCTAAATACTGAAGATAATAGTAATGATAATGCCATTGAAATGTGCATTAGTTTTTTAAAAAAGTGAATAATAAGTAACTATTGAATACTTTTTAAATATTTTGTGGTATTGGAGTTTTAATTATTTTATCTGAGTGAATCTGCTATAGTTCCAAAACAAATTATCGTATTTTTTTTTTTTTGTATTAAAAATTTTAATTTACGTGATAATTTTTTAAAGTTCGATACCTTAATAAATATGTGTCTAAATTTAAATTGATTAGTTGTAATTATTTTCTTAGAAAAAATTATAAAATTCTTTTTTGTAATTCAATAAAATATAATCGTCTCCTAATGAAAAAAAAAATGACAGATAATTTGGATAAAGAGGAAAAAATTATAAAATTTTAATAATATTTTATTTTTTTATATGTAATAAATAAATCAATTTTACTTTCATTTCGATATTACATGTTGAATTTATTTAAATAATTAAATGTTCATTAATCTATTATATATAAGTTCAGTTAAAATATTTATTAAACCTTAAACTTGGATACATCATGAATTTATGTAGGTAATTGAAAAATCGTTGATAAGATACTGTCTAAAGTTATATGTCTGCCATTGACATATTTTTTCAAAGAAATTGTTTTAAAGAAACTTTAAATATCAATTGAAATGAATAATTATTGAAAAATATTTTTCATTTTTTATAAGAATTTATTAATCTTACAAAATGTATAATTTACTTTTAGTTGATATAAGAGCTAAGACATAATATTTACTTTTCAAAAAATAGTTGTTATATAAATGTAATAGATTATAATTTTGATTTAAATATTAATTTTAAACTAAAATATGTTAAAAATATGAAAATTTTATTGATTAATAATTTCATAGATAAGACTCTAAAATACAATTTATTTAATAAATTATTATAACAATGCAATATTACCAAGTTTATTAATTATTCCCATTTAGAAAATAAAATATCATGGAACATAAAATTCTCACACATTTTCTTACAAAATGGATAAATAAGAAATTAATTTTCCTAGAGAAATAAATTACTAAACTTTTTTTTAACAATAAAAGTACTTTTTTATTTAAAAGTCGTTTTTTCGCCTTTATTATATAGAATAGATCGTTCCAGAATTAAATTTTTATCATGCTAGTACAGTTTAAGTTTAACACAAAGGATGGACGTTTTATTGATACTATACGGATTACATTTATAAGGATACGAATTATAAATTTTCTCAACAAGTTTACGGACTTCTGTTCTAGGATAGAAGTAAATATAGTCAATTGTTGGAAAATATTCACATTTTCTATGTTTTCTCTGTTTTACTTAACAAATTATAAATTATAATTAATTTTTATTAAAAAAATAACTATTGTATATATTTTTTATTTAATATATTTTAATTCACATATTATTTGAAATTTTAGCTTAAATGTATTAAAATTTTACACAGAAAATGAAAACTTTTTTGATGAAATAATACTTATAACTATATGGCTTCAAATGATTTATATAGGGCAGCTCAAATAAAAACAAAGGATATTAAAGTGTAGTAAATGATGGTAAGTACATGTATATTTAAACAATTTAGTCTCATTTAGTTCATTCTATACAAGTAATTTATTAGAAAAAGTAGTTGAAATTGCCTTTATGAAAAATATTTACCTTTTTGTGTTTCTCATATACGTATATTTCATGTGAAGTAGATAAAAGGAATATATATATATATATATATATATATATATATATATATATATATATATACAATATGAATTTAATTAAGTTATTAAATATTAAATTATATATATATATATATAGTGGCCCAAATGAGAATGAAAAGTTTAAATATGCATTTATTTGCTTATTATCATTTACTATTCTTTACTCTCGTTGTCTCACTTAAGCCAATCTACATACAGCTGTGTGCAAAAAAATAACACTAACAATTTTTTGTGTTGAAATTTTCAGAAATAAAGAAAACAAACTAATATATAATTTTTTTTCATATAAAAAATAATGAAATAGTAACTATAAAACTACATTTTTTTAAATTCAAACTAAAAACAAAAATACAGTATTCAATTAAACAAAAATATCACCCTTTCGACTGTGCAAAATAATAGCACCATATCAGTTCTTAGAAAGAGTTCTTAGTTAATATTTGTAAAATTAAACTATTTTGAAAAAATATAATTAAAGGTGAAATAATGACATAATTTATAATTAGTAGCTTATTAATTTAAATATTTCAATTAATTAAAATGTAGCAAAGAGCAACGTTTAATGATAAAAAAAATAATTTCGAAAAGCAAGACTTATAAATTTATTGGAGAATTAATAGTATGTTGAAATATAATAATAAAAAATACTAAAAACTGGGTCGATAATGAAGAAACGAAAGGGAGGCGAAAGGAACTGACGACAAGAGGTGATAACAATAAAGTTAGGTTGTAGAAAAAAACCCATTTATTACGTCAACAAAAATTAAGCAGGAACTAAATTTACAAGTAGACACCTCTACTATAAGAAGAAGATTTCTTGAAAACAATTTGAATGGTACAAGCCCTAGAAAATTACCAATACTAAATAAAAATACATTTTCTTTTCTAAATGTATATTTCGGTTTTAACTCTTAATTTTTTGGTCTCCTAATAAATATCCTACAGCTAGGAGTTCCAAATAAATTAATTTTAACTCGTCTGTCCAAAGAATATTTTTCCATTTAGTAAGTGACCAATGTATGTGTTCTTTAGCAAATTTTATTCGCTTTCCTATATGTTTTTTGTTTAGTAATGGTACTTTTCTATGACTTGTGCCATTCAAATTCTTTCAAGAAGTTTTCTTCTTATAGTAGAGGTGTCTACTTGTGAATTTAGCACCTACTTAATTTTTGTTAACGTAATAAACAGGTTTTTTTCGCCAACCTAACTTTATTGTTATCACCTCTTGTCGTCAGTTTTTTTATCTCCTTCTTATTTCTTCTTTCTCGACCCAGTTTTTATAATTTATTATCATTTTATTTGAACGTATTATTAATTATCTAATAAATTTATAGGTTTTGCCTTCCGAAATTATTTTTTTCTCATTAAACGTTTTCTCTTTACTATAATGCTTACCATGACCCATTTTAACTAATTGAAATATTTAAATTAATAAATTACTAATTATAAATGATGTAATTATTTTACCTTTAATTATATTAATTTATAATAGTTTAATTTTACAATCATTAACTAAGAACTATCTCTAAGAACTGAAATGGTGCTATTATTTTGCACAGTTGAAATGTTTTTTTTTTTTTGTTTAATTGAATACTGTATTTTTGCTTTTAGTTTAAATAAAAAAGAATAGTTTTATAGTACTGTTTCATTACTTTTTATGTAGAAAAAATTCAATTTTTTTACATTAGTTTGTTTTTTTATTTTTAAAAAATTCTACATAAATAATTGTTAGTGCTATTTTTTGCACATTGCTCTCTTTCTCTCTCTCTCTATATATATATCAGAATAGTGTCAAAATCATTTAATTAACGACTAACCACTAAAATTTTAGTTATTTTAAATTGATCTCCAGTGACAATTATTTTATTATTCGTTTCAAGTAATTAATAAAACGATTGATCTGAATTTAATCGTTTTTAAATCAATTTCTGCCTTATAACTCATAAATTAATCATTATTTATGATAAATTTATCACCTAATAATCGTTTAAGTAACTAATAGACTGATTGATTTGAATATTGAAAATTGTAGATTATTAGTTCAAAAAAATATTATTGGGGCTATTATATCATTACCAAAAATTAATTAAAATTTAAAATATTTTTTTGAATTAAATTATTTTAGTAAATAAATTATAAATAACTTTAATAAAACTCAATTTTAATTTTAAATAATTTTTACTGAAATGTAATAACTTTTAAATTATTTTCATGGAAATATGAAAACAGTTAAAATCAACTTATAAGGGATTCGTTTATATTTTTCAAACTACCTTTTGGGCGGTAAATGGGATATTCTGTTTTACAAAAAAATTCTGATGAAAAATAGAAGATAAGAAAAACTTAACTGCAAATTTTAGTCTGCTTTTTAAATCTTTTATCCAACTAAATTGTTATTTAGTAAAAATAATTGAAATGATATGATTAATTTTTTAGTCAGTTGATTAATCTTGTGAAAATTCAATTATTAGATTTTTAATGATATTTTTAGTCAAATAAAAATTTAATCGAGTAACACCTCTAACTTTATATATATATATATATATATATATATATATATATATATATATATATATACAATATCAGATATTTATTTTGTTAATTAAAAATGAAATATTTATCATAAAATTACTGTATACATAAATTGTTTCTAAAAGTTTATTAAACAGATTAAATTTTAATCATAACTTTTCACAAATTCATTTTAAACATATTACTTCTATGAAAAGTCATTCCTTAACTCCAATTTATTTAAATAATAATTTTTATTTACATCCGGTGATATTAATTGTTTCAAAAGTTTTATTTCAACAATATTTTCATTAATATCTAAAAATGTTTAGCTTTTCAAAATATAAGCTACCATTTATTATTTTACTATTACATATATTTTTTTATTAACTCGGTGTAACTTTTGAGAAAGCTTATTTTTTTTATATAATTTTAATTTAAAGTAAATACTGAAATTGAAATTCTATTCAAGATTTTAAGTTAAATTTAAATGTTAAATTATTGTTAATCGTACTTTATTTTTTTAAAAAAAATACAATAAATAATTTATAATGAATTAGAAATAAACAACACGAGTATTAAAATCAATAAAAATGAAAGAAAATCGTTATAAATTTAGAATTATACAAGAAGTGTTCTAAAAATATTCTTATTTGAATTATATATCATTAGAGTAAGGCGTCTTTATCTGTATAAGTGAAATAAGTCAAATTTTAATCATAACACTTAGAACAATTATTTTAAATGTAGTATAGATGTTTTTCAAGCATGATAGAACTTTAAATTGAATTTCTGTCGAAAATTCTATTTCACCTAAAAAAACACCTTACATATATATGTGTGTATATGTATATATATATATATATATATATATATATATATATATATATAATAAAAGATGTTTTAGATTAGATAAAACTTTCGATACGGATTGAATTTCAATTTCTATCACGCTTAAAAGAACACCTATACTTTTGTAAAATTTCATTAATTATTTTCCTTTTATTCGAACTTTTCTATTAAAATCAGTGATGTAAAAAAGCATGAATTTCTTGAAAATTATCCAATTAATATTTTTAATTAATATAATAATAGAATTAATTAAACCTTTTAAAGTATTGTATATACTACAGCTAACTATTTGAATAGAATTGAGTTTTTATTTTGTTATTGTATTTTTTCCAAATGAAATTTAACTTTTTAAATTTTTTTTAATACCCTGTTAATTAAAATTGATAATAACATTATATTAATGAGTTATATAAAATTTCAATAACAAAATTATTATAAATGAAATTATATTTTTAAAAAAATAAATAAATAAACACTCTGTTGAATTCGAAATAAACAATGTAAATATTTTCACAGAAATGAATTTTCACCCTTTAATACTGCAGGTAATTAAGAAGTGTTTATAAAAATATTTATTGCTCATCTTGTTTGTTTATAATATAATATTCTGATGATGATGGCATCGTCATTAAAATCCATATTATCTTACTGATGTTATAAACAAACAAAGTAAACAATAACTATTCATTAAACACTTTTTATTATTTTGTAACGTTGGGGGAATAATTCATTTGTGTAAAAATAAATTTGTCACAATTTCAAAACAAACAATAATATGTAATATAATATTAAATATTAATATTATCATCAGCCGAAAATTGAACATTGTATAGTCTTCAAATTTAGATATTTAAATTAATTAATATCATAAGTATAACGTGTGTATATATATATATATATATATATATATATGTATATATATATATATATATATATATATATATATATGTATATATATATATATATATATATATATATATATATATATATATATATATATATATATATATGTATTATTCAAAAAATTAAATTCAATAATTCAAATTTTAATTATAACTTTTAGATAATTCTTACTGCATAAAAAACTCTTGTAAAAATTTATAAATTGCCTTTAATTTATTTAATTAGTAATTTTTCCATTAAATATAATATTATGTGAAAGTATTAATAGCATTCAAAGTTCGCAATTAACTACATTTTTAATTAATATATTAATAGAAATATTTAAACTTTTTAAGGATTGAATCACAATTTATTATTTGCAGATATTTTTATTTTTATTATTTATTATTTCATATATTTTTATAAGACAAGTATATTTTTTGAAAATCTTTTTTTTTACTTATTTTTAATTTAAAGTCAATATTAAAAATAAAATTTCTAGGAAGAATAGAAAAAACTATAATAAAATTATTGTCATTAAAACTTTATATTATTTATAATTTCACATAAATATTTTCTATTGTCTTAAAAATAAAAATTGTAAATATTAATTTCATTTAAAAATTAAATAAATTACTTTTTAATGAATTTACAATTGTATATAAATTATTCTTGAAATTTTAAAATTTATACAATTTATTATTAAATATATATAATCTATTTGAGTGTTATTTATTAACATTCTGAACATGTTTAGAAAAACTAAATGCAAATATCATTTTAAAATAATTTATAAATGTACTTTATAAAGCATAATACAAAATTAAACATATTTCATATCAGTTAAAATAGAGAAAAATACAAGTTTCTAAACGAACTTCATAAAAATATTTACAAACGTTATATAAAAAATTATAAAAAAGTACTTACATTGACTTCGTCCAAAGTGGGCTCACTGGAAGGAATAGAAGGAACTGGCACTTATGTCACAAGAGTCACCACTGTAACGCAAATTCGATGTTGTTATCAAATGAAAGATACTGTAACGGGAACGTCTTTAATATAATGTTCGTTCAACCCCCTCTAACTACCCTTCCTGTTCGTATTTATATGTATTTTTACTTCCCCCGGTGTGGTCATAAGAGTACAGGGATGTACTGAGGATATCAAGTTATTCAGGTGAAATTCGATCATTCAAAAAAGAATTGTATCAAACATTTTATTTTTACCAGAAAAGTTTTCTTTTTCAAATTTTATGGAATTTTATTGAGCGAAATATGTAAAATTTATTATATATATATATATATATATATATATATATATATAATTTTTGGTTCAATTGTATCTTTTTAGAAATAATTACTCAATCAAAATGTTTCTTTTTTTAAAAAAATAAAAAAAAATTATGCTCGAAATAAAATGAAAAATTTTTATTCATTCATACCAAACTTCTTATAGCTAAGAAATTAGTTCATGAATTCTGAGAATTTAAAATATCTATACAAATTGTATATTTTTTTTTTAATTCGCATAATTTATATAAAATAAGAAAATGATAATTGATGTGGAATAAGTGATAATAATGTAATAATAATATGTCTGATTTGGTTTGCAAATCCACTAGTACGAATTTTAATTTTTAAGCTATCTTTACTGAAATAAGTGTTTATCGTTTTCTAGTTTAATCTTAGAAGACTTCACTGCGTATAATATTTGATTTGATATTACAATCAAAAATATTCCAAACTCAAGTCCTTTTGAAAAATATTGAACTTGTATCAACATTTTCTGTTTTTTTTTTTTTTTTTTAGTTTTCCAATTTAATTTTTAGTTTTATTATTTCTGATATAATTATGAGAACATTTTTATGAATTATATAGAGTCATCCAAATGTGACGCCTAGATTTGTGTTTTATTAAAAAGTAACATGTGTATAAGGTGGTGTATAGTTTCTTTTTATTTGTTGTTTTGGAACTGTGGCTGATTCATTTTACACAAATGAATTTTAACCCCAACACCACAATAATTTAAAGTGTTCAATAATCACTTATTGTTCACTTATTATTTATAATTATAGATTATATAATTATAAATAATAAGTGAACAATAAGTGATTATTGAATACTTTAAATTATTGTGGTGTTGGGGTTAAAATTTATTTATGTAAAGTTTCTTTCTAATTAAACACAAATCTAGGCGAAAAATTTGGATGACCCTATATTATGATGTCTAATATTTCTCTATATTAAAAAAAAATAATATATCCTACCTTTTCTTAATTATAGCAGTAAAATATAGATCTTGAATGCCAAAATAATTCAGCTGTTTCAAACAGTATAAGGAAGCATGGAAATATACTGTTAATATAACACGCAGACACAAAAAAGGGATTGACAAGTGGATTTAAAAGAAAATAAAATTTGTGGACATTATAAGCAAAAATGAAAAGTTTAAAATATTATAGAAATGTTCCGATCATAAAACAAAAATGAAATACCATCGATAAACACTAAAAAGTTTTAATTAATAACCCAGGAATATATAAAGGTCGTTTGATAAGTATGCTAAATTTATTTATTGTATAATTAAATTAATTAATTAATTTAAATACATTTTTCAATTTAGTTTTTTTTACTTTTTTACCATACTTATCAAACGAGCCTCGTACAATAAAATCTCAAGAAAAAACTTATAAATAGATGAAATAGAATCATAATAAAATTCGTCATTGTAGAATAAAAAATTAAGGCATTGAATCGTCATAAATGAATAGTTTTAGGAAAAACCTTTATTCAGAAATGGATAGAAAAATGTCCCAAAAGAAAGATATATAGAATAAAGTGTCAAATAGAAGCAGACTGATGATCATGTATATATGTAAATATGCATGTATGTATATATATATATATATATATATATATATATATATATATATATATATATATATCAGTAATAATTATATTATTTTTAACTCTATTTCAAATGAACAAATCCAGTGTGTCTTTGAGAAATTAATTATTTTAATTAAATTTTAACTGTACACAAACTAAAGAGAGGCGCAAGAAGTCATGCGTTGACTATTACAAGGACATCATTAAAATAGACAAAATAAATCATAAATTCTTAAATCATTACTGGGAATGTGATATAATGCTTCCAGTGTGACCCGGACCCAACCGTCAGAATGCACATCATAGAAGTTACCAGTGCATTTAAAGTGAGAAAATTGTGTGTTCAGTAGTCGTGAATGGAAACAATATATTTTTTTATAATTCAAAATGCATCATACATCGCGAATTTTGTTTCGAAAGATAAAATTGTGCATGAATCACATTTAGGTGTTATGGAGCGTTTGTGCTGGAGGATAGTAAGAATTAGATCAGAATATCGAGAACTGGGAAGCTAGTTTTTGCTACACAACAGTGCATAATCCTATGAGGTCATTATAGTACGCGATTGTTTATTAAAAAAAAAAACAGATATCTATCGACCAGCATCTATCATATTTGCTAGATTTGTCATCATGCGAATATTTTTTTTCCAGAAAATGAAAATAGAGATGAAAAAATATTGTACAATAACATTACAGCTATACAAATCACCGTAGCGATAGTCATCGAGGCCATCCTAAAAACAAACTTATTAAAATTCATCTCTACGTTGTTTCAGTATGCCCAGGATTGTATTGACACAGAAAAAACGTATTTAAAATAAATATTTGAATTTTTAACAAAATATAAAAAAGGTTTTTTATTCAAAAAATTCGGTTTCTTTTCTGCACACTCTACGTATATTCTTTCTTAAGATATTTAACACTTGTCTTATTGAATTTATTAGTATTTTTTTAATTATTTATGAAATAGAAATGATTATAAATGATTACGAATTATAATGTTTAACGTTTTATTTTAACACGAATTATAAAATATACGAAGAAATATGTGTATGTATATATGTATATATATATATATATATATATATATATATATATATATATATATATATAAGGTCTTGTTATATGAAATGTCAAATCATTCAAAAAGAAATACAATTGATTTTTTAATTCAAACAAACATTTTATTAATCTAAATAAGCACCATTAGCTTGCATACACTTTTGTCAACGCGTTTCCAACAAAAAATCCTCTTTCGAAAAAGTCACGGTCTTTAGAAGACACGAAGTCTGTAAAGGTCCTTTCGACCTCATTCATATTACGAAAGGTCTTATTTCGTATGTAGTGTTCCAAACTGCGAAATAAGTGATAATCTTTTGGTGAAAGATCAGGCGAGTATAGAGAATCTCTATTCTGAATTACTATTACACAAAACGTACGTAAATCGTATAGTTCTTGCAAATAATGACTTTTCGGTGTATTTTACTAGCAATTTTCCTCATATTGTTTGCTAGTTATTTGCAAATTATTTCGTCTAAGTTAACACATTTCGTATTATTAAAAACTTAATATTTTATTTGAAAAGTAACAAAAAATATAAATTTGTCAGTCAAAATGTCTGAAGAATAGATATAAAAAATAATCGTACATTACATTCTTTGTAAATTAGTGGCATAGAAATCACATCTACAAATTAAATATTCAAAATTACATATTAGGTTGTGTAATATGAAATATCGGACTATTCAAAGAGAAATAAAATTAATTTTTTAATTCAAATCAACATTTTATTAATCAAAATAAGCACCATTAGCTTGTATACATTCTTACCAACGTGTTTCCAACAAAAAAACCTTTTTCGGAAAAGCATATGTCTTTAAAAAGCACAAAGTCTGTAAAGGCCCTTTCGATCTCATTCATGTCACGAAAGATCTTATTACGAATGTAGTGTTCCAAATTGAGAAATAAGTGGTAATCTGTTGATGAAAGATCAGGCGAGTATGGAAGATGCGGCAGGATATCGTAGTCTAAGTCGTTCAGTTTTTGCAAGGTTATTTACGCTTCATGTGGTCTTAAATTGTCGTAAAGGAGGATGAGTCCATGTCTATTAGTTAATGCAGGGTACATTAGGTCAAGTTTTCTATGCATTTCTTTAATTTTAAGACAATATTACTGAGCAGTTATTGTTTGTCCAAGCCTCAAGAATAAATAATGAACGATACCTCTTGCAGTTCACCAAACTGTCACCATAATCTTTTGGACATGTAGAGTTGGCTTTGATGTGTGTCCTGGATTAACCACGATTAACCCACTGCACCGATCGCTTTCTGTTGTCGTAGCTGATCCATTTTTCATCGCAAGTTACAATTATTTTCAAAAAGTGTGTCCTACTGTTCCTCAAATAAAGCGAACTAGAAATTTTAAATCTTCACTGCATTTTCTGATCATTCAAACCTTTGCTATCATTTTAACCTTTGCTATGTTCTTGAGATGGTTACTGATAGATTTTCTACACACTCCAAGTTCTTTTGCGAGAGAAGACAATTCAAGATGTTTGAAAGGGATCAGCTTCCTCCAGCGCTCGAAGAATATCATCAACAAGGACAGGTTGTTTTTCGCAAGGCTTATTCTTTAAGCTCTTTTCTTCACAATGGAATTTTTCGAACCATCTCTGTATGATTCGTTCATTAATGGTATCATCGCCAAATACAGTGTTGATATTGCGAACGGCATGTGCCCTGCTACTACCCAATTTGAACTCGTACAAAAAAATAACTCTTAATTCCTTGGTCGACATCATTATACAAAATTTATGCAAAAAGTACAGTTATTTAAAAATTTTGAAAAAATAACGCTTACTTACTGAGAACTGTATGAACTTTAAATGAGCACAGAAAAACTTATAACTTTTAAACATCACTAAAGGATCAACTTGTGACTGATGAGAAATCGAACATTTTATATTACACGACGTAATAAAATGTCTATCAGACCTGTTTACACCATATATTTTAAACATTCAGAATTTTTAATTACGTTGTATTTATATTAGATGTTTATAAAAGAACTAAGTGATTTGGAAAATGTATGTAGGGAAAACTGATCATTGATGAATTATAAAACAAAAAGTTTTTAAAAAGGTAACTCAAGTTTTTTTTAACTATGTATTCATTTCAATATGACTATTGTTAATATTCTTGTACACATGATTCCCATTCTCAACTTCTTGTCATGCTGTCTGATACATCTGACTATTATTTTTTTCAATTTTCTCGGTTATTCTCGTTTTTATCTCATTTAGTGTTTTAAACTGGATGTACATATTCTGAGTTTGAAAAATTTCAAGAAAACCATTGGAGTTAAGTCAGATAAACGTAGAGATCAAGATAATAACATCTTGAGTGAATTTAATGTTTAGGAAATTATCTGTTTAAAAACAAAATGACTACAATGTAAATATGAGGAGTCAATCTTGCTGAAAAATTGAATTTTTTATCCTCAAATAGCTAAGAGATAAACTAAAGCTCTGGAAAATCACTATTAACAATACCTGTGACATAATCTTTAGAAAAAAAGAAAACTACATACATTTTATTTGTGATTAGTACACAGAAAACGTTAACTTATGTATTGTTTCTCATACACTTAATTGTCTCAAGGAGTTTTTACTACCTCACATATTTACATTATGTTTATTAATTTTATTATTCAAATGAATTACTGGTCTATCAGAAAAAACAGTCTTCTTTATTACTTTTTCTTAGTGAGTAATCATTTTATAAATGAATAATAAAATATATATCATTTGTTTAAAAATTTATTTATCACCATTACCAGCATTATAGAAACAAATGTTCGAGTCACTTTTTGAAATAATGATATTCTTGTTATTTATTTTTAGATAAATATTTTGTTTAAATAACTTATCTTTTATGATTATTTATATTATTTAAGTTAATAATCAAATTTTGGAAGGAAGTTTTTTCACATCTGTAAAAAAAGAAATAAATTTTATGAAAAATATTAAAATATTCATAATCACTACTTTTAATATGCACAAATTTATTAGATTATCATATTCTATATCGCCGTGTGTGATGAAATTTTAAAATGTGTACTTTATAAAAATAAAATAAGTTATTAATTAAAAAGTCGTAATACAAGATATAAAAAATATTTATTAATATGTAATTATTTCTAATTATATATATATATATATATATATATATATATATATATGTGTGTGTGTGTGTGTATGTGTGTGTGTATGTATATGTGTGTGTGAGTATATTTATAAATATTCGATTTGTACAATTTGTACAGTTATCTTAAACATATACTATTCTTAAAAACTCAGTTTCCTGTACTATCGAATTGAATACTTAACTAAAAAAAACACGTCATTAATTACTGTGGTATGTATAATTTTTATTTTTATTGTTTGTCCAGTTTCTAGCAGTAAAGTTTTCAAAAAACTTGTTTGTTTTTTTATATAAATAAAGCACTTAACTATCTTAACCTAGACTAATGCTATTACTAAAACTTTAGCTATTATTTATATAGTATAACTATCATTACTATATTTTCTTTAAACTAATACTAAAACCAATTATTATCATAAATTTCTGTAATCCAAAGTTAAATATTTAAAATGATATAATTGATTTTGCAAGAAAATAATTTTCAAAAAATATGAACGCGTTTTACTACTACATATAGATTTTTTTTGTTTCATAGCAAAACTTTTATACTTTCTATAACACTTGTTTTATAAATATGTGTAGTAGAAAGTTTAAGTGTTTATTTGTTTTAAAAATGCAACAAAATATGGATCCGTTGCTTTCATTCAATCACATAATTTATGTGAGTACAAAATAGAAAACTAGTTATTAATTTAATCAAAAATTATAAGATCTTCGATCATTAAAACACATATGATAATTGATTGAATTATAAAAAAATGTTACATAAATAACATTTGGAAAGGAATGGCTAGTTTATAAAATAAATAAATAAATAAATTGTAAAGTAAATAGAAAATTCACTATATTTTAATACACACTTTTATTATTTAATTAGATATAATTTGACGTAAATTGATAACAAAATGTGTTTACTGTCATACTAAAGTCTTTATTTGACAAATCATGAAATCTTTGCCAACTCATTTATTTTATTGTTAAAACTGTACACACACAAATATATATATATATATATATATATATATATATATATATATATATATACATACATACATACATACATTAGATCTACCGGAAAGTTCTGTCCGTTTTTGAATTTAAAAAATGATACATTTTCAATATATTTATTAATATTTACTAAATAATATAATTTTTCCTTCGTTACTAATGACCTCTTTCCAGCGTGATTGTAATTTGTGAATTCCATTTCTGTAGAATGACTTGTCTTTGAAACTTGAGATGACATTATCGGACAGAACTTTCCGGTAGAGCTAATATATATATATTGAGATGAAACAAAAGTTCGTAGCGGTTTTTAAGTTTACTTTAGTGGATTTTTTTACATAGTTCTAATATTTTTAAATTCATAACACTTCGAACTTCTGATATAACCCAATATGCAGACCATAGAATAATTCCTACATATACATTAAATCAGTTTATATCTAAAAATCACAAAAACTTATAATAGAAATCTGTATTTGTCTTAAAACTCATTTTTATACAATTTCAATTTTCATAAGCAAAATGAACATAGCTGAATATAAAGTTCTTAATCGATAATTACTAAAAGTAATATGGAATTGGAAAAAAATCTTTTAAAGATCATAAATCCTGAATGTATAATATGGTGTGATGAGTCATCATTCTTGTTTTTTTTTCTTACATTGATTCGAGTTTATGTGTACAGAATTTTTTTTATATCGGGCCAAATTTATTTAAAGTTAACATTTTTCTTTTTATCGAGCCGAATTTATGTCTAAAGAACGTTCAAAAAATCGTATAATTCCAATTGTTAAATTATCTATAGTCAAACAAAAATATGATTCTATTATGATTTGAACAGAAATATTTTCATATTCAGTTGGAACACTTGAATTATGTATTTTCTATTCTTCCTCCAATAGTTTATTTCCTCTGTATTATCCTCTGTTTTTTTTTATTTTATTTCCTGTCTATTTTATATACTTTATTTATAAACAATAATGCCATATTTAAAACAAAAATTGTCTTTATTCTTACAGCTAGCTAAATTTAAATTTCGTTTGAAAAGCGTGAAATATAATTTCAACGTACGAGGTGTGATCAAAAAGTAAGGTGAATTTTGAAATTTAGCGGGCTACATCCGTTCGATCTTCGATTTTTTGTTTGGTTATGTTGGTACACTCGTCTCGAATATATGTTCCAAATTTCAGCTATGTAGCATGTTTAGTTTGTTGGTGAGAGGCATAAAAGTTAGAAGTGTTTTGCAGGCTCCACGATTTTCCGCTATCGAAAATCATGGATCAAAGAGTTTGCATTAAATTTTGTGTGAAAAATGGAATCAAGTGCTCCAAAACACTTGAAATGTTGAAAGTGGCATACGATGAGTCTACTTTAAGCCAAAAAAATGTTTACAAGTGGTATAAACTCTTCCAAGAAGGCCGAGAAGATACCAACGACGAACCTCGTTCTGGACGCCCCAGCACGTCAACAACTGATGAGAACGTTGAAGAAGTGAAGAAAATAGTGTTGGGTCGAATTGCCATTAGAGAAATTGCTGATGATATTGGCATCTCGTTTGGTTCGTGCCAATCAATTTTAACGGGTGTTGTAGACATGAGACGTGTGTCAGCGAAGTTTGTTCCGAAATTGCTCAATTTCGACCAAAAGAACCGTCGAATGAGCATCGCCCAAGAGCTATTGAATGACGTCAACGACGACCCAGATTTACTCGACAGGGTCATATCAGGTGACGAAACATGGGTATACGGTTATGACGTCGAAACTAAGACTCAATCGTCCCAGTGGAGGCATTCCGGATCACCAAGACCAAAAAAAGCACGCCAAGTTCGATCAAATGTGAAGGTTTTGCTTACAGTTTTCTTTGATTGCAGGGACGTGGTGCATCATGAGTTCTTGCCACAGGGTAGAACAGTAAATAAGGAATATTACCTGCAAGTTATGCGCAATTTGCACGAAGCAATCCGCCAGAAACGTCCGAATTTGTGGAAGAACAAAAATGGGCTTTTGCACCATGTAACGCCCCTGCTCACACATCGTTGCTTGTGCGCAAATTTTTGGCTAAAACCAAGACACTAATGATGCCGCAGGCACCGTATTCCCCAGACCTGGCCCCCTGTGACTTCTTCTTGTTCCCGAAACTGAAGAGGCCCATGAAAGGACGGCGTTTTGCAACGATTGAGGAAATAAAGACGGCATCGAAAAAGGAGCTGAACAAGATCACAAAAAATGATTTTTTGAAATGCTTTGAGGATTGGAAAAAGCGTTGGCACAAGTGCATTATATCCGAGGAGGATTACTTTGAAGGGGACAAAATAAAAATTGATGAATAAATAAATATTCTTTGAAAAAAATAAAAATTCACCTTATTTTTTGATCACACCTCGTATTCCTCGACTAACACATTCGTCAGATTTGAATATAATTAAATTATTATAAATAATTTTTAAAAATAGAATGAAAAATAAATAATAATTATCCATTCAATCTTCAATTAAAAGTTCAAAAATTTCGACACAAAAAATTGTATTATATTTCATTAGATATTATTTCAAATTTCTTTCTATGTTTTTCAAAAAATATATAAAGTATTTTAAATAGAAAACGAGGCCTTATTCTATATTATTAAAGAATTTTGTACAATTCGATAATGTTTCCATTATTTTGTTCATCCCCTGTATATACATGTACGCATGTATATATATATATATATATATATATATGTGTGTGTGTGTGTGTGTGTGTGTGTGTGTGTGTGCGTGTGTGTATGTGCGTGTATGTGTACAAAATGTTTTTAAATACTACTTCAAAGTTCTAAAAATACACGTGTCTTTGTGTGTGTATGTATTCATTCGAACAAAGATCCGCAGAACTTGTGATTGCCAGCGGTCGGTGTTAAATTACTAGATACGTTTTTTTTTCTTTTTATACATTATAGTTACGAGTCTTGATTAAAAAGCGAATACCGAAGTGCTATCAACTAGTTTGTAGACTCGATCACCCGATATGATTATGATGATGATGATGATGATGATGGCATATAGGTCACGCTGGTAGATGACGTCGACGGCTAGACGTCGTAGACTAATTTATAAAAACAATCTTCCACTTCATCCACACATACACATTCATATGTAGACATATCAAAACGTACATTTTATGTTAATCTATACATTTGTATATTACATAACATCTTTTATGTGCGTATGTTTTTGTGTACGGGTGTTTTTGCGTTAATTAAAACTAAAATTGTTACCACGTTTACAAAACTTGAGATATTTTTCTTTTACGGTGACATTTTCAGTAATCTTAATATTCAATCACACTTCAACTTAAAATAATCAGCCGCATTCAATTAAACAGATATAATCGTAATTTGTGTAAATAAATTATTCTGAAAAACTATTAAATAAAATTTTAATTATTTTATTTAGTAATTTGTAAAAATATCTAAATATACATTTTATTAATTGCAATTTTTGTTAATTATTTACGTTTTAAACCGAATATGAAATTAAAAATTGAACGTATTAGTTGTATAAATAATTAAATATAATATTAAAGTATTTGAATTATATAATTTTATGTGCAATTTATAATTAATAAACACTTTCTTTGTTAATTATAACTTTTTTTGTATTCTACTATTTGCTATGAAGTGCTAATTAAATAAAAGTTTACTTAATCTGACATTTATTTTTTTATTATTTGTCAATATCTTACCGGAATTAATTAGCTTTTCTAACATATAAAACGTAATAGATATTTGAAGTTCTTTAATTCTTATTTAGCAAACAATTAAAACGCTTGCCAAACGGAATACGTTGAATTATTTAGTACTAAAATTCTTTGTTCTAAAAAAGATACTTTTATTTATAATTTATACGAGAATCAATCAAATATAAACCAAGCTTTTTTTCATATTACTAAACAAGCAAACGTTTGCAGCTGAGATCGAGAGGGACTATTAGTAGAAGTTCTTAAATTCTGTCGTTACTATGCACATGACCTCACATTTGTTTCTTTAGTAGATAGCACGATAAGCGAACAAGTAGCGCCTTATGCCGTTGCACAACACATTTTAATCAATTTTTTAACAAATGTAAACGTGAAAACTAACCGATATTTTACGAAGATTAGATGAATAGTTCGAGAATAAAACGTTGTCAAAGACATAAGTTTTTATATGGTATAAGGCGCTGGTGAATATTATGACAAATAAAACTTGACACATTCACGTCATTTTAAAACCAAAATCACGCCAAACACTATTCGACTAGTTCGAGATCTTATTGTAAATGACTAATAATGAACGAAATTTGTAAAAAAAATAAGATAAGTCATGTTAGTGTACAGTCCATCATTTAGAATAAGTTTAATTTCGAAAAAATTAGTACGTCGGATTCAGCATCTATTGAATAAAAATCAAGAGAATGCTCGTGTTGAAATTTCTCAAAAATCGTTGAATCGGTACAGAGCAGAAAGAAGCGCATTTTTGAATCATACTTACCTGTAATTAAGCATGGATACATCACTATATTCCAGAGTCGAACTGGACTAAAAATGAAATAGGTTCAGTAAAGCCGAAAATAAATGTGACTACCTGTAAGGTTCTTGCCACTGTATTTTGAGATTACAGAGGAATTATGTACGTTAGTTTTCACCACAAACAAAAGACAATTAATGTTGATTACTATTGCGAACTGTTGGACAATGTCAAGGTAGCCTATCCTTAGTATGTTGCTGCTGCACGATAATGCTAAGTGTCACACTAGCTTTAACCCAAGAGAAATTAACGAAAATACACTGGACTACTGTCGAACATTTCACTTGTAGCCTCAACTTATCGCCATATGACTACTATTTGTTTGGACCACTTTAAAAAAAACTTATTATGCCAGAGGATAACTTCTTTTCAGTAAAGTTATAAAAAGGTTCTAAAACTCGTAGATGAACAAATTCTTCAGGAAAATGAGAAGCGGTAAATGAGTAGAAAATGATCAGTGTTTTAAATAAATTAAATTTTTACAATTATTTCATATTAAACACAGTGTACGATAATTGCGCTCTAGGTAATAGTCGTCGAGACGCATACAATCTGTTAAGTAAGATTAAGTAAGATGTGTTAAGTAAGATTAATGTTTACGAATTAAAACTTTTATAAAATTATGAATTATGAAAATTTATTCGTTTTCGTTTGGAATTTCTTCGATTTCCATCCTCCGATGGTGACTGAGTAGGTATAAACGATTCAATTAGTTTTTGATAAGTAAAATTTTTGCGCAATAGACTTTACCATCTTAAAGCCTGTATTATATTACTGTTGTATAATATATAGTATACAATTAGATCAATGTTTTAAAAATTAAACAATTAAAGGAAATACTCACAAATAATAAACTGAGCATCTATTTAGATACTATTTATAGATAATTGATAATCTATACATAAAATTCAATAAATCTTCAAAATGACAATTCATAGTTATTGTGAGAAATTGTTACAAATAAAACAATAGATAACATCAAAACTGTAATAGGTTTCGATAATTTTTAAATACCATGTGTTTTAATAGTATTTCTTTTATTTTATAAATAGATCAAATGTATATACATAATGTTATAAAATACTATATCTATGTGTTGGTATACATGTACATAACCTCATTTTCACGTTGATTCGATAATTTTTTAAATACCACATGGATGTAATTTAGTATTATTTAGCTTATTATTATAATATAGGATTATATAAATTAATATACTTACCAAAAATATCAATGTAATTACATTAAATAACACTCTTATTTAAACACAATTCACAGATTCACGTAAGCACGCTCTGTCTATTACATAGCGCGCTGCTCTAACTTATCAAACCGACGCGCATACGGCTTCATACGTCTTTCTCTGTCTATAAGCATCTTATAGAAATTCAAATAAAATTTATTGATCTAAAGTATATATATATACATAAATTTTACAGTAAATGAGATAATGAGTCGATGTGGTCTGTTATCTGTTAAGATATTTTACCAGTATCCAGTGAAGGTAGGTGTTTGTGTTTTGATATAGACCAAGGAAATATTTTCAAAAAACGCGGCAATGATGTGGTGCATCAAGGGTTCCGCATCCGAAAAATGAGACAATAGAAGTTCCGCATCCGAAAAACGCGACAAGAGAAGTTTCACTTCAAAAACATTAGGAGGATAAAGATTCGAAAATGATAAAGAGATGAAACACAGTGTACAATTGGCTTTGGACACGCCTCACTACTTTATATGATACAGAGGTTAAAAAAACTGCCAAGTGTTTAAATGTTGACGAAAATATGCAGAAAAATGACTTGTGTCTATATTTAAAAAGTATTAATTTAATAAGCAGTATGGAAAAAAGTTCAGTTTATATTTGATTGACCCTCGTACTTATACTTTTTCAATTTTTTTAAAATCTTTAAACTTTAAAACAAATAAATTATCACCCTCAACACCACAACATCTTATAAAGTGTTCAATAATCACTTATTGTTAACTTTATTGTTTATAACAGCAATAGGTTAATTTGCATTTCTATGGCGATGCTATCATCCTCAGAGTCTTTTCGTTATATACATAAGCCATTTATTATATTCATAACAAAAAGGCTCCAACGATGATGGAATTGTCATCGAAATGCGCATTAGCTCATTGTTGTTATAAACAAAAAAGTGAACAATAAATAATTACTGAACACTTTATAACATATTGTGGTATTGAGGATGATAATTCATTTGTGTTAAAGTGAATTTACCACAATTTTAAAATAAATAGTAACCTTTAAACTTGCTACGTCACAAAGGTTTGAAGATTTTTTAAAAAAATATTAAAAATTGTCAATCATCTAATCTCATTCTACGTATAGAATTTCAGTAATGAGCTTTTTAATTGTTTACAATTAGAAAACATAAAAGTGTAATGATAATCAAATGAAATTACATCTGATGAATAGGGAGAATAAGTAGCATTTCCCATCTCGACATCTTTATTTTCTCCTACATGATTTTTGCTACATCTGATTTTATGTTATTGTACTGCAAGATGATTGCCCTTCCTGTGATCAATAAATCATTTTTCTGATAGATTCTACGGTAATCTTTCTAACTGCTGACAATATACTTCAGCTGTTATCGTATCTTCAGGATTCAGCAATTCAAAATAAGTCACCTTATATAAATCCTACCAAACACATGAGACATTTTTTCATAGCCAAACTGAGCTTTAATATATGAAATTGTAGTTTGATTTAGTAAAATCCATTACTTAATTCGTTTCAAATGAATGTCTAGAACCGAATTTTCATTTCCCTTACAATATTATGAATAAATAGCTTCCTGTATTGCTTCGTTAGTAACGAATTACAAATTGTTGTACAGACAGTTAGTGTTACACCCTCTCTCTGGGGATTTCTCCTCTCTTTAAATGTCTTCTACATATGTGTGAACTGTAGATTCAAGTTGTTGTAACAGTTCCTCGATAGTTAATTTTAAATGGGACCAACGAAAGATTTCAGGGCCTCATTATCATATTTGACTAGTATTTCACTTTCAGGTGTATCAGAAACATCAACACCATCTTCCGTTAATTTTTTAAATCAACGTTGACATTTGCGGACTTCCTTTACATCACTATATATATCATAATTTTTTTAATTATAGCTATTGAATTCAATACAAAATAAAAATTTAACATCATACAGTGTCATATATATTTCTTTCCTCGGGGTTGAAACGCCGCTATTTTATCAAATTGGAAACAATTTGAAAATTGAATATTTTATACGCAAAACATGACACTATTTTTGCAAAATACCGCGCAAGACATAAGACACTTAAGTAAAATACCGCGCAAGTCAAGTATGAAGCATTTTTAAAATTACTTAGTAGATTTGGCATTACCTATGAAAATCTCTAATATTTGTTGTGAAAAGATATTTTTAAAATTGCTTTTAATAAATACGTCATCTGTAGTCCTTTTGTACCAACATCTGAACAAATTCTTTCGTGTAGATGTAATTAAATAAAATTTTGTTATCAGTGGCAGCTCGTTAGCACGTCTTATTATATTTTTCTATCTTACATCCAATTTTCCATTCTTTTTTTATTTATGTCTTACCTACATTGTCGTTATTGTGTACTTTAAAAAGAAGTTAATAATTTAAAGTATCATTTATACATTTGATTTTTCATTCAATGTAAAGAAGTATTATTTATACAATTACTAATGAGTGTTACTGTGTATACACACACCCACATGCTGAATTGACGATGTGTGCACTTATTCCATTGACATTCGACATTGACAGTTCCTTAACACAAACAATTTCTCTTTGATATTTTGTACGCAATGATTAGAATGTTATTTCCTTATGAATAGACTGTTAATTCAGTTCTCTACCCACACACGCTTTCAGACACACAAATTCTTGTGTATTTTTATATTAACAATTGTTATCAACGACAGAGTAGTCATGATTTATCTACATCAACCGTATTGTGTTAATAACGAAAACGTTAAAAATTTTGTATGTAATTTGTTTACTATATTTATAAAAAAGTATATTTACGTCATATCGCAATTTAAATATTTTTTTGTACGTTAATTAAATTTATATATATATATATATATATATATATATATATAATTACATTTATTATATATATATATTTATATATATATATATATATATATATATATATATATATATATATATATAGGGTTTTCCATTAAGAACTTCAGAAGTTTAAATGGCAATAAAACAAGAAGTACTTAATTAATTAGTTATTTATTTATTTTTATTTTTAAGGATATTCTATGGCATTAATGATGGAACACAATTTCACTCATATGACTACCACGACTTCGCTTGACATATTGCATTCGTTTAGTCCAATTTTTAGTCATTCTTTTACATAATTGTGGTCCAGTTTCATGAATTACACGTTCAGTGTTAATTTTTAATACTTCTGTTGTTTGCAGTTTAGCAGCATAAACCAATGATTTCACATAACCCCACAAAAAATAATCAAATGGACTTAGATCACATGATCTTGGTGGCCAATTGATTGATTTGTTTCGTGAAATAATGGATTCATTAAACTTTTATTTCAATAAGTCTATTGAAGTTTTTACAATCTCTAAACTTTGTTGAAGTGTTAAACGTTCCATGATAATTTGTCAAACTACATTGAGTTAAAATGTCCAAATAAGCTTAAAAATCAAACATGGGTGCCATTATCTGTTAAAGTTCTGACATTCTTCTTGGAAAACTCTTTATTTGTATTGTTATAAAAAATAATTAATTTTTTTACCAGGTTTTTAGAATTTTATATAGATCGTGATATTTTCGAAACTGAACAGTACTATTGAAACTTTATTCGAGTTGTTATATTTATTTAAATATATGCTCTATTGCCGTGAATACTACTCTCCCGCAGATATATTTTTCATCAAACATCAATACACTTTTGTTCAATTTTTGCAACTATATCTACAATTGAATGTAATGATTAATATTAATTATTTAAACGTTTAACTGTTTTTCTTATGCAAAAGAATGATGAATTTCATTTAACAGTATCTCGATAAAAGCCAATTTGAATGAAATTGTTTCCTCAACTCTTGTACGTATGCTTTTTGATATATTTTTTTCATACTCACAATAGATACCAGGGATTAATCTCATTTTAGCTAATATTATTTCACCGATCGTATAAGATCGTAAGAATTTTCTTGTATTGTAATTGATTAGATAAAGCCATAATGTGTCTTCCTAACATGTCCCAGACCCTGGAACATGCTGAGATTGAAAATAAGAATGTGTACAGGCTAATCCATTATTGCTAAACCTCCATTATGAAAAAAGTTAGTGATCATATTTTATATACTTGCTTTAGATTTGAAATATGTCCATTCTATAATAAAGATGATCATAATAGAATCTTAAAATATTTGCATTAATCAAATGATTTTAGAATAAAACTTCTATTTCCTTAATTGAGCTTGTTGTTAAACCGGTCAAAGGAATTTTTAGAAGAATTCAATACTATCCTGCATATTTTGTCTACTTGTTATATTTTGTCTAATTAACAATATTATTGATATTAAATTGATTTTATTGACATTAAGTGTCTAGTATCGGAGTCTAATTTCTCTATAAATAGCAAAATCATCCATAACATTTTAAATTTATTCTATCTGAATTTTTTTGAAGTGAAACTTCTTTAGCGGCGTTAGGGTAAAAATTTTTAATATAATATATAGATATTTTTACGCGTGATAGAAATTTAAATTGATTTCAATGTTAATTTTTATCACACTTAAAAAACTTTCTATACAATAAAACATCAGTTACACTACATTAACATATTCATAAAATTGTTCTTTACTGTTACACTATTTTTGTTTATAGATGTTTTTAAAAATCTAGAGTTAATTTTAATTTTATGTAGTCAAAAAATTCGATCGATTTTTTACTTTTATTAAATGTAATATCTTAATAGTTTCAAAAATTTTATATTAAAACCTGAAAAATTTAGAAAAATACAATAATAACATCGATTACAATCAATTTTTTAACAAGTAACTATATATTTTTAAATTAAAACTACTTATTTGTTGTTTTGGAATTGTGGCTAATTCACTTTACACAAATGAATTTTAACCCCAACACCACAATAATTTAAAGTGTTCAATAATCACTTATTGTTCACTTATTATTTATAATTACATAATCTATAATTATATCGTCTGATGCATTTCGATGGCGACGCCATCATCGTCCGTATTTAAAATCGTCATTAAAACTACTTTTTTTAAAAAAAACTATATTCAAGTAGCATCATATAATATCATTTACAACACATTATTTCAAGTGCAAAAAAATATTGAATATATAATATGTGAAAACTAAATATTAATACACAAATAATTCATTTGTGTGGAAGTAAATTAGTTACAGTGTCAAGTAAATATTTCGTTGTCAATGAATATTAATATATTAGAGATTTGTAGTAGAAAAATACATAGATGTTCATGTCAAAGAAATTACAGTAAAAGTTCAATCATGTTCAGTCTATTTATTGAGTATGTACTGAATAAAAATTTCGTGACCTTTATTGTATCCGATCAGAATTTCTATTCAGTAAATGATTTCGCAGTGTAGGGTAATACTTGTTTCAAATAACAGTTCTTTTCATATTGACATATACAGTATATATATAGGGTCGTTCAAATGTGACGCCTATATTTGTGTTTTATTAAAAAAAACATATGTATAGGGTGGTGTATTAGGTAACATGTGTATAGTTTCTTTTTAATAAAACACAAATCTAGGCCAAAATTAGCATTATTTTTACTCTAATACAATAGTAAAACTATATTTTTTTATAACCTCCCCAAATGTAATAAACTCCACTCGACACTTCAGATGTAAATCATACTTAACATTTGCGGAATTTATTATAAAAAAATGTAAAGCAACACCACATAATATCCAAAATGCAATTGAAGATATTATTTCAGAAATAATATCAAACAATAACTCGAGAATAATTGGTATATTCCAAAGATAATCATTTACAAAAGTCATTTTATAAATAAATCTAAGTTTTTTTTAAAAAGCATTTTTTAAACTTTTTGTAATAATTTCTTAAATGACTAATATATATTGCATATATATATATATATTTGGTTGTTCGGAAAGTTTCCGTCGATTTTTGGGATAAATTGAAAAACAAAAATTTTGTACTAATAATTAAGTTTTTTTAATAATATATGCACCATTTTGTTTGACAGCGGTTTGTCATCTTTTGGGAAGTTTCATTATCCCACTATCATAGAACGTTCCTGGCTTATCGCTAAAAAACTGGTCAAAGTGCTGTTTGTAGTCCTCCAGAGAATTGATTTTTTTCCGTTTAGCGAATTTTGCGAAGAGCGAAACAGATGGTAGTCCGAAGATGCCAACTGAGGACTATATGGAGGGTGCGGTAAGACATTCCAGCCAAGCTCCAACAACTTTCGCCGGGTGGCCAAAAACACATGCGATCTAGCGTTATCCTGGTGAACGATCACACCTTTACGATTGACAAATTCTAGGCGCTTCTGGTCCAATGGCTTACTTCAAATTGTCCAGCTGATTACAATATTTAACCGAATTAATTGTTTGGTTATGCGCCAGCAGCTCGTAATAGGCAATCCTCTTCCAATCCCACCAGAAACAGAGCATAACTTTCTGAGCATAGATATTGGCTTTTGGGGTGGTTGATGGCGGCTCACTCGAATGACTCCATTACCGTTTTCGCTCAACATTATTGTAAACAATCAATTTCTCATCGCCTGTTATCATCCGTTTCAAAAATGGATCGTTTTCGTTGCGTTTGAGCAATAAATCACAAGTGGAAATACGGCCCATTAAATTTCTTTCGGTTAATTCTTGGGGTACCTAAACATCAAGACGACTAACAAAGCCAAGCCGCATCAAATGCTTATAAATAGTCAAATTCAACAGTTCGAGTCTCTCTGCTATTCCACGAGTGGTAATACGTTGATTATTTGTGATCAGCGCTTTGATTGAGTTGTCATCAACCGTGGATAGCCTACCGGAGCGTTACCGATCTTCAACGTTAAATTCGCCCCGTCTGAATTTCACAAATCATTTGCGCACTATTCGTTCACTTATGGCATTGTCTCCATAAACAATACATATCTTTTTCGCGGCTTGAACAGTATTCTTGTCTTTGCGGTAGTAAAAAAGCATTAAATGTTCAAAATTCATTTTTTCGTTCTCCACGTTTACACTGACATCAAACAAACACGGTTAAACTAATGTTGATAGTGAATAGACACAAATATTGGTAAAAGCGCTACCTTTCAGAAAATATATATTATTAAAGGTTGTAAACAGAAATTCAGCGTCCCTACAGTGATCAGTCCCTACAGTGCATCGGAAATCGGCGGAAACTTTCTGAACAACCCAATAATATTTATTTAAAACTTTTTTATTAATTAAATAAATGAAGTATTTTACTAATTTAACTCTGACTGTGTGTACATAATGGCTCAAATGAGACCAAGAAATGTAAATTGCTAATAAATCTTTCAAATATATATTTTTTTAATATATTAATGGGCATTTTTGGACCTATATAAGAGGATTAAATTGCTAATCATATTGCCACTAGAAACTGTTCTGACGTTAAAATATTGACAGTATTTTTGTTGAGTTAAAATAATCACCATTGAGTAGAATAACAAGATTCAATGATTTTTACTCGTTTTTGTATATTATAAATAGCCATTTTAAGTTTCCAAATTATGATTTATAACATGCAAGAAAGAAAAAATTGAAATAATTAAAAACAAAAAATATATAACTTTTCCAAACATTTCCATCTCATTTGGGTCACCCTGTAATATATCATTATTTTCCAATAAATAATGTTTGAATTTTGGATCAATAATTTTCTTAATACTGATATATTTTTCTTCATATGTATGTAATGGTTATTAAATAAATGATAAAATTTAAATCAAGTCTATTTTAGGTCTTCTCCACTGTTTCTACGTAGCAAATATTTTTGTCCATACTTTTTATGTTCAAAAGAAAAATAATGAATATTCAAACTGAACAAAAAATTAGAATTTAATATGTTAACCCTTATGTGCGCACCCGGGTACCCGGGTACCACCTCGTCACATTTTTGTTAGTATTTTTTTCAAAAAATTTTTTTCCGATCTGGACTTTCAGATCCTCGCGATTTAACTCTTTACAAATGTATTTCAATATTTAGATGTATAAAAATTTTTTTTTTATTATAAAAAAATAGGTTTGAAATGTTGTTGCTCGCGTGGCGCACCCGGGTACCCGGGTACCCACTACATGAGATATAATTCAATTCACTAAAAACAAGTTTTATTGTTGATGAATGTTCTTTTATTGTTAATAAATGATACAATGGCATAAAGAAGGATTGTGAATAAACAAATTACATTGTTTTTGAAGTTATATTGAACAAAATGGCGCTGTTTACTTGTTACATTCGCTGCATGTTACATTTGTGACAGAGTGTTCATCGCATACAGGTTGCTCGCATTTTACACAAGACTTTCGGGTTTTTCTGCGTCTTTTAATGACAAGTCTGCTACATACATGACAAGAGCCAGTTACTTTTTTTCTACCAGAGCTATCTCGAGGCCCATCATCTTTCGCAGCAGGATCAAGAGGTGCACGCTGCGGCCCGAGCACAGCTTCGATTGCGGTCTTTGCAGAGTGATTTCGCATCACTTGGTCATTTGAAAATCGCTCTTCTATCAAAGGCCTCGTTAACTCTTCACTCAATTGCCTCAAAAATATACGTCTTTGATTAGTTTTCTTTTGGATCATATTATTATTTTCATAATAGATTACATAAGCTGCAAGAGCAGCAACGTCTAACATATTGAAAAACATGGCCAGAGGCCACCTTTGAGTTCGCCTGTGTGTAGTGTATCGACTCACCATTTGATCCATTGTATCGACACCAGTTTTATATTTATTGTAGTCGCAAATCATATGAGGTTTTTTTTTCTCATCGTCATTTACGGCGTCATCATTATGCATACTCGAAAGCATAATTACAGCCTTATTTTTCTTTGGCACGTAAGAACAAATTGTGATTTTATTTTCATGAAAAGCAAACAGAGATGAATACTCTGGCCTAGATTTATCAGCTGCCATTTCTTTTGGAATGTAAGGTTTATTTTTTCTCAAAGTGCCAGTCATCGTTAAACCTTCCGATAATAAATGTTTAGCAAGAGGTAGAGAGGTGAAATAATTATCCATAGTAATATTACGGCCGCTTCCTCAAAACGGCGCTGCGAGTTCTTTTACTACTCTTTCTCCTTGATTTTTCTCGCGTATATTGCCAATTTTACCAGTGTAAAGAATTCCAAATAACGGGTAAGCATTCTCTGCATCACAAATCCACCAAATCTTGATACCGTATTTAGCCGGCTTCGACGGAATGTATTGAGTAAATTTAGTATGTTCGCGATAAGGATAAAGCTGCTCGTCGATAGTCAAATTTTCGACTGCTCTTTGTGGTATATAAACCGTGCTAGAAGCCTCGGAAATGGCTTAAATACTTTTTATTTATGTTTATTCAATAAACAAAATTGATTACACACGTATCCGTTCACACCTGCGCTTAAAAACTAATTAAAACTAGTGGTGGGTACCCGGGTACCCAGGTGCGCAACAACGTAGGTAAAGTTGGGTGCGCACATAAGGGTTAAACTAAACAAATCTTATTAGAACGTTTTATATTACTGTAACAATTTTATGAATCGAATTAAAAATAAAAATATAGAACTATAAAGTACATGATTCAGTTTAAATGTCAGTTTTTCTATTTTTTATTCTAAAATCATTAATAAATTATGAGAAGTTTGTGAATAGTTTAGAAAGAAAAATTGTATTGATTTCGAGAAAATGATTCACTACAAAAATAAAATTTAGTCACGTTTAGTAATAATTATTTCTGTTTGTTTTTCTACTAAAATATTTATAATAAAATATTTTTTTCTTAAATTCAAAAAAAATTGTATTTAAATGTAATTTATTAGTTTTATTCAATTTTTGTATAATAAATCAAAATAAATATTTATGGAAAAATTACATTCATCTTAGCAAGGAAGTACTTTAAATAAATATATGATAAGAGAAAACTCAAAACATATCTTAATATCTAAACACTCCAATGATTAGTATTAACTTGATGAAACAATGAGTCACGATTTACTTTTAAAATATTCTTAAGAAGTACTTTATTTAAATATGTTACTTGCAATAAGATTACTAATTATTTGTTCATGAAAAATAGCATATATGTCGATACATAATCAAATTATATTTTAATATAATTCGCGAAAGACTAATTTTTTATTGGAAAATTTATTGTTCAATTTCTCGTATACATGAACGTTTGTTTGAATTTATTCGTAATGCGCGTTTAAACATTTAAATAGCATGTCACTCTTATTAATGACAGAACAGGCACTTTGATGACGTTTCACTCATTACATTTATTGCGCAATGTTTTTTTGTTTTCACATTGAAATAATTAAGAGGCTTTAATGAGACACAGGGATGTGCAAGAAATAACTAGAATAGTTACAGTCTTAAGATTTAACAGACAAAATTGTCGTCTACGTGCAGAACATGTGTTAATTTCGAATAAATATTTCACAGTTCAAATGACTTTGCATAAAAATATTTGCATGAATAATTCGGAGTTTATAAAAAAATCAGTAAAACATGCAGTTAATAACGCGCACTTGGTTCGAAGCATTATGGTATATTAGTAATTAACAGAACGAGGACATTTGTCTTCCTGGAAGGTCGTATTTTCGTTAATCAGTTCATAAATATTATTTTGATTACTAACCCATTAATTTTTTATGATTTTCTTACACAGTGCTACTCAAAAGTTAAAGATAACGTGAGTTTTTCGTGAGTTTTTTATAAAATGTTAAGAATTTACAAAATACTTCATCGTTGACGTTTAGATGACACTAAAAGTTTTGTCAATAAACATTTCTGTTTTTAATTATTTGTTTTGTCAATAGTGGTAAATCTGAATAAAAATTCATACATGACAAAACATTGTTATTTGTATAAACACGTTCTTAGTTTAATAAAAAAACAGAAGCAAATAAGACGTATATTCATTACTGGACGCTTTTCTTATGAATCAGCTCAAAACTACTATAGAATCCACTAAAAAGATTTGTCATATGTATAACGATGACGTTATAGTTAAAAAATTATATTGCGAGTTGTTTTGTGAATTTAAAATTAGTGACTGATCTGAAAGACAAATAACATTTTGAATATTCATAATAGATAAAATTTAAAAATTTTGAAGTTTTCCTCTAAAAAATTCAACAAAATCGAGTGCTTAATCTCCACCGGAAAAAGAATATTTCATTGTGTAATTTCTATCAATGAAAAAATTTTCTGTGGCAAATAATAATAACATTTAAAAATGAATATACTACAATACTCTCGAATAAAAAATCGCAAGTTCTTGTGAAGCTTCTACTTCAACACCACAATGAAATATCCAAGGGTATATTGTATACCTGTGTATATAGTGGGATATGTGTAGAATTATTTACAAAAACTATTAGCAATCGAGTTAGATAGTCAACGGCGATTACTAAACTCAACATTTGAAGACAGTTAACTAAATGATACATCTATTCAAAAACAAGTACATTCTATTAAAATAATCATTCTCTTCCATAATAATTTCAAGTCACATTTTATACAGCTGTTCTGGGAATCAGAAACTTTTAAGTATACGATTGAGTTATTGTAGGAAAATATGAAAACGAATCGATATTTTTATTTACTCGAAAACGAATCGATATTTTTATTTACTCGAAAACAAAGATTTCTTCTAATTACTTTTGTTAAAAAGATCGCAAAAGTAGTAAATTCTGGAAAATATTCTGATTAAAAATATATGTTTTTATAATTAATCGGTATTAATTGAAATGAATTGTTGCTTGTGACAAAAAATAAATTCTTTATGACAATTATAAAATATTAAGACAATGGCTACATCCTAAAGAAGTTTCAAAATGTGTTCAAACTATTATCAAATTCATTAAAAATTACAGTAACCATATAATACTCCTCTGAAAGAATCGTTCATTATTGCTTTCTTAATGTGGATAAAACAGTCAATATAAAAATGTAAGAAAATCCTGAATATTCACGAGTATTAATGAATATATGTCTCATACTTATTCATGGTGACACTACACCTTATATTTTGCAATAATGAAACAAACATTTCATATTTAGGATTTGAAATTTTGTTGTCATCCATTTTACTTCACAAATATTTATTCTTTGAAAATGAACGATTTTTTTGCACAATAAGTACTATTTATATTATTTCGACATCATTCAGGTGTTTTAAGAAGTCATTTCATCAAAAATTCAAGATTTCTTCAAGAAAGACATATTTTTTATTGAATCCATATAAAATAGTGCAATAAAATCATATTGGTCAAGTCCTAATTAATGAAGTAGCTTATAACTTAACATACAGTGTTTAATTTCTCAAAAATTTCGTCATTCATAAAAAAGTAATTCAATAAAAAAATTCTTAATAAAGAACATACAATCATATTATCAATACTACTTTTATTAGATTTTTACCAGGGAACAAAATAGCTACTTTTTAAAATAATAAACAAAGCCATTAAATTTCTAATAATTTAGAAAAGAAAAATATTTAATTTCAGAAACGTTTTGCTTTGTAGAAATTACTTTTATAAATTTAATATTTAATAATTTTTACAATTACTAATCCAAAAAAATATTGAATAAAAAATGAAATATGCTTATTGATATATATTCATGATTAAAAAAAATCAGAGAGTAATTTAAATTTAGTTATAATAGTAATAACTTTAATCTGATGAAATCGAATTTCATATAATAACAGCTGATTTCCATTGCGGAAGAGGTATTACTAAAGAAATACATTCATGCTATTGATGCTTGTTGTCAAATAATTTCGTAATTCGTTGTAACTTTAATGTACAATAGTTTAAAAATAATCCAATTATCACTTGGAAATATTTACGATTTAAATTATTTTTTCGCATAATCTCAATCTCTAATTTTGCATCAAAAATAGAACCATTAAATTCAATTCAAATTTAATACAAATGAATCACTTACCTCAACATCGCAAAATTTTATAAAAATAATTAGTAATCTTTTCTTAGTCACTTCATTCATCGCTATAAATTTTGATAGCCATTAAATAATTTTTAGAGAATGGTATTTTAAAATCCAAACTGTTCTATAGTATAAATTGCTTATATATCTAATTACCTTCATTGAACATATTTCCAACAAACAGCTTTCTTTTTGAATAAAAATAATAATTAAAAAATAGATATATTAGGTCGATATACATGAAATAATCATTTGTTATTTTTGATTTCGAACGTTTATTAATCGAATTTAATATATTAAAATTTAATCAAAATAAATAATCCATCAGTGTTAATAAGTTTCTTCTAATATGCTGTAAGTTCTTAATACTAATTTCATAACAATCATGAGAACAAGATGCCAAAAAGTCATCAAATGCACATTTTACAGCCTCCTCTTAGTTACAGAGTTTCCCCACTAAAAAGTATCGACATGTTTAAAAAAGTGATAGTATATCAACGAAAGATCTAAACAATAAGATAGGTGAGAGAAATTTCGCATTTTAATTCGGTATTTTTTTTAAGGTCTACTTTGCAATATTTAATTTGACGTTGTTGTGGAGCAATAACACACCTTGTCTATTCACCAAGTCCAGCTTCTGAATACACACAATTTGTCGTACATTGTTTCAATTTATTGACAATATTTCTCTCTATTAATCATTTCACTTCATCGCAAAAATGAAAAAGGGATCATACCTCTTGCATAGCACCATACAGACACCATAAACTAACGCGTATGAAGACTCGGTTTTGGTATATATTTCGGCGCTTCTTCCGCATCTATCCACTGCGCAGAACATCGACAATTATCGTAGAGAATCCATTTTTATCGCATCTCAATACTAGGCAATATTCTTTAGTATTTATTCTGAGAAATCCAAAAATAGCAGACCTTCAAACGACTCAATTTACCTCTCTTACTGAGATCATGTGGTACTTATTTGCTAAGACTCTTGACTTTCCCCAAGGCAATCACGTGTCTGGAAACAGATGGCTAATGAACATTTAACCTTATTGCAATTTCCAGAGCAATTAGACGTAGTTCTACTTAAACCCTATTTGAAAAAATATCGATGATGGATGGCGTATGTCCGCGATACAAATTTTCGAGATTTGAATCACCAAAACAAAACGTTTCGAACTAACGTCTGGTGGTTCATTTCAATCATAGAATCCATGTTCCTTGATCATGCTATTCTACAGTTTGAACTCGTTCAAGGAAATAATCCTTTTTGCCTCGTTTCCATGTCTCTCGAAAAACGGTTATAAATCACATAAATCTCGCGATATAAATAAAGTTATGTTCCTACATTTACGTGTAATGTACATTTTTCAAATTGGACATATGGGAAAAATTTAACTAAAAGGGCAGGAAATTTGAATTTTGAAAAACGGTCATTTCATTTGCATCGACCCAATATAAATAATTTACAATATATACAGTTTAAGTTTTGTAATGCAGCTCTTTATCAATAATTACATGACTATGGAAATATGCCCAAGCGAATAAAGTGATCAGTAAGAGATTATTGAACATTTTTATAAAAAATTAGGGTGTTAGGCAAATGATTAATTTCTATTCAAATGAAATTGGCACAGTTCTTGAACAAAAACTCAATTAAAATAAAAAATTTAACTTAACATTTGATTATTTAAACGAAGTAAATTTCTTATAATTTCTAAATAAAATATATATTCATTACAAAAATGTTCAGTATCGTCTACATATATCTTATATACAAATATTAACTACGTAAGAAAATGTCATGATATTATGTATTCCACGATTCGTCGTAAAAGTCTTAATGGCAATTGGCGAAACTCTAAGGATTCACCAATTCTCAGAAAACACTGTCAATTTGTTTATGATATTTTACTGACTCTGTGTGATTTAATTACGGTAGAGAATAATTTTTAGATTTGTCAATATGTTTTTCTGTAACATAAACGAATCACTCAGTTCAACGTCACAAGGTTTTATAAAAGTATTCAATAATCATTGAATGTTTTTTTCCATCGTTCATATTTGGACTCTTTTCAAAACACACATCAATAAATAAATTGAACAGTAATTATTGAAATATTTTATAAAATCTTGTGGTGTTTGACTGATTGATTCATTTAGTGAATTTGCTACAATACAAAAACGAATAATGAAGTTGTTTTTTACATTGAATGCCCTTTTTTACAAATTTTTGTTTTATCCATATACAGATATATAATTTTCATATTTTTGTGACTCTTAAAGAAACTAAAAAAAATATATTTTCTTCCATTTCCACCCACATTTAGTAATATGATAATGATTTGAAATGTTCTCAGAATGGAACATTATAACGTTGGTAATTCGGAACTTTACGATTGAGTGAAATCCACCTTCTTTTATAAAAAATCTTTGCAATAACGCATTAATTTGTAAAATAATATTTCGGATGGTAAAATTGAAAAATTGGATACTATTCTTTAATTAAATACATTGTGAAAAATGGTCTATCAGTGATTGAAATTCATATAAATATGAAAAAACACTTCAAGTGACTACTCGCTGTCTTTTTCAAATGTCATTCGTTTGAAAATTATTCAGCAGTGCATAGTCCATTTTCAAAAGAGTCTAACTGATTTTCTATATCGATTTGTAACTATAAACGAAACTTTGTTTCATTTATATACACCAAGAACAAAACAACAATTAAAATAATGAAAACACTATAATTTTTTGTGACTAAAAAAAACAAATCTGTAAAATTTATTAAAAAAATCATAATGTCTATTTTATTAAATAATAAAGTAATCTTTTTGATATAACTATCTTTCAACTAGCTCAAATATAATGAGAATATACTATTCTACATTAAATATGGAAACATTTCATCAAAAGATTGCTTGTTTTATACCAAAAAAGGCAAAAATTGTTCGATTGACGACTGAGGACTAAAATGTTAGTGGTTTTAAATTAATCGTTAGTTATATTTACTTTATTAGTCATTAGTTGTTTCAAATGATTCATAAAATGATTGATGTGAAATTAGTCGTTTTTAAATTTCAATAATTTGTAACTAATGATTAATAAATTAATCATTAGTTGTGATTAATTCATTAGTAATTATCAATTGTTTTAAATGACTAATGAACTTCTTGATTTGTACATTCAAAACTGTGCAATATTAAAGTTAAACGCAATAATAGTTTTAATATTCATGAAAAATTATTTGAATCTTAAAAAATCAAATTTTCAGATGAAATTGTTTTGTTTAAAGAAATTATAAATAAATGTCATTGAAATTTTATTTTAAATGCTTGTTAACGAAATATAATAAATTCTAAATTATTTTTACGGAAGTATGTAAAACAGTTAAAATAAAACACAAAAAATGGCTTAGTTCACACTGTTTATCCAATTTTTTACGCTGTAAAATGGTATGAATTCGTTTAACAATGAAATTCATTTCTGAAGAAAAAGGAATATACAATAGAAGAAAAATCAACTTGAGATTTAAATTTGTTTTTTATATATTTCATTCGGCAACATTTTCATTCCATTAATTTTTTACATTTTAAAAACGACTAAAATGAGATTAATTTTTTAATCAGTTGATTAATTGATGAAAAATTAGTCACTAGATTTTTAATCATTTTTGTGATTAATAATTTATGACTACATTTTTAATCATATTTTTAATTGGATGAAAACTTAATCGAAAAACGCCATACTCTGTTTTATGTATACTTAGTAACCGTTTGAAAATAAATAATTTTAGTTAAATGATAAAACAGTTCTGATAAGTGAATTTATAAAATAAACGAAAACTCACGTAATCAGTAGAATAATGGATAAATCACTACCTCTCATGTAGAAGATTACATTGGATACCCGTGTAGAAAGCCACCACAAAATTGAGGGTTAGATAAAAGACTGACAACCTCAACTCATAAAAAATATAACCATCGTGAAATTCTAATAAGAAAAGCTCTACTAAGTCAGCATTATCAAAGAACTGAAAACTTTACAATGCTCTAGTGCTAAAGATGATAATAGTGAAGACTTGAAATTATAGTTTACATTCTTGGAAGCTTTTAGGGCTACTCGACCTGCAAAAAAATTTAGCTTTAGTCAAAAAATAATTTCTTCTTTTTTTCTATGAAAAATTAGAAATTGAAAAAAATATATAAAACTTCAATCGTGTTTTTATAAACACTTCAATTGGACATACAAATAAAGTGATCAAAATGTCTGATTTGAGAAGTCTTCACTAAGAAAGGTATTGATATGAAAATATTTGAATAAAAATTATTGCAATCCAGAATATCTTTATAGATGTTCTGGATTGCAATAATTTTCATTCAAATATTTTCATATCAATACCTTCCTTAGTGAAGACTTCTCAAATCAGACATTTGGATCACTTTATTTGTATGTCCAATTAAACTAACCATTCCGCTTAAGAGTAAGTTCTAATTTAATAAATCGAAAAACCGTTTTTTTTTTAATTTTCATAAAAATGATATCTTAAAAATATATTTTCAAATTTTTACGTTAAAATTCGGAAATGTCAAAAAATTAACGTGTTGTAATTAATTATTATTGTTAATAAATAATATATTGTCTGATAGATATCAAATGAAATATGACATAATTACAAAAAGATTTGATTTCATAAATAAAAATTGCTTTTTGTTTTTTTTTTATTATATAAGACATTAAAAATGTATATTTAAACTTTCAAGACAAAATGTGAAAAAACAAGAAGTTACAATTATTTGAGAAAACGTTGTTGAAATGTAATTTGAGACGAAATCAACATAAAATCAATTTCACGAATCAGTTACAAATATGATGTTGTTATGAAAAAAAATGTAAACGATATATATAGAAGAAAATGGAAATATAACTGAGAGAGACCATAAGAAAGAGTAAAAGAGCAAGAGGAAAATACTTCCATAACATAACGAAAAAATTAATAAAATAATTAACGATGTATTACGATCCACACATAAGAAGATTCTCTTATTTTGTCGACGAGGTGAGGAAAAAATATGGATGTATTAGCTTATAATTATAATAGATGTGAAAGTAGTGAAAATTGATTCGCATGTACAATTATTCGCCAAGCACACTTACAATGAAAAAAACTTGATTAATGTAATTTGAATAAAGCAAAAGAAAACTTAAACATCCTAGTTAAAAATACAATCAACAAAAGTGTTTGTTATTTTTTGAAAATTTATTGTATGCTTTTGAAATAATTATCATGGCATGATTATTCAGAAACTATAATTATTTAGTAATAAAATAGGATTCAAATTCAAGTAGTTTTTATGAAAATATCTTTTTAAAGTTCACAAAAAAATATTTCGATAACTAAGAAATTAATTTACTTGGAATTTTGCACACATTAAAAAAATATTTCTCTTTGAGTTGTACTAAAATCTAGACTTACCATCATATTTTACAAGCAATGATTTCATTTATTTTTTTAAAAAAAAAGGTTTTTTTAAATGATCGCTTTTGAATAATTTTTTATTTTTTTACAGTTTAATACCAACAATGATCACAATCTTACATAATATGTAAAAATCATGTTCACTTTAACACAAATAAATTTTTACCGTCTACACCACAATATGTAGTAAAGTGTTCAATTATTTTGTTTTAGAAGAAAGAGGGTAGTCCCGTAAGTACTCGGCCTGACCTAGAGATGGCGGTAGTTGTTTGAAAAATATCACTGTATTAGAAAGTACACGATCTATAAGTATATGTTTCAAGTTTGAGGACGCTACGTTGTTTAGTATTTGTTTGGCAGCCATCAATAGTGAACGTTTTCAGTGAATTTGTGAAAATGTAGAAAATTGGTCATCGTTACGTGATACAATACTTTTATTTGAAAGGCCTCAGCCCAACCAATATAAAAGCTGAACTGGATTCTACTCTGGGTGAGTCTGCTCCTTCGTTTACAACAGTGAAATATTGGGTAGCAGAGTTTAAACGAGGCTGTACGAGCTGCCAAGACGAGCATCGCAGTGGTCGACCAAATGAGGTGACGACTCCAGAAATGGTGAAGAAAATCCACAAAGCGGTACTGGATGATCGTCGACTGAAAGTGCGCGAGCTAGCAGACATAGTAGGCATTTCAAAAAGTGCGGTACATCGCGCATTATCTGAAAATTTGGACATGAGAAAGCTGTGTGCAAGATGAGTGCCAAGTTTGCTCACACTCGAGCAAAAACAATGTCGTGAAGATGTTTCAATTGAGTGTTTAACGAAGTTTCATAGCAACAAAGCAGAATTTTTGCGCCGTTTCATAACCATGGATGAAACATGGGTCCATAACTTCACACCCGAGACAAAAGAACAATCAAAGCAATGGACTGAAAAGGGAAACCGGCTCCAAAGAAGGCGAAGACCGTTTCATCTGCAAGCAAGGTCATGGCGTCGGTTTTTTGGGATGCGCGTAGGATAATTTTCATTGACTATCTTGAAAAAGGAAAAACTATCAACAGCGAGTATTATGCGAACTTATTGCAACGTTTGAGCGAATAAATCAAGCATAAACGGCCGCATTTGGCTAAGAAGAAAGTGTTGTTTCATCAAGACAATGCACCAGCTCACAAATCCGTTATTGCAATGGCCAAAATTAATGAATCAAAGTTTGAATTGCTACCTCATGCACCCTATTCGCCAGATTTAGCTCCCTCGGATTATTTTCTGTTCCCAAACTTGAAAAAATGGCTCAGTGGTCAAAGATTTCCCAACGATGAAGAAGTGATGTCGGCAGTTAATGGGTATTTTGAGGAGCAAGACAGTTCTTATTATAAAAAGGGTATCGAACTTATTGAACATCGCTGGGAAAAGTGTATAGAGCTGAAAGGAGATTATGTTGAAAAATAAATATATTTTTTTCCAAAATTTTTGTGTTTTCTTTGTTGGGTCGGGTACTTCTGGGACCACCCTCGTATTGTGGTATTGAGGACAAAAATTCATTTGTATTCAAGTGAATTCGCCACAGTTCCAATACAAACAACATCGATTCACTGAATATCAAATTCTATAGATAGCATATTTTCATTTTATTGATCATTATTTGCTTGACTTATATTTTATTATACATGAAAACGTTAATTTAAGAAATATGTTATGAAATTAGTCATCTTCATAAATAAGCTTAAAATCCATTTCATTTTACGCGTAGTTTTTGAAAAGAAATATAAAAAATATTAATTTTGATCTCATAAAATATAATTTCTTCCTTTTAAATATTATCAAAAAAACAAAATTTATTTTTGTCGATTACAAATAACAAAAATAAATTATTTTACAATTTATATTTAGGAATTTGCATACGTAATAACGTATCTGTGAGCTATTTTTAAAAAACATTTCGTACGTGACTTGTGCGAGTACAACATTCAATTTTCTGTGTACGCAGTTAATTTCCAATTGGACACATTACGACAAAATGGGAGTATTTGAACCCTCAGAGGAACTCTGTATAATGTTCAATTTTCACTATATATTAAATGCAACAGTTACAACTAAAAAAATGTAATATTTATGGTGATATTGAAAATTCACAAATGTCAACGTTTGTTTGAAAAATTTGCAAAAAGTGGCGTTAACCTTTCTAATACATCTCTAATTGCAAGACCAGTCGAATTTTATAATGAGATTTCAAAATCTCTTTGAGTCCTATTCAAAACTGACTATCGAGGAATTGTCAGAACTTGGATCTACAGTTTATAGTTGTCTGGAAAAATTACAAGATTTACAGCGAGAATAAATGGGTTCCACTCGAACAGTCTTCGATTCGCAAAGAATAAAGAATAACAAATTGTAACTCGTTACTAACTAGGTGTAACAGTTACATTTCTCCATAAGAATATAACCGAATATTAAAAATGAGTTCTATACATCAATTTGAAACGAATTAAGCAATGGCTTTCACTAAAGCAAACTGCAGTTTCAATACCAAAGCCCAATTTAACTCTAAAAAAGTGTCTTTTATACATTTAGTGGGATTTCTATAAGGTGATTTACTTTGAATTGCTAAAACCTAGAAATAATGATAACGACTATGATCTACTGTTAGCAATTAGAAAGATGGCAACAGAAGCTTTCAGAAGAACAACGTGTTGATCAACAGGAAGGATGTCATCTTACAGTACGATAACGAAAAACCACATGCAGCAAGAATCACGAGGAAGAAAATCAAGACGCTGGGATGAAAATTGTTACCTCATCCTGCTTACTCACCGGACGTAGCTCAATCTAATTATCGCGTATTCGAGAAGCTGGAGCATTCACTTGCTGGGAATAAAATTCCAAATGTTAATGAAGTCAAAAATCATCTTGCGTCGTTTTTCTCTCAAAAAACGAATTCTTAAGTGAAGCTTTGAATCTTTGAAGACAATATGGCAATGTGTCATAGCAATTATATCATTGATTAAATAAAAGCCTTTCACGCAAATTAATTATCACTCATAACACTACAAAATGTTATAATGTTCAATAATTATTTATTATCTTCTTTATTGTTAAAAGATCAGAAATACACATGTTTTTTACTGGAACGAAAGCATGCGAATTTCTGGCAAATGCCATCTAATGACAAATTATTAGCATGTGTATACGAAAACGACATGCCAATAAAACGGCATGTCATCTAATCGACCGACGGTCTATTTTTCGTGCTTGTTTGTAAGCGATAGTACATGTTGCAAACTATCAAAGTAGATCAAGCTGTGTTAAATCCCAGGGGAGCATGCGCAATAAGCCACAGGCTGTGCCAGTTTAAAAAAGCAAATTAAAGCAAATGTTTAAGTACACAAATAACCGCTCATGCGCGTAAGTAATAATCACGCATGCTTTTTTAATGGCATGTGTATTTCAGACCTAACAACAATAAGCTAATATACATTTCGATTTTATAACGCAATACTCTGACGATGTTGACATCGCCATCGAAATGCGCATTAGTTTATTGTTGTTATAAACAACAAAATGAAGAGTAAATAATTATTGAACACTATAACATTTTATGGTGTTGGGGGTAATAATTCATTTATGTAGAACTGAATTTGTCACAACTTTCAAACAGACAGAAATAAAAGCCTTTTGTAAAAACTTTTTTTCATTTTAAATATATCATTTCTTATGGGAACCCTTAATATATACATAGCTATATGTGATAAAGAAAACGATTAAACAAATTATTAAACTCACTGGAAATTCTAATTCATTATTAAGTTAACAAGTAATCCAAAAAAAATACAAAATGCATATACAAAGTTACACCGATTAACGTCTTAGATTGAGCAGAATTAGAGAAATTAATTTGAAAATTTAATAAATCACTGATGAAAAAGTTCCGTGTAATTAAAATTACTCTTGAATATTCGAATCTCGTTCATCGTTTAGCAAAACTATTGAAACCCAACATTAATTGATCACTTTATGTGCAATAAAACTTTATCAAATTGTTTTTAATTTTACACGAATAATTCTCAAAGCAATATAAATATAATATTATTTCTAAGAACAATAGTAATAATCTATAAAATATATTTCGATGCTAGTGATCTAATTAATTTCTAACGTTTATCATTGCTACTGCAAACATAAACTTTATCGGCAGTTAAGAAAGTAATGATTGTATGAAAATAATATCACACGCTGTCTTTAACGATCTATTTATCGACCATTTATAAAAGAATATACGAGATAGCTTAATTTAGACGAACAGAATAAACGATAGAAATATACAATATTATTTATCTGACAAATAATATTTCTTTAATATATATTAAACTCATATAGAAAAATATTAATTTTGCTTGCTATGAAACTTTAATAAGACAAAGATTAGAAAAAAATATATAATTTTATTTATTTTGGTACTAATATTTATTATTTATTTTTAAATCAGGATTAAATCTTGATATTTTTAACAAATTGGAATGTTTTGAGTTATACCTTATAAAACTATTAAAATTTATTTGTTTTTATTTCAAGCAATGTAAATTTTCTAAATATAACTCTCGAAAGACCGAACATTATCATTGAATCTGATTATTCTAAAACTGAGATCCATTTCAAAGACTTAAATGTGTCTCCAATGGCACAAAATTAATGAAAAGGTTAACAAATTTGATACAGCGCAAATTAAATGAATGTCATAATTAGCGACGTCTTCAAATTTGCTATTTATTTTCATTCAAGAGCAAGAATAGAAATGTCTTAAAACTGAACTTAAAATTATTTTTTTGTTTTGGAAAACATTTTAAAAATGGATAACTAGCAAAGGAAAGATCCAAAATATATTCTTCTAAAATGTTATTATAGTCTCAAAATTTATTTTAATCAAATGGTGGTCCATCAGAGACATCATTCGTTACTGCTTTCTACTATGGATGAAACAATCAATAGAAAAAAGTAATAAAAATAAATCAGGGATATTTTTAAATATTAATTTAAAAAAATAGCAGTTATTATTAGTGAATGCAAGCAAATTTATCAATTCCTTCATTACAAAATGAACTTTGCTTTTTACAATTAACAATACAAAAATTTTCACAATTAAGATGTAAAATTTTGCTGCGTTTGTTTTATGAAATATGTAAATTAATTCAATGTTTAAAATTTAACTTATGAAATATGTTTTAATGAGCTTGAAAATTAATTGTAAGTACAATAATAAAGCACGTACGAGTATTAAGTATTACATTTTTTGTGTTTAAATTAAAAAATACTACTGAAATGACTTGCTCAACTCTTGAAGTAGGTATTACAACATATAAAATCTCCAAAAAAGACATTAACGATTTCAAAAAGGAAACTTCGAGTCATGACTCGATCAGCTAAAAAAAAATAAAGACAAAAAATTTGTAGCAACTACTGAATAAGAATCAGACATAAATCCAAAAGAATTTATTAAATATTTTATTTTAAAGATGTTAGAAAAATATAGAAAGAAAGAAATTAAGTTTAACACAATTTTAAAAAAAGCTCATTGGCATAACCATGTCCTCGTTTTCGTATAAAAAAAAAATTTTTGTACCAAATAATTATAAAGAATGAAAAGTGGATCTTATACAATAATCTCAAATTAAAGAAGTCAAAAATCTGATACAAACATTCACATCAGCAGTGAAAGCGAACATTTATATCAAAAAGATTTTATTGTAGTTTTAATGAGATATGATAATGGATGGTCTTTTGTACAATGAGCATTTAAAACCAGGCAAAACAGTGATGAAAAAAAATTATAAACAACATTTCAACAATTTAAATAAAGAATTAGAATGAAGAAGAGTGTACATCGTCAAAGAACCACGAAAGCTAATATTTCTTTAGGACAAAGCTAAAATATTACAAAATATGCTCTCTTTTATATCGTATGTCTAAATTTGAGGTTAGAAAGTAAGATGGCTATTATTTTATGAAGTGTCAAATATTAAACTGTCATTATTTAATATTTGTTTATTAAAAACTTGGGAAATTTTAGTAATGGAACGCTACATGCTTGAACAATGCATTTCAATAGTGAAAATTTACTTTAAAAATGGTGAATTTTTTACAACCTCAATACGTAAAATTCGTGTATCTTTTCCTCGTAATCAAGTGCCTTCGGGAGCCTTCTGTTCGTAACCTAACCGTAAAATTTAAACAATTTGATACTTTTTAAGACACAGACTAAAAACGTATGCTCATAGTGGTCGTTTAGCTGAAAATATTGCTGCTGTACGTAAAAATGTTGAAGAATACCTTCAAACATCGATTCGTCGACGTTCATAGCAATTAAACATCATAAGAAGCACTCTGTATAACATTTTACGAAAATATTTGCATCTTCATGCATATGAAGTCCAAATAACACAATACCTGAAGTCAGCTGACCATTTTTTTGTCGTATGTTTGTTAATTAATACCGAGAAAAAAAAACAGAAAATGCTAATTTTTTAACAAAATCATCTTCAATAATGAATCACATTTTCAATTAAATGGATATGTAAACAAACAAAATTGTCAGATATGGGGAAGTAAATATCCAAAAGCCAATTTTGAACAACAATTACATCTTCAAAAAGTCACTGTTTGACAATTATTTTCAACAGGATGGTGCCACAAGCCATCTTGTGCGGCAATCGATTTACTCAGAACCAAATTCAATGGATATTTAATTTCTCGTAATGGTGATATTAATTGGCCGCCTGTATCTTGTGATTTAACACCGTTAGACTACTTCCTATATGGGGTTATTTGAAAGATAAGGTTAATGCCAACAAACCAATAACGATTCAAGAACTAAAGGATGAAATTCGTGCAGCTATAGCTGAAATATAGCCTCATTTATTGCAAAGCGTGCTTCAACATTTCAACAAAAGAGTGGACTTATGCCGACGTGGTAGAAGAGGCTATTTGGCTGACATTGTAATCTATTCGTAATTTCCATGTTTCACTTTACATTTATACCAATAAACATATTTTTTCTTTCAAAAGCTGTATTTTATTAATATAATAAATTACTTTCTAACCTCAAATTTAGACACCTATTATAAGTTGAGAAATTCTTTCGCATTCATCAGATTCGATTTATTTCGATTTTTATCTGTTCTTTTTGCAACATAATTTTTGTGATACACGCTTCAATACCATATAAGACATGGGAAAATGCATTGATGATTTCATCAACTCACCCTTCACAAATCTTTACAATAAAATCAGAAATTGATCGAAAGTGTCAAAAGTGTATAATAAATCAAGGATATTTTTAAATATTAATAATGAAGAAAATGATCTTGAAAATGAAGTTTTTTTTAAGTTTTGTAAAAAGTACCGAATTAATTTACAATTTAATATTCTCCGAAAATTTGTTAATATGTTATCAACTTTTCTTGAATTGATTGATATACAAAAAACACTTCGTAAATCAAACTGACGTCATTCAAATCTTTAAAGAGTTCGTTTTAACACGACTACTATCAGAATACTTTAAACAAAGATATATTTTCGTTATAATATATATGTAATAGTACAATAGAAATAAATAGATCGTGTTTGAACTATTTAATAGCTTGTAATTTTGTATATAAGGTTTTATTAAAAAAAATCAAATGATACAATTCAATATTTTGACATAATTGTAACAAAGTATTATTTTCTTTTCTAAATTGTTTAAATCTAATTTACATTATACACAAAATAAATGACTTATAAATAATAAAAAATAATTGTATATAAAAATTACTAAACAGAATAATGAAATCATTCAAATAGTAAAAATACAATGTATTGCCTGCATTAAATAGCTTAGCTATCTAATCAAATGTTAAAAGAGGCGCATGCGTGATGGACATCAACTACATTTTTCTCTCTCTACTGTAAGCATTCAATACAAATTTAAATTCAAATAAAATTTTTAATCTAAATTATATATATATATATACATAAATTTTACAGTAAATGAGATAATGAGTCGATGTGGTCTGTTATCTGTTAAGATATTTTACCAGTATCCAGTGAAGGTAGGTGTTTGTGTTTTGATATAGACCAAGGAAACATTTTCAAAAAACGCGGCAATGATCTGATGCATGCAGGTTCCGTTTTCGAAAAACGCCACAAAAGAAGTTTCACTTCAAAAATAATAATAACTGCTTATAAATATTCATTAATTTTAATTAAAAAAAATGTGATGAGACCCATACTTTCAAGCAGTGATTTTAAAGAAATTTCTTGTACGATATTCTTATAACCATTCTTACGTAATATCAAACAATTTAATTATGATAGTATTAATAAAAACGAGCTAAGATGAATATTGTCAAATATCCAAACAATAAAAATAATTTTATTGTATTAAACGATTTCCTTAAAATTGCAAATATCAAATTTATCAAATGATACAAATTAAACCAATTTGAAACTTGCCTGTTTGAAAACGTAAGTTTTTTAAGAAAGAAAAATACACCAAATAAAGCATATCACTGACTTCCAAACCGCATAACATACATAAATAAATAGAAAATCGATAAATGTGTTTTTCGACAAACCGACGGAAATTGTAATTAAATGAAGACATACCGAAAATAGACATTAAAAAAAAAACAAATATTACGTAAATCCTTTTTTCTTGTATCCGTTCCGAATGCTTTGTGATTTATTCCATATGACTAACCATCTTTTATATCCTTGTTGGTTTGTTGACGTCGCCAGTAGACGCACAACAAATTTTCGACATATAAAACGTACACGTGGAACCAATTATGTAGCTCACTGAAAACTGAAAAAGAAATTTTTCCAAATACATATACAATATATATGTGTGTGTATATATATATATATATATAACGTATGTATGTATGTGTTTGTACATATATATATATATATATATATATATATATATATATATATATATATACATACATGAATTTGATAAAGAAAGTAAAAAAAATAATCTTATGATAAATCTTAACAAGACAAAATGAATACCCGATGAATTTTTTTATCAAAGAAGAATTGAACTAAAAAGACGAAAAATACAATATATTGAGTTATCAGAAAAGTCATGTAGAATTTTTGCAATAAATGTCGTTAGTCTATTTTTTATAGTAAAAGCGTCATTCACATCTATATAACTGTTATGTCGTTTGACAGCTGAAACTTATGCTTTCATTCAGATAAAAAGTTTGAGCGCTTTGGTTAAGTTTTATAGATTTTATAACAAGTTGAAGATAGAAGATCAAACTGTGTATTTTAGCTATATTTTACAAGATCATCAGTGCGAACGATGGTTCGTGAAATTCCGTGTTAGTGATTTTGATGTTACCGATGCTCTTCGCTCAGGAAGGCCAATCGAGCTTGATGACGATAAAATAAAGCCATTGATCGAGTCAACACGACACGTGAGACTGCAGAAACATAATATATTCATCATTTCAGTGTTCACGACCATTTTAAGAAGCTGGGATACATAAGCAAATTCGTCATTTGGATTCCTCATGAACTCAAATAAATTTGACTGCGCGTATAAACGCATATGAACGAATCTATCATCCAGAAGTGCCCAGAACTCGGTAATCGTAAAGGAGTTGTGTTCCAACATGACAACACGAAACCACACACAAATTTTGTCACCTGTCAAAAACTATTGGAGCTTGGATGAAATGTGTTGTCGAAATTGTTGAAATTGACGAACAATTTATTAAAATTTCGATTTTTGATAAAAAAAATCGTTCGTTTTTAGTCAATAAAAAGAAATTAAGTAACAGAAAAAATTCTTCGTTCAAGAACTAGTTTTTTGTATCTATAATAAGCCTATAAATTTTGAAATAAATCGATGAAATCATTTTCGAGATATTTTAACCACCGATTTGAAAATGTGATTTTCAGAAAAACGCGTTCAAAGTTTCAAAACTAATATATCTACACACACACTATATCTACTCCAAATGTTCGAGCGGAGTGTACATTTTAAATATTTATACCTCCATCAATTTCATTCGTTTTAATTTGAAACTTTTAGGCAATATTCTTCAGATATACTTACAAAAAATGTCAAAATTTAAAAATCGAATTTTTAAATCTTCTAACATAGCATGACCGCTTAAAAAAATTTAACGCAAATGCACTGGTTGAACATGACCACTCAAAGAGACGTTAAGAGGCCAAAAATTCAAAAATAATAAAGAAGTGTAACATTTCGTATGCAGTTGAACACGCCCCATTACTTTCTATGATACAATAATCAAAAAACTATCAATACGGTAGTAAAAATGTTTAGATGTTAGGGGAAACTATATAGAAAAATAACTTGTATGTATATTTAAAAAATATTAATTTAATATTATATGTAGAAAAAAGTTCGATTTATATTTAACTGACCCTCATATTTAATAAATTAAGGTTGTCAACAATTAAGTCGATTTCTTTAAAACAATTTTTTTTTTTGAAATATATTCAACAATAAAGTCATTTCTACAAATTAATTTTCGTTGTAATATGATTTACCTTCACTGTATAAATTAATAAAAAAATATTATTTTTTAATCTTAGTTTATACATTTTACAAATAAAAATATAGAACTAAATGAAGTAACCGAGAATTTTTTTAAAGTGTTGTAATACAACAAATTTCCAGACCATCGTTTAAAAAATAGAACGAATGAAGAAAATTACATAATAAATAAAATTTTCTTTAATACAAAGGGTTTTGTGAAATGTATTTTATGTTTGGATTTAATACAAATTTTGTGTTTTGAATAATTACTTAATTTTTCCGAATTTATTTAAAATATTTTATTACTACTACTACCTTAATTATAATTTTCCAAGTACTAAACATATTCATGCATGGGGTACGAATAATTTTGTGCGTCACTGTATACATCAACGACTACTCTAAGAAATGCAAAAAATAAATACATGTTTGTGTATTTCTCTACAATATGTATATATGTATCTGTGTGAAACTGGATGCCGTCACTTATAATTATGTCTATCAATTGATTCTTATTTAGAAATGTGTCTGTAAGTATATATCTCGTTTGTTCCTGATAAGAGAAAGTCGCGGATCAAATTAAAAATAAAGCAGACGCACGTCATACGAAATTAGTAACTACGTACGCGATGTTTTATACATATAGAAAATTATAGAACTGCAAAAAAGGTTCATTACAGTATTTTTCTTTTGAATTTTTTCGCCTCTTAGGCACATTCGACGCACTTGTCTACTACAATATGTTGCAATGCAGTTGCATAGTAAAGAACGACGTCTAACAGATGGTCATTTATTCATATTGGACTTTGTCCTTAGTATGATTTCATTTTAATTCTTTATTAAAAAAATACATATAGAGTGTGAAGAAATACTAGGAAGTATTTATTTTACTGTAAATTTGGGAATCATTGGTTTTTTTTATAAATTACTAACAAGAATCAACATATTTTTTCAATGAATGATTGAATATAAATATAGGTTAGCACTCTAATTGAAATTATGTTTTGAGTTAAATTAACTATGGCGTCTAAATATCACAGTACTTTTTTTATAGACATGATTATTTTTTTGTTAGAAATATATATCATATATATCTATATATTTATATATATATATATATATATATATATATATATATATATATATATATATATATATATATATATATATATATATATGCATATATATATATATATATATATATATATATATATGTATGTATATAAATATATATATATATATATATATATATATATATATAAATATATATATATATATATATATATATATATATATATATATATATATATATATATATATATATATATAAATATGCATATAATATATATAATATATATATATATATTATATATATCCAACATTAAATCAATTTTATAAAAAATTATTTATTCCAATATATATATATATATATATATATATATATATATATATATGTTTTATTTTTGTGCTATTAATTTTTTGTACTAATTATTCTTAAGCTAAGTAGTATTCAATAAATTTTTAATTTTGTTGATCAAAATTTTCTTTCGTATAAAAATATTAAAATTTGAGGATGTACAATGACTTTTGTGACTAACTGTAAATATATACGAGGGTCGTTTGATAAGTATGGTAAAAAAGTAAGAAAAGCTAAATTAAAAAATTGAATTAAATTAATTGATTATTAAATTAAACAATAAATAAATTTACTATACTTATCAAACGACCCTCGTATATATGTATATATGTATATATATATATATAAATATATATATATATATATATATTTATATATGGTTTACTTGCCAAATCGATTAACTCCATAAAACAAAAAGTGGACAAAAGTGATAAAATAATACATTATGTTTTCTAAAATTCCTTTTAAATTATAAATTCAAATAAACATCGTAGAATGTATTACTAAAATGTATCCCTAAAATGTATCTTTTATTTATCGACATAATAAAATGTATAAAATAGATTATCCTTGGAGTAATCGTCATTATTACTACAATTTTTGTATTATTAAGGGAGTTAATCGATTTGGAAAGTGAAAAAACATCAAATGAAATCTTGACTTTTTTATATTACAGAAAAACTTTATTATATACATTTTTATTGGAGATTTTTTCAAAAATGAATAAAACACTTTTATTACAGTTACAGTTATTACTATAATATTGTTTAAATAGATTCATCAGTAACATAAATTATATCTTCTTCGGCAGCTGTATTTGAGGTCCCCCCATGTCGATTTGTCCTTAAGATTTTTTAATAATCATGTTTAATGGGAGGAATGAATTTTAACATGTCCATCATATCTTTCTTATTTTCTCTTGTCACAGTCCTATCTGATGTATACAATAAAGGCTAGTCTACATTTTTCAAACAACATGATCTACCTACTACACATTTTCTTATATTAATAACATTAAATTCTGAATCTTCGTTAAAGTCACACTTGAATTGTATGAGGTGTGGTTTCGACCTTTGTAATTTTATTAAATGCATTTTAAACCAATTTACTGGTAGCCCTGTAACTGTTGCCTTTCTGTTAATAACAGAATTTTCTAAAGGAATTATAGAGAAAAAGTCCTGATGTGTCATTTGAATCACTTGAAATGGTGCTTTCTTTTTACTGGTTTTTAATATATTATGCCAATCATCTGGCAAAAAAATATTCTGAACTTTTTTTGCTTGTGATTCGATAATGGCGAAATTTGAATCATTAGGCAAATAGCTATGTCCACTTACCAAAAATGTCATTTCAATTGATTCAGCTGTTATTTCTGCACTTTGAACCAATTTTAATAAACTTAAGACAGTTTTAATGTTTCTATTTTGTCCGGTACGTTAATCTAAATAGGTTATTATTTTTTCACAATTTTTAGCACAAATCTTTATGTACTTTGTTTGGCATGATGAAATTTGAGACCATTCAGTTTCTTATATCAAACATGTGACTTATATTTTTATTATAATTGTTTAAAAATTCATAAGTATTTACTTCAGTGGCAATTTGACTGTAACTGATCAATTATTTTCTATATTTTATTTGTTTTTGTGATGATTCAACAACAATAAACTAATTTTTATTACGTATTAATAAAATTAGCAAAGATTTAAATTAGAGTATGGAGTTAATTAGATTGGCTTCTGAAATAAATAATTTAATATTCAATGGTCAAAAAATTTTTGTCATTTATTGGTGTTAATCCTTATTAATAGAGAAATTTGTTTAAAATATAAATAGTTAGGAATCAATCAAGTGCTTTGACACTAATATTAAAAAAAATCAATATGTGGAGTTAATCGATTTGGCAAGTGAGCCATTTATATATATATATATATATATATATATATATATATATATATATATATATATATTAGTTAACAAAAGTATATATTTATACTTACATTTAAATATTTATATTTTATTTTAAACAATTACGAATTTTTACATTTAGAGTACCAAAAATTACTTACTTAAAAAAATTACAAATTTACAAAAGTTCCTTCATTCATTTAATTAATAAAAATTTTGTAAAGTTACTTTATGTTTAACATTTTAATATTTTGTATTCACTTTATAATATATTTACCTTAGATAAAAATATTCATTATTTAAAGAATTATGAAGTAAAAATTCAAAATATATATTTTAAAAATGAATTTAGTATTTAATATGATTTTGAAATGAAATAATTGTTACTTTTGGGTAATTTCTTTGCCATTCTCTTTGAAATAATAACTTCATTTGTCGCACGGGCATTGCATTGTGCTGTTTGGTATATTTATATTGTATAATACAATAGTACATATGTATATACACACACACATACATACACACACACACATACATACATACACACACATACATACACACACACACACATACATATATATATATATATATATATATCGTTTGCTCAATCCAATTTTTCTCTAGACTTTTTCGATTTTCTTTAAGAATATTCAAAATTTTATGTTGTTTTCATTTGTAAACCACAAACATTTCAATCCTCAAGATTGGCGTGTAACCTTACGATATGATACTTCCAATACCATATTTTACTATCGTTTGAATTTTTTTCTTGTTCAGTATTATTTTTTCACTATATAAGAAACTAATAATTTAATTGGTAGACATTATCTTTACCTTTATTTGAAAATATAACTTTTACCCACCTTTTATTTCTTAGGTGATTTACTGTATCAGTTTTCAAAGGTATTTTTTAATTTGTAATTCTTTAATCATTTATTATCTTTTTACTACTGCTTTTTCCTTATACTGAAAAACTTTCCATTTGGCACTCTTCTTATTTATTGTTATATAAAAAATACAATTAAAAAATGTATGAATAATCCACATATATGGAATTATTTCAAGGATGAAGTATTTTTTTTTATTTTTTAATTAATCGATTCATAGAAAAAATAAATGTATCAAAGGGTATTGTACATCTAAAAATATTTGATATTGACGTTTTTATTTTTTTAATTAATAATTGTTTAAAAAAGTTACACAAGTATCACGTTTTTTTAGAAAATAACTCATCAAATAACATGTGTTTATAATAAAATGTTATGTTAAAATAATCACTAACAAGTCCATAAATGCCTATTTTTTTGAACTAGTAATTAAATTATTTATTATACGTTCTATGCACGTGTTCAATCACGAGTATCATATGTTATTCTTGATTTATTTCTAATTAACATTTCATTATTTATACATTATATTATTAGATAAGATGTGTGTGGTTATAAATAGTATATAAAAATAATTATGTGGGATGTTGAAGTCGTAAATAATTCTAAATAAAATTATCAAACTGATATTCAATACTATTTATATATATATATATATATATATATATATATATATATATATATATATATATACATATACATATACATTAAAAATATAAAGTAGTGGAGCAATAATAACAAATGTGTTTTTCTTTTAATTGTTATTGTTATAAATATATGTTACGATGTGTACATACAGTGGTGTGAACAAAAAATAGGTGCGAGTCTTTGTTGTAGAAAGAAATTAATCAAAGTTAGAAATGCAATTAGGTCGTGAAATATGTAAATCGGATTATTCAATGAGAAATAAAAATTGATTTTTTAATCCAAATAAACATTTTATTATCAAAATATGCACCATTAACTTGTATACACTCTTGCCAACATATTTTCAACAAAAAAATTCTCTTTTGAAAAAGTCACGGTCTTTAAAAGACACAAAGTCTGTAAAGGTCCTTTCGACCTAATTCATATTATAAAGGTTTTATTTCGAATGTAATGTTCCAAACTACGAAATAAGTGATAATCTGTTGGTGAAAAATCAGGCGAGTATGGAGGATGCGACAGGATCTCGTAGCCTAAGTCGTTCAGCTTTTGAAAGATTATTTGCGTTACATGCGATCTTGCATTGTCATGAAGGAGGATGTGTTCATGTCTATTGATTAAGGCAGTGTCCATTTAGACAAGTTTTCTATGGATTTCTTCAATTTTAAGACAATATAACTGACCAATTATTCATTAATATTTATACAGAACCGTTTAATAAATTATTGTTTTTCATGAAGCAAGTAAATAAACCGAATGATTTCTGTGATCGTGTGATTTTTACATATAAATTCAAATATAACATTTTTGATACCAAAATAGAGAAGAAATATGGAGTATATAGATCAAAAAAATATCTATTATGAAGTCGTTACAAGTTAAATAGCGTTTTTTTATTTATTTTAATTTGAATATTTATTAATGAAACTTAATACATTCGTATTTAACCAAAATAGTCTCCGCCGACGTAAGTACACTTCTTTTCAACGTGAAAAAATGCATTAATACTCATTTAATAAATATGAGGAAAACGATAGACCAAAAAGAAATCAAATGCACTTATTACAATTTTCTCTTCGCTGAAGAATTTTCTTACTAAAAAGCTACCAAGATATTTAAAAAATTATTAGTTCGTCAGAGAAAAGTCTGAAGAATGAAGTGGGTGAGGGAGATTTCACAGTTCAATTCTATATTTTTTTATGATCTGCTTTGCAATATGTAGTCTGACATTATCGTAAAACAATAACACACCAGGTCTTATCACCAATTTCGATTCTTGAAACGCATTTTCTCATACATTGTTCAGTTTTCTTGACAGTATTTCAAGAAAATTGAAGTATGTATGGTGAAGGAATTATAACTGACCGACAAGTAAGGAACTGATTTGAAAAATTTCATTTCAGAAATACGTCATTGAAACTAGACCAAAATAAACTCATGAATCTAGACCAGATAGCTCTTCTGACTTTAATAAAAAAAGTTCTAAAATCATTGTAGAAATACTATCTACATGAAAGTACTCGAGAATTATCAGACAAGTAAAACACGTCACAGTTCACCACATATCGCTATTTGGATAAGATAGGTAAAGTCAGCAAACTGGGTATTTAGGTTATACACAATTTTAGTGAAAGAAACAAAGCAAACCGTTTATTGATAGTGACAAGTCTTCTTTTAAGACAGATGAACAACCCATTTCTGGATAAAATCATTACTGGCGATGAAAAGTGGATTGTATGCGACAACGTTCTACGGAAAGGAAAATGGGTTGTTAGGGATAAGCCTCCAGAAGCGGATCCAATGGTTAAACTTCATGAAAGAAAAATAATGTTGTGTGTGTAGTGGGATCGTCAAGGAATTATTTATTTTGAGCCTCTAAACCAGAATGAAACAATAGGTAAACATAGAACTGTACGTCCAACAGCAGTATCATATTCACCAAAGTTTGATCGAAAAACGTCATGTGCTTGTTAATAGAAAAAACGTTGTTCTCCATGGCAACGCAAAAACCGTATAGAACAAGAGCAACACAGAAAAAAATTTAGAGCTTGGGTGGTCAGTTCTCCCCTATTCACCATACTCACCAGATTTGTCATCATTCGATTATTATCTTTTTGATCGCTGCAAAACGCTTTGATGGGCACAAATTTCTCGAATAAGAACCAAGTTCGAAAGTTCATCAAAAACTTTTTCAAGTAAAAACCATCGGAATTTTATTCAAAATGTATAGAAAAGCTACGTGGCAAATGGCAACAAATCATTGCAAACAATGGGAAATATATAATTGATTAAAATACAAATACTATATTTTTATTAAAAATTGAAGTTTATATGCAAAAACAAAAATTATTTATGACCTAACCCAATACATAATATATATATATATATATATATATATATATATGTGTGTGTGTGTGTGTGTGTGTGTATGTATGCATGCATGCATGTAGTTAAATTTCATAATTATATTTATATAACTGTAAAAACTACTGAATTTGTTTGGTTATAAGTCGTATATAATTAATTTTTCAATACAATATTCTCAAGTAATAAAAATATAATAAATATAACAATACGATTGGCGAATTTATTTTAATATTTCTATTCTAAAAACTATTTTTTAAACAAAAACTAACATTTACATTTTATGCGCACGTTATTCTACAAGTATCTATATATTTCATATAACAAAGGAAATGCGTTGTATTACAATAACCTATATTTTTCATTTCAATGAATTCAAGGAAATTAATAAGAGAAACTTACATACACTTATTTGATAAAAAAAATGTAAATGCAATGAAGCACATTAACAACTGAAGGTTAACACAGCGTACACTCATTGCAGTCGGTCAGTTGAATAAAAATATTTGTTATTATAAACCCAAATATTTTATTGATTCTTTCGAACTAAAACTATAACGGCAGTAATAGTATAAATATACTTGAAAATCATGTCAGATATTTGATAAATTATTAATAAATGATGTTATTTTCAATATTACTAAATTGTTGAATATTAAATTGGCGAATTTTTGAATCAATGTCAAATACTCGTATAGCTTATATGACAAGCAAATTAAAATTCTAAATCTAACCCGTAATTTTATACGCTATGATTTCTAAGATGATATCAATTAAGATAATTAATCACATAGTCTCAATTCATATTTTTATTTCTACGTCTGCAAAATTTATGTTAGTCATTTAACGCATTTTAAAAATTATCAAATTACCATTATCAATTCCTTTTTAGTTTTATATATTTTTTTCGAGTAAGAAAAAAAAGTTTATATCAAAACCACGTTTTATCAATAGATAATTCTACTTTGTGAAATGAGAAATTGTATGGTTTTTATTTTTTTCTCAAAACCTTTTACATAAAATTAATTTCAATTCTGTGTATGCATTTATTAATTTTTTTAACTTAACACATCGTCTCGGCGACGCCTTTCGCGCTCTAGTAACAGTATGCGAAAGACGTCGTCGAAACGTTGCGCGCATACAATGTGTTAATAGAATATATTTTTAATATACAATATATTAAAATGTAAAGAGTTATCATTTTTTTAGAAAAATGCGATTTTCTAGAAAGAAAAATATTTGTTTGCAGAATTATTAAAAAAATTAAAATTATTCCTTTTATATATGATTACACAAATAGTTGTCGTTAATATTAAAATTTAAAAAAAATAAAAATTCACAAATATTATATATTAGTTTTTTAAAAAAGTATGATTTTTTTACTCATTAATGTAAATTTTTCATTGTCAAATTAAAAGAAAAAAATATTTAATATTAAAAGTAGGTTATTCAAATATTTTATTTGTTTTTTATAACTTTTTATCATCCTTCTGGTAAAACTTGGACTCCACATCAAAAGTAAGACTAGTTTCAATGCAATTAAATTATCTATCCATTTTTGTATTTCTTCGAAGTTTCGAAAGTTTTTCCCCTCTAAGATCTATTGCATTAATCTGAATAATATTTATATGAAAAACATTTCTTGTCACCTAAAGACATCTATTAGTGAAAACCTCAATTACTTATTTACCAACCCAATATTTTATGTGCTGAAAAACTTTTCTTTTCATTAACCGAAATATCAAATATGCTCTTTACTACACTCCATTTCTCCTCATACGAAGAATGACAAGCAATTTTGTTTTTCTTGTTCACAATAACCCTTATTAAAGAAGCAAAAAAATATTTTAAGAAAAAAAATAATACATATTATTATCTTATTTCAATGCATACTTTTATAGTATAGCTCGTTCAATAAAAAAATCCATATGTAGAAGTTATTCGAGTACGCTAATATTCTACTGTCTACCCCTGGAATAATTGATTAACTGTAATTATTAATAAACTGCAGTCATGTAGTAATAACTAAAATTAAAAATTGAAAGTCGTTTTTCTCAGGTCATGTTTTTTCGAACTGGTAACGAAAGTGTCTCGATTACCAATAAATAAATTCCTTTCAAATTTTACACATATGTTGAAAAAAAATATTTAGACTACTACTAGAATCAGAATTTAATATTAAGTAAATTGTTATTAAATAAATCATAGTTTAAATTATATCCTGAAAACTCACCTCTTTTTTTAAAAAAAATATTTTTCTGAAATTCTTGTTGCAGCTGTGATTAAACCATATATATTTTTTTTTTATTCGAATAATTGTACACATGACATGATTCTTTGTCAAGTATTATTTTTTTCGAAACTAATATTAACGCCCTAAAAAAATAATAATAAATTATTTTTTTAATTTAAAAAAAATTTCGCGAAGTAAAAATCTTATATAAATATATGTAAAATATAAATTGATTACGTTTGATAATTTTTGAAAAAAAAATGATGAAAGTCATTCATTTTTAATACAATAAATTGAATTTTTTTCTATAAAAATTAATTGCAAAAATAATTAATTCTAATTAATAAAAAAACATCGTATTACAATTTAAGAATGCACAATAATATATGGCAAGAAAAGATTTAATAAAAAATATTGAACTTTGTTGAGAATTATAATCTATTATTTAATTAACAACGAATACTCTAAAAATAATATAGAAAATACGTATTTATTTAATGTCTCGGGATTTTTAAAATTAAGTTAAGTAACTTAATAAATGTGTATACAAAAACTAATCGATTGAATCAATAGTATTTGAAAAAATATATAAAAATTACTCATTTCTTGATTGAACAAAATATTAAGTTGTCACCTAAATCTTAAGTCTTTTTTAATTATTAAATTGTTAACATTGTTAAAATGCATAACTTTTTGTAAACTAGAGATATTTTCGGTATTCTTTCGATGTTCATCAGCAGTACTTGTGTCGGTGGTACTCTTTCGAAACCTATTATATATATTTTTAATATTTTCAACCCCAAATAAACAATGACAGTGGAGATGACAGGAACTAAGTTATGCTATATTATGCTTTATGAGTTCCATGCAGTCGAAAACATCTGTAAAGCAATGAGCACGGATGCAATAAAAATTAAAAAGTGCCAAATGTGGTTCAAAAAATTTTATTCCAGAAATTTAGACATTAAAGACTTATCAAGGTCAGGTAAACTAAAAGTGATTAATAGTGATGATATTAAGGCTGTCATCAAAGCAAATCCAAGGTTAACGGTACGGGCTAGCACAAAGACTCGAAATATATTCTGGAGTTTTTCATAAACACTTAAAAAAATACGAAAGGTGTCAACTTGCGGCAAATGGGTACTTCATAAATTATCCGAACAGAATCATGTATTAATATGCCAGTCATTTTTGATTCGGGAACAATGCGAGTCATTTTTGAAACGTGTTGTTACTGGTGATGAGAAATGGATTCTCTACTTCAATACACAACGCAAGAGGCAATAGTTGAACGCCAATTAACCCTCAATTCCTACACTAAGAGCCGGATTACACCCCAAGAAGATCATGCTGTGCATTTGGCGGAATATGAAGGGCGTAATTCATTTGGAATTATTGGATTATGGGCAGACAATCACAACAAACGTGTATTGTGCACAGTTAGATCATTTGAAAGAGGCTTTGGCCATAAAAATACCGGCACTTTTAAATCTAAAAAGAGTAATTTACACCAAGATAATGCTCGCTCTCAGATTTCAAAGAAGACAATTGAAAAAATAAATGAATTTACTTAGGAACTTCTACCTCACCCACCATATTCTCGGGACATAGCACCAAGCGATTATCATTTATTTAGATCTCTACAACATTTTTAAATGGAAAAAAATACCGAACAAAATAATTTATTGTTTCTAAAAATCCAATGCTTTTCGAAATGGGTATTAAAAAATTAATTGACAGATGGAGAAAAATTGTAAAAAATGAAAGAGAATATATAATTGATTAAAAATGTTGCATGTTTTATTTTTTTTCTTTTCTAAAGCTATTCGCAAAAAACGCAGATTTAGGTGACTAACTAATATAATCCCCTGTTAACCTTTTTAATGAACATCTGTTGTGCGATTAAAGCTGGTTTTTCATCGATAAGCGTACGCTTTTTTCTCACTACATTCTTGTCAGCGATCTGTCGAATGATGTGTTAGTTTTCAAGTGAATAATTTCATTTTGATAGGCATTAACTCTAAATTAATATCATGCGACAACGATGCTTTCAACATATAATTAAAATATTAATTACAAGTCTCTAATATATGCACATATAAATATCGTCGATTGTATAAACGTAAACTAAAACGAAATTACATTTCTTCAATGGTCTATATATTTGTCGAAATAGATATCACGTTCAATCAAACGTGTAACATAGATGTTTTACATTAATATTCACGTCGACAAAACGCAACAGGTGATTAGTGCCGACTCTGTTATACGCGCGACTTGTCTTATCTCCGCGAGCGTAACAAAAATTAGATTCCACGCTGTCTGCCTCGTTCGCTTTATACTTCGTGCAGAAGAATATTGGTATAACGATTAATATCTGTTTTGTACTTCATTTAAATCGAAATTTACATTCATCGCCACACACATAGAAAAACTAATTTTTATTAGATTAAATAGAAGACAGAAATATATGAAACAGATGTTCGATAAAGAGAGAAACATACAAGGTATTTAGACTTTTAATATTTTTCGTAGATTAACAAAAATAGACAACTTTTTTGGATTGAGTAACATATAAAAAACATGTTCAGTAATATATATAACTATTCATACGCTATACATACACTAAACAACTTTTCTTGAAAAAAATGTATTAAAAAATACTAACAATGTTATATTTTTTTGTATATACAGTAATGGACAAGAGTGAAGTCTCATAGCAAATTTTAGCAAATATTTACTGATTTTATGTAAATTGAATTGATTTGTTTGCGATCAACAAGTTTCACTGAACAATTTTTATTAAAAACAAAAAAAGGATTAATTATCTTTTTTAAACGTGTAAAAGTGAAGGCTCCATAATATAAATATAGGAATATAATTTTTTTACGTCATTAGCTAATGTCAAAAATATAGGCGTTTTTTAAACGTGATAAAACTTTAAATTGAATCCCTATTGAAAGTTCTATCTAACCTAAAAACATCTTTATCATACCTTTATATACACATACGCACACACACATACATACATATATATATATATATATATATATATGTGTGTGTGTGTGTGTGTGTGTGTGGTGGTTAGGCCGAGATTCTAATCTCCAAATATATATATATATATGGTGGTTAGGCCGAGATTCTAATCTCCAAATATATATATATATATATATATATATATATATATATATATAAGGGGGTGTTTTTTGAGGTTAGACAGAACTTTTGGTAGAGATTCAATTTAAAGTTCTATCACACTTAAAAAACTCCAATATATGTATTAAAATCTTTGGAACGTTTATCTGATATTCAGTGTGTTCAGAAATTAATTGAAAGCTACATTTCTAAATTGAGGAATGAAACTACAAAATATGAAAGAAAAATAATTATTAATATACACAAAAAAAGAAAATCAAAATTTGTTAAGTTAATAGGACGGAGTTGATACACAGTACGAAATATTAAAACATTTATAAAAAATAATACAAAGAAGAACATGTAGAAATATTTGTTATAAAAAATTAAGTGAAAGAAAAACTAACATAATCATATGTAAAATTAAAAATAAATCAAAAACAATTTTATCAGAAGTCCCCATAGATATTAAAAAAATATTTAGAAAGGAAATAAGTTTGAAAATTGTAAGAAGGTGCCTTCATAAAGCTGTAAACAAAGCGAGAGTTTTATAAAAAAACATAGATTAATAAAAGTGGCCAAGAAAAGTATTTTTGGATACTAATTTATTAACAAAATAAATAACTTTGGAAAATAATTATATTTTTAAATAAGAGAAAATTTAACATATTTAAACAGATGGTAGAGTTTTAGTATAAAGAAAGTCACGTACTGAAGAACCATGTACGTACGGAGGTTATGGAATAATAGTATGAGTTGGTACACCTGCTACAGGTGTAGACAAACTTGTGTTTATTGATAATATATTGAATAAACACGATTATCTCTCTATACGATAATAGAACAAAATTTTAAAATCGTAGTAAAAGATTTTTATTTAGGCCACGACTACTATTTTTAGCAAAACAATCTCAACCATAAGGCTCACATTGTTAACCAATGTCTCATCTATGATATACTTTTCTGCAATAACCCAACCTCAATCCAATAGCGTAACTTTAGAATAAGCTAGAAAAAAAAAACGAAATATTGAAACAGAAGATTACTTAAAAGGTGTTTTTCTGGATGATTGAATTAAAATTGGGTCAGTCGTTACCCAAATTTTATCAATGAATAACTGATTGAACAAAGTTATATGAAATAAAGTATTTTCTAAAAAAAACTATAGAATAAATAAAATATGAACTCTAAATGATCTTCCAAACTTTTTATATTTTATATTTTTATTTATTTATTTTTTTAAAAAGATATTTCGAATAATTTTTTCCGTTTTTTTAATGAATGATCTTGTGACTTATTTTTGATTTAATGCAACAAAATTAGTTCAACATGAAAGCAACACCTTTTTCCTAAAATCTACTGTGCTTTATTGTTATTCATACACTATACATACTGAAACAAAATCCCTTACAAAACATAAATGTGTAGGGTTTTTCAATAAACGCTTCAGAAATTTAAATGGAAATAAAACAACAAGTATTTAATTAATTATTAATTATTTATTTTCTAGCAATTCTATGGCATTATTGATGAAACACAATTTCTCTCATATGACCACCATGACCGCTTGAAATAGTGTATTCGTTTAATCCCATGTTAGTCACTTTTTCGCATAATTGTGGTCCAATTTCATGAATTACACGTTCAATGTTTATTTTTAATGCTTCTGTTGTTTGTGGTTTATCAGCATTAACCAATGATTTTACATAACCTCACAAAAAAATTAATCAAATGGAATTGGATCACATGATCTCAATGACCAATTGACTAAACTTTTGTTTCAATAACTCTATTGGAGTTTTTACAATTTTTAAGCGTTTTTGAAGTGTTAAATGTTTCATGATAATTTTCCAAACTATACTGAGTGAAATATCAAAATGAGCTGAAAAAAAATTAAAACTTAGCTGCCACCAGCTGTCAAATTTCTAACATTCTTATTGGAAAACCCTATATAATAAAATTAAAAATATCTTTAATATCTTAAATATCTTTAATCGTAAAATATCTTTATTTTCTCAAAATTAAATAATTAAAAAAATATCATAATTATTAATTATATAAATCAAAATGTATATAAATACAATCCGAAATTAAATTTTTATTCAAGAAAAATTAAAAAATGAAAATTTATACTGAAAAAATAATATATTGTCAATAATTCTTTTTTAATAATTTTCTTCAGTCAGTGACACTGAATGGATTAAATTTTGTATAATTTCAGAGTGAATTTTGTATCATTTTTATAATTTTTTCGTTATAAGTTTAATTTTACTTGAATTTCAATGTTGATGTATCGTATTTTTAATTCAAGCCACAATTAAATACTGTATGTGAGGTGTTAAAAATATGCTAATCTTATAAACGTACAACTTTAGTAACCTTGTTTTTATTGTAGAATTTTTTGCTACCTAAAAATTTTTTTAGTAGTCCAAACAAGTGGTATTCAGAGGAAACCAAATCTTGGTTATATGTTGTATGAAAAAGAAAATCCTATTTAAGTTGACAAAGAGTTGTCATCATTAAAGAGATAGTATTAGGACGAGCATTGTTTTGAATAAAGAAAACTAAATCTTACCTTTTTCTTCGTTTAGAGCAAATTACTGACTTCACTCTTTCATTCAACAAAATTTAATAATAGTGTAGATTGATATTTTTTCAACTTGTGAAAGAGTTAAGATAAATAACACCCTTTAAATCCCTCAATAGCCGTAATCTTGTCTAATGAAGGAAATTATTTTAACTTTTCTTGGAGGAGGAGATTCGGCATGTTTCCAATACTTACTTGCTTTTTTCGATTCATGAGTAAATTAATGGATCAAAATCTCATCTCACAATAGAATTTAAAAATTCATCTCCTTCTTTTTACTAAAACGTTAAGGAAGTTGAGTTATGGTTGCTAAATATCTTTCTTTTTTTGTGTTTTTCAATTCCATGTGCAATATTTCTTCAACATTCTCGACACTAATTCCTATCTCGTGTAACAATAAAAAATTCATAGTAATATTTCTAATAAATACATTATATATATTAGAAAACATTTGAAAATGTATTTTTTATTTTATCATAAATTCTGTTTTAATGATAAATTCTTCTTATACTTTTCTATATTATTTCAAATTCAATAATGTTGAAGTAAAAATTAATATTCTTTGTTTCACTTACCTTTTTCCTAATATTTTATATACATTCTTGTTATTTATTTTCACTTAAATACTAAAGTCATTTTAACGTCAAAATAAAATTTCTTCTCGAATAATGTAGAAAGAACGATTATCGTGTGCAACGACAAAAATGTTGCATGTAGTGAATGTTAATCTACAGATATCGAAAAAAAATCTTAGCTATGTGTGGTCAGCTATACTAGGCCCTGAGGGTGTCCGATAAACATGTGATTTCATACCGACACCTCTGTGCCCCTCGCCCGTACAGCGAACCTGTTATAAAACGAATTCTAATGAACGGAAACGATTTCAGTTTTCAATATTTCAGCATGATTTGCGCGAATAAATGTATACAGTAGACCTTTTTCATATACAAATTGTAAAATTTTATCTAAAACTTTGAATAAAATATTTTTGTGTCAACCAAAATACATTCTTTTTCAAAAATCCAGAATAAAATGCCAGGTTTATTTTTCTTTAATAATTACTGCAATAAAATGTGTAATCAAAAAAGATTCTAAAATAAAAAAGACAAGTATAGGATGACTCAAATGACACTGAAAGATAGTAAAGGATAGTAAGAGTAAATGTATGTCTGTCTTTGGGCCACCCTTATATTTTTACACAATTAAGTCACATGCTAACATCACAAATAATATTCTAAAATAATTCATCTATATACCAGTAAATTAATTACAATGCCAAAAATTTTATAATAATAATAACATAATGTATTAAATATTCAAAACTATTTACATGAATTTCAATAAATAATTCTTAATATAAGTGAAAAAGTCTAATATAAATGAGTTTTATAAATTCTTATTTGAAAATAATATTAACGTATACTTAATATAATAAATAATTCATATAAAAATAAATTTATTTTCACATGAGAAAAAATCTTAAGTAAAATATAAATGAATTCTTGATAATATTATTTTTTTAAAACCCCCCTATTTGATACTAAAATGTTATTATATTTAATAATAACAAAATTATCAATTATAAGTACAATAAATTAGTTTCCTATTAAAAATTTTATAACACAGTACTCTCATAATTACAGCATGGCCATCGGAATGCTTAATAAAAAGTAAAATAAGCAATTTATGATTATTGAATATCTTTATAATATCTTACGTTGTTAGAATATATTATTTATTTGTGTAAAATTGAAAATTATCCACAGTACCAAAGTCTTTGCACACTTTTTTTGTACAAAAAAACAAATCTTGATTTTTGTACAAAAGATAGATATATAAAATTGAATTTGAATATTATAATTGTATTTTAATTTTAAAACATTAGAAAAATGCAAAAAATCTGTCTCATTTTATATGAATAACGTCACAAAGCATATAATTAGCCAATTGAACATTTGTACAATTTTTATTGAGATAGATAAACAAAAATTTTATTTATAAATTTAACATAAATATTTTTTTAATACAAAAAGTTTACAATTTACATTAATAAAAAAATGTTTCAAAATTCATACTTTTTTAATAAAATTGAAAAATATTTTTAAATCAACAGCGTTTATTATTCTTATATATTTTTTTCAATAAAAATTCATTGTGTATATGTTTTCTGATGTTTAGCAATATCAAAATATACATCTAAACAAGTAATACCAATTAAACATCTAAAATGTTAACTATACAGTAATGGTAACCTTGTAAAATTGGTAGAGGACCAAATAATGAAATTGAAGGAGTAACTAGCTACTTGAACTAAATAATCTAGACAAACAAATACTTAGGAGTAGAAACAAAGACTAAGATATACAAAGCCATTATACGACTGATAATAACGTGTCATAGAGACAATTCCAAAAACAGATCAAGAGATACAAAAGATAAAAATTAACATATTCAGAAAAATTGTAGGAAATACAAAATAGAATAATAAATATGAACATTCGTAAAAAGTGCAATATCACACATAATATAACTAAATGGGCGAGAGATAGAAGAAAGCAATGTGATGAATATATTACAAGTATTACTGAAGATATAATCGTTAAAGTAGCAAAGGATAAAAAAGCATTGAACGTCTTAATAAAAAATGGCAAAATATATCTGAAAAAAATAAACAAAGCCGAAAGAAATAAGGGAATTGTGTAAACAAGAAAAAAAAATAAAAGTAATATCTTATGATATTATATTCAAATTATTACAATTATCAGTCTCTTATTTTGAATAAAAAAATGTCACAAATATATCGATCATATAGCTATTTGTTACTACGAAACTAGAAAACTTATTCAAAAAATATATATTATCAGTAAATTACGAATTAGACTTGTAAAAAAAAATTTTAGAAAAATATTTTTTTATTTTTCTATGGCAATATAGTGTATATCAATTAATACTAATCATTTATGTGTTTCTAACTGATTTATTAATATTTTATTAGCGCGCAGTTGTCTTTTAATTTCTAAAAAAATACCGAATTGAAAAATTTAAATCATTTGAAATAAAAGAAAAAGATTTGCAATTATCTGTAATGATTTATATTTATATGAAAGTGAAAATGATGGTAACCAATAAAGTAACGGTATCATTGATAGTGGAGACAATGAAGTATTGGTGCGGAAAAATTAACAAAATGTGAAACGAGTGGTTAATTCAGAAAGCGACAAAGATGATAGTTTTGCACCAAATATTTTTACATCTGATAAAATTATAGATAACTGACTGCGGAAAATTAGTGATAATATACCAAAAATATGGAGGTTTATAAAAACTCGATAGAACATTGCATGTTCTTTCAATAAAGTATGTAAAAAACAGAAAAAGGAATAAAACATCATGAGAGTACAAACAATATCTTCTTGCATTAAAAATTTCTAGATGGTTTAAAATATGCTACACTGTTAACATTTATTAGTTTATTTTTATTTGTCATAATGAAATATTAAAAAAATAAAATTAAACTTATGTTGTTGTCATGAAGTTATTTTTATTACATATGAAAATTTATAATCATTTCATATCCATTATTTTTCTCTATAAATGTAACCACAAAAGGTTAATAAAAAACACGTGACTATACAATCGATAACAAATCATTATAAACATAAACTGTCTAATAAGCCTAAAAGTAGATCTTCGTTCTTGTTAAACGATTACAATAATCAATGTATCGTATGAAAATATGAAAACACAAACTCACTTTCTCTTAAATTAATCATAATTTATATTCAGAAATCAGAAAAATCTTATGCGCGAAAATTAGTCGATCATTAGTTGGAGATATATTTAATAAAGATGAAAAAATTTACAAGAAATTATAATTTACTTTAATTTAAAATATAATTTCAACCCTTCAAAATATCTATATAAAGAATATAAAACATATATGTTTACTTTACGAATTTAAATTTGGTTCTAACGCTACTAAAGTTGCAAGAAAAATGTATATCGTATTTGGAAATAGTTATATCAAGAACGGAGTAAAGGTGATTTAAAAATGTTGCTTTAGGGGATGAATCATTAATAAAATCCAGATCAGGCAAACCGTCAAATTTAACTATCCATGAATTACAATGATTGAAACAAATTCGAATTTAACGTATTAACAGCTTGCTGAAAAGTTTAAAATAAACGATTACAGCACCTTAACATTTTTCCATCTCTTATTTCACGACTAAAATCATAAAAAAATTAACATTTGGCGAAAAATATTTGTTTTATTTCAATTATAAACTTAGTTACCACTAACTATCATCAAAATATCCTTTGTCACAAACACCAAATCGAAATTGACTTCAAGAAAAAAAATTCTGTATTTGATGAACTTCAAGAGGAATTATTTATTATGAGTATCTACAAATTGATCAAACACCCACAACGAACACTTATAAAGTAAAAAGTGCAAAAAAATGTATAATACATGACAACAAAAACAACTAGCGTTGGTAAATCGTCAAAGAGTTTTATTTTTGCAAAATAACACTCGGCCACATGTTGCTGTAATAAAAAGAGAAAAGATAATGAATTTAAGATGGGAAATTTTCCATTTTCCGCGTATTCACCAGACATCTCACCATTGAATTTCTACTTATTTTTGTCTCTGAATAACAAATATGGTAAAAAATAATAGTGACAGCGTTAAAAGCAGATGTTTATCATTTTTTTAAAATGAAAATTATCATTTTTATAAAAATAGAATTTATAAATTACTTTCTCGTTGCAAAAGGATAGGTTAATGTGAAGATAGATATTTTGACAAAGTTATTTTAAGTAGAAAACTAAACATTCTTATTTTAATCTTAAAAGTGATAGAACTTTATTGGTTACCTAATAATTTTTGGAATAATAAGTAAGCCAGTATAAAAAATGATTTTATAATACAGAGCTGTGATGGTAATACATGACCATTGAAATGCGAATCAGTGAATAAAATCAACAGTTAGTGATTAATGAAAACATTTAGGAAATCCTTATCATGTTTGAAGTGAATATTAATTTGAATTAATTCTATAGTGCGCTATTTTTATTTTAAAAAATAAACTATGTATATTAATACAGAATATTAGACTAAAAATAGAAAAATACTAAAAGAAAATGTTAGTTTTTCATTTTTTTGAAAAGAAAACATAGTGCTGTGTTGAATTTTTCATAAACTACTGTTGTTTAGGCTATGCAATTAAGATTTTCACACCGCGATCGAATGGAATACCTAATTGAAAAATGGGTTTTATCATTTAATCGCACATTTTGCAGAAGTGGAGTAATATTTAAGATTTCCTTTTAAGATTATTTCACATCAAAACAGGACGAAATTATTTCAAACACTCATCTAACGAATTTACAAATTTTGATAAAAGATAGCAATATATTTTGTCAGATGGATATTTTCTATTCGAACCATTGCACATTTAACATCTTTAAAATGTTTTATACAAAGTTATTAACAAAAATATCAATGATTCATATATAAATCATTATACACTGTAGGATTAAATTTGCCACAGTACTAAATAAATAGTAGTAACCATAAACATACAGTAGTAATATACATAACAAATAATAGTAATAATAAATTTCGATTTTTTTTCTCTATCATTTTTAAAAATATTAGTCTCTATATTGCATACATTTTTGTATTAGTCACTCACAATGTTAAACTTTTAACAATATTTTTTTTATTGTAGAGAATAAAATAAGTCTCTATATATAAGATAATAAACACAAAATAAATAGTTCATTATATTTACACAGTCATCAAAAAATCGGTTATTTCAATAGCTTTGCGATAAAAAAAATTATTATAATAAAGAAAAATACATCTTTGAAAACGTTTTTCATACATCTTTTTTCTACAAAAATAAATACAGTTAAAGTACCCTTAGAAATTTGTATAGAAAAATATAATTATTTTTATTAGCTATGATATAATTTTATTCGAAATTCAGATACTTAAAAAACTCATTAAAAAATCGTTTAATAAATAGTATTTGTAACTTGTACTTGATATATATATATATATATATATATATATATATATATATAGATATATATAGGTATATTTCCATTGTTTAGTAACGAATATATTTAATATGGAAAAAAACGTACATTTTGACGAAGACGTTAGTAGTAGAGAACCATTTCATGGTCAAACAAAACCGTTCGTAAGTTTCCATGCAAAAACAGCGTTACTCATTTCATTCACTAGTAACTAAGTTTCGTTGCCTCGTTCCGAGTACAATTAACAACGTGATATTAATTTTATACTTTTTTTTTAATAATCTTACATTGTAATTATAATTCATACCATCCAGAGTGACTAGCAAATTTTTCACAATTAAGGCCGACAATGGATTGGAGTCATTATCGAATCTTTCTATCTCATTAGGCTATAAATTACAGTTTTTTCCACAGATGCAGTACAATTGAGACTGACGTATGTGATGAATCTTGCATACTTAAAGTATATTAATATTACGTATTACGTCGTTTTGTTTTTGTTTTTTTTTGTTTCAATTATAACAAGAATACATGTCCAGGGTGGACAATATATATTTTATTTGAATTATAATTCGTATTGTCTGATATGTTATTATTATTTCAACAAATTAAATATTCAAATTTATTTCCGTAACTGTTATTTAAACATAAATTTTTATATATGCATTTATTTAAATATTTTTTTTATTATGAAGATTACATTTTAATAAAAAATAACTTTGCAAATCCAGAATAATTCTTTGGAACCACTATATTGAATTGTATCATAAACAATATCAGTTTTTTCATTGATTTTATTTGTTTATTTTAACATAAATAAATCAATTATCTTAACACCACAAATGTTATAAAAGTAGTTAATTCAGATTTTATAACATAACGTTCTCGCGATGTTATTATGACCATTGAAATGCGCATCAGCTTTTAAGCAAAAAATGTGAAGAATACGTAATGATTATTGAACACTTTTATAACTTTTTGTGTTATTTGGGTGATATTTATGTGTATTAAACTGAGTTTGCCATATATTACATCAAATAATTTATTTATATAGGATCATCAAATGTGATGTCTAGATTTGTGTTTTATTAAAAATAAACTGTATATAGAATGGTGTATAAGGAAACATGTGTATAATTTCTTTTGTTTCTTTTTAATAAAACACAAATCTAAACGTCACATTTGGATGACCTTTATATATAAAATATTGCAACTAATCTTAATTTAATATTTAAAAATAAAATAATGTTTAATGATGTATCTAATATTTACCATTAGTATTAATAAGATATTTCCATCTATTTGATAGCTTATCGATACCCTTAAGGTGGTTGATCATAGTCTTACAGGGTCGCGGGGTAAAGAGTAGTGGTCTACACTTTTGTATGGGCTAAAATAATGTTTGCCAACTGCAAATAAATAATTCTGTATAGTATACATGGTAATGAACACGAATTACACGCGCATTGTATGTGTCACGTGTCTACAGTGCTGCGCCGTGATTCGTTCTGGCTGTAAAGTTCGTACTGCTGTAACTTTAAAATCATTTGTTTCCAATTCTTTTTCAACTAAAAACTTGCAAACGGCGTTGTGAAGATTTGTTTTACTCGAGTGATAATACTATTAAAAATATAAGCTTTACAATAAAACATCTTTTAAAAAATTCTTGGCATTTTTTAGTGGAGTTTCAATGACTTAAGTTTCAATTTATACCACACCGCCATAAGAGCCCATGTTATAAGACACAATTTTCATGTTTTAATTTTTCTAAAACGGGATGGAGAAAAATTTCAAAAAAAATTGCTGAAGAATTTGATCATTATTATGATCATTATATTCAAATTTTAGACTAATCTTATCATATTTTTTAACAGACCAACCTCTTTAACATAAAATTACAAAAGTTTTGAATTTAAAAAAAAATAGAATACACTTTTTAATCTAGTCATTGTTTTTCGTTTCTGAACTTTCTTGAGGTTTTCCGAGAATTACTGAGGTATAAATTTTATGAAATATTAAAATTAACAAAAAATTGAAAATAATTATATTTTCAGACAAATTTTCGGGAAGATTTTCGAACAAAATAAATTTGAATAGCATTGTTATTATGTATCATGTATATTAATAAAATAAACATCATCACACGTAAGCATTAGCATAGCTTTATAAACGTTTTATTCTTCTTAACTTATTTATGTTAGTAAATAGAAGCAAACTCAGGGGTTGGCGAGTGAAACAAATAGAGAACAGAACATCCCGATTTAGAAAAAAGAAAAATACTTAATAAATGGAATGAAATTAAATTAATTCTTATTTACAAAAAAAGGACAAAAAAGATTTGAAACAATATTGACTGACTATTCTACTTCCGACGATATATAAATTTTTTACCGAAATTATTTAACTAAATATATATACACTGATGTGGAAAAGTATTCGCCATTCGGGTAACAAGCAATTTATTAATATAATTCAATAAAGTCGTTAAATTAATTTTTTTTTTGTTTAATTGATAATAAATATAATATTCATTAGAAAAAAAATATAAAAAACAATAATTATTTCTATTATATAGTAGAAATTGTTAAAATAAAAACAGTAGGTGACATTTGTGCTAAGCAAAAGTATTTGTCACTTCTAATGTTACACAGAAGAAATATCAACAATTTTTTTTAAAAAAAAGAGTTTAATATCTTGTTTGCTTCCCTTTTCTTTTTACTACTTCATTTAAACGATTTGGCATTGAAAAATTATTTTTTTTGTTGCTTCCGATGTTATATTTTCTCACTCCTTTTAAAGTACGGATTTAAGTTGTTTCTTGGAGGTAATATGGTGCTGTCGAATTTTCCTCTTTAATAAATCCCAAAAATGTTCTATGGGATTTAGATTGGGAGATTGTAGTAGTGTTTTCAGTGTATGGGGAGTATTGTAGAGAACCCAAAGCTTCACTATATGAGCAGTATGTTTTGGGTTGTTATCATGTTGAAAGTAATATTCATTATTCAAACACAATTTTCTAGCATTTTCTTTCAAATTTTATTTTAAAATATCAAAATATCGAAACTTATTCATGGTTTCGTAGATAAAAATTAGGTTGCCTACTCCAGAAGCGGCCATGCAACCCTACCACCACCATGTCTAACAATTTTATGTATATGATTTTCTTGCAGTTCTGTATTTTTCTTTCTCCATACCAAAATTTGGGCGTCAGAACGATAAATACAGAATTTACTTTCAACCTTGGTTTAAAACTCCTCATTACATTTACTTTTATAATCATTTGCAAATTGAAACATTTTGGTTTGGTTCACTTTACTTATAGCTGATTTTAACTATTTCATTTAAAGACACAGGCGTTGTAAACAGCCTTTTTAAGAATTTTCCGTACTATATAAAGATGTAGTTTTTTTCCAGTATATTTTTCTAACTGTGCTCCGACAGAAGACGAGTTTGTTCTAGACTCTTTCTTAATAATATTAATTATATTACGTTATTCACGTACTGTAAGTTTGGATGGCCGACCAGTTTTTTGGCAATTTTCTAAGCTTCCTATATCATCAAAGCGTTTTATTATATCACGGATAATAGTACGACTCTTGGATATTTCCGAAATCTCCTTATATAATTTATTTTTTTTAGTGTAAATTTATAATTATTTTTCTCTCGGATATACAAAATTCTTTTTGTTTGCGTCCCATTTTTGAAATATCTTCTTAAAACTCACTAAATGATGAAAACTGTTAACGTAAACTGAATGAGGAATCCTCGAAAAATATAAATATTTGGTTATACTGCAATGCTGTCACATTTATTCAACAAAAACTTTGATATTGTATGTTATTATCAATAAGTGACAAATACTTTTGCTCAGCCTAAATGTAACCTACTGTTTTTATTTTAGCAATTTCTACTATCTACTATAAAAGTATTAATTTTATAATAAATTAATTACTTTTTTGCATTTTTTTCTAATAACTATTATATTTATTATCAATTAAATATATTTTTTTTATTTAACGACTTTATTGTATTATATCAATAAATTGCTTATGCTACCCGTATGACGAATACTTTTGCACGTCTGTGTGTGTGTATATATATATATATATATATATATATATATATATATATATATATATATATATATATATATATATATATATATAGAAATACCTCGCATCGGTTCCACTGATTAACCGGACTATTTGAAGCCGGACTAATCGAAACACTAACTAAATACAAAAAACGTTAATGGGTTACAAACAATTTTTTCCTGTTTTTCAGCAAATAAAACGAGGGTAATATATTTAACTGTCTGTATGTATCAATGAAACAAAATCAGGGGTTTATACATTCATTTTAAATACATTTTCAAATGGGTTATTAAAATTTAATTATCAAAAAATCGATTTTATTCTAGAGTTGCGAATCGAAAACTAATAGAAAAAGAAAAAAGACCACAAAACTAGAACTGCCCATGAGTTGCGCATAATGTGCGTTTACGATTTCGGGTTTCCTTTTTATAATGTTTTCATAATAAAGGGAAAACTTGAAAATTTGCGTATAAAAATATTTTTATGTATTAATTTTTTGGGATTTTTTTCAAGAAAAACTTTTTAGTGGGATTTTTTCAAGTAAATTGTTTTTTTTTGGAAATTTCAAACAGGACTATAGTGAAACCGGACTAATCGGAGCCGGACTATGCGAGGTATTACTGTGTATATATATATATATATATATATATATATATATATATATATATATATATATATATATATATATATGTTTGTGTGATTTTTTTATTTTTTACCATAACCTTTTTTGAACATTTAATTCAATTAATACTATTTATTATTATTTTTTAAATTAATACCTTCTTATAACATATTATAAAGTTTACTTCTTTATATCTTAAACGGTCATTTCATTCATTATTAGGCCATTAATCAACATGTCTATACTATTAAATCTTTTAAACACAACATCCAAAATTTTTTATTGATATAATATACTTAGTAATGTAATTGCTCAAGGATTGCAAATAACTACATATAAATTACTCTGTAATCATTCATTAATGAAGAATTATAAATGTTTCATTAAAAAATTATTTTGAATGACATGTTTCAAGTTAATGCAATCTTTAGTCAATCACAAATATATTTTACTTATTATTTAATATAACTTATTATTAAAGTATATACATTTTATATCATGTTTTATTTTATTGTTTCAGATTTCATCATGGAACATACACCAACATTTGAAGGAATTTTAGTTGAACATCATTTGAAAGGTATTACTTTACGTGCCTCAGGACTACTGATAAATAAAACTATTTTTATCACATCTGGATCAGCTATTGCGCCTTTAATACAAAACAATATTCTACGAAACATTCCTGAAAGTCTTTATAATACTTTTGACACAACAGCAATATTTGAAACTCATCAAACCGATCAAAAATCAATAAGTAATACCATATTTGCAAACAATTGTTTATCGAACAAATCCAGAGAAAACGAGAGTCGTGTAAAAAAACCACAGATACTAAATATTGTACGTAAAAAATCGAAATTGATTCATTTTAAAAACTGTACTGAATTAGCTCGAGTATTTCGTATGAGTCTATCTGATTGGGCAACGATCGTAGATAACAAAAAAGAAAAGTATAAAGATTACATAAGTACTAATAAATATCCGGATATTTTTACATCATTCATGTTTTTCGAATTACTTGACAAAAATTCTACAACGTCAAAAGAAACGCTATCTAATTGTATAGAAACATTACGTCGGTACTGTCGAATTCCATTTAGTCGCGGTGATAGAATTTGTCTCGAAACTACACCGTTTGGAAATATTTCATTCATGAATTCATACAGTGAAGGAGTGATATCAGCTATTGTTGAACCATCGAATTGTGTATTTTTAACGGATGCATCTGCAGCACCAGGTTCTGAAGGAGGCCCCATTTTCAAAATAAACTCTGATAATAAGTAATTTTTGTTTAATTTTCTCATATAATAAAACTTTAAAATTAGACAAACATTTATGTTAACTAGTTAAATAATTCTAATGTATTGATATTGTTTCAGCTTAAACAATAATCTTCAAAAAATACCAATCGGCATCGTATTGTCTTCAATAAGTTTCTGGAAAGATGAGTGGGTTGGTTTTACTCTAGGTGTAACATTAAAATCAATTTTAGATGATGAAACGTTCAGTAATTCTATCAAATATGTTTCAACATCGAGTTTATTCCCAAGTTAGTATCATTTTAATTATGATTTTCTTAGTTTAATTACTAATTGTGGATTTCTTAACTCTTTGGTCACTATCATCTTCTATAGACAAACAATAATAGAGTACATTTTATACTAACAGCGTCTTAAGTCATTCAGTAAATATATTCATCGTTCACCAACAATGTCTTCAACCACTTATCTCTCACATCTTATTTTAGACTGTTGGGAAATGATTTTTTTTATTTAAAAGTGAATGATTTACAGTATGAAACTAATTTATTATGAAAATCAAATTGTTTATTTTATGTATAAATAATGATTAAATTTGTTAATTGAATAAATAATTGTTGTTACAGACCACATTGACAAATCAGTTGTGAAAGTATGCTGTGGAACTGGTTGGGGCTCAGGAGTTCTAGTAAACAAGAAAGAAGGATTGATTATAACAAATTCGCATGTTGTTAAACATGTTAGTTTTATAGTATACAATTTATTATTTAATTTCAATAGCACATCGATAAATACAAACAAATCAAAGTGATTTTTTTACTTATAATGTTTACGACTAAACAAAAATTCGACATTTTAAATCATAATACCCAAATCCAATATTAATTTGTAAGCAATTCCAATTTATCTTTTTTTTCCTGTAATTTTTTATATTTTTCAGAAATCAGATATTACATGCTTTTGGATGAATACTAAATTTCTCGTAAAATTACTTTATCGAACAAAAGATAATAAACAATACGATATCGCTGTTTTGAAAGCAGATCCTAAAAATATTAATAAAATGGAAAGTATTACATTTTCAAAGAGTATGGCCGAAAAAGGTACATTTAATATCACTTCATTTTACTGTATTTTGTATTATATTTTATCTACCTCTTCTGAAAGGTGAACCAATCATTGCATTTGGATTTCCATTCTTTGGTAATTCGAATCAACTACTTCCGACAATTACTAGAGGATCAGTTGCACAGTGTTCTCATTGTATGATTCAAACAAGTTGTTGCATTCAACCAGGAGCGAGTGGTGGTGCTATTGTACGACCAACTGGTGAACTTCTTGGAATAATCGTTTGTAACACTGCTAGCGATGACACACAAATGTCATTTCCACACATCAATATGTCAGTACCATCATATATTATTGATACAACAATAAGACAATATTTAACAGATAAAAGTAAGATTTTCTATGATTATAATTTCATTATATAATTTAACATATCATTTTATTACACTTATACACATACACCATTGTTGAGTATTTACTCATCCATACTATATTAATTTTCTCGAAAATATAATCATCTTTTGGCAAAATTTCTTATTTGTAAAATTAATGTTCAATTTATTGTTTTGGGACTGTGGCTGATTCACTTTACACAATGAATTTTAACCGCAACACCACAATAGTTTAAAATGAAGAAAGGCTCTGACGATGATGTCATCGCCATCGAAATGCATTAGCCGATATAATTATAGACTATATATTTATAAATAATAAGTGAACAATAAGTGATTATTGAACACTTTAAACTATTGTGGTGTTGGGGTTAAAATTCATTTGTTTAAATTAATGTTCAAGATGTAATAACGAATTATTTACTTTTTCGAAAATTCCAAGACAAAATTTCTCAGGATAAATTTGTCATTAACAGTTATTTTAAAGACTACAAATACCATATGATCATTACAATTTTGAAGAAAATTCTTTTCAAGGAAAATATTTTTTTGTGTAGAAATAGAGAAAGATAAATGTATAATCGAAAATTATTTAAGTTAATGCCTTGACATGTTAAATTTAATCTTATTTTAAGTGGTGTGAACAAAATTTTCGTATTTCATAATTTTCTTGTCATTTGGAATAAAACTGTGGATGTACAGACTTACGTATTTCTACAACTAAAAGTGCTTTTAAAAACATCGCTTCAATTCAAAAATTCAACACATCTAAACCTATCGCCAAAAAAAAAATAATATTTATCTATTTACATATCAATTAACTCCATTTTGAGTGACGTGAACGATATTTTCATACATTTTATAATTTTCTTGAAATTTAGAAAAACCATGGGCATGTAAACTTATGTATTTATTCAAGAAAGAATGCTTTTATAAAGCATATCTTTAATTCAAAAATTTGACACAACTAAACTTATTGCCGAAAATTATTGTATTAACACCTTTATACATTAAATTTAACCACATTTTAAATATCGTAAACGAAATGTTCATAACATGTTTTTTTTAAAAAAATTTAAAAAACACACGGACGTGTACATTTATATATTTCTATAGAGCAGAATAAAAAAACATAAATGTACAGACTTATGTATTTCTATAAGGCACAGCGCTTTTGTAAAGTACTGCTTTCATTCAAAAATTGAACACAACTAATTCTATCGCCGAAAATTAATTAAGTTATTGCCTTTACATATTAAATTTAACTCCATTTTGAATAGTTTAAACAAAATTTTTGCATTTTATATTTTTTTTTTATTTTTTAAAAAATATGGACTTAGAGATTTATGAATTTCTATAAGGAAGAGTGCTTTTATAGTCATCACTTATTATAAAAAATTCGATAACGTATGACCAAAAATTAATTAGAATATTGCCAATTAGTGTAAAATTTAATCCACTTTCAAATGAAATTAGACAAAATTATCTTTTGTAATTTGGAAAAAAGTTACCATGTAATTGATGTATTTCTACATAGGAAAATAACATCAATTTTGCAATACTATTACGTATAACCGTAAATAAATTAATGAACATTTTAAATTCAACACCGTTTCGAAAGAATCAACCAAAATTGTACACATTAAAAAAAAATATTTTACCATCTTGCAAAAATCATAATGATATATTTATGTATTATTCTTTTTTAAATTTATATCTACTTTTAATTTTTTTTATATTTTTCAGATTCGCGTGTATTTAATAATTTGGAAGTTCAGGACAGTTATATAATTGGTAAATGGAATCTACTAAGTTCAAAACTTTGACAGATATTTTTTATATTTCAACTATAAAATTAACATAATTCTATCAAAGAAAAAACAATGTCAAATATATGTTACAAAATCCTATAATGTAATGTATACATGTTCTAATGTCTAATTATATTTTATTCATTACATAGGCTGTAATAATTAAACATACAATATGTATTTTTATCCTCAACACCACAATGGTTATAAAGTGTTCAATAATCACTTATTGTTTATAATGATGTCGACTGATGCGCATTTTGATGGCGATACCATCATCGTCAAAGCCTTTTTGTTAAAATCGAGACTAATTGTTTGACTTGTTTATACGAGTGTCGTTTGATAAGTATAGTAAATTTATTTATTGTTTAATTTAATTAATTTTTTTAATTTAGTTTTTCTTACTTTTTTACCATACTTAGCAAACGACCCAAAAAAAAAAAATTCTTTTATAGTTAAGATAAGATTTCGTTTGTTTTTATAGAATTTTATGAAATTCTATAAAGCCGGCCGATCGCGGATAAACTCTGCAATCGTCCGATCCTCTTCCTAAACCTTCGCCTGAACAGATAATGTCGACCGTTAATATCGTGACGCGATTCATACGAAAAGACAACGATTACGAGACCGTGTTCGTTATGAGAAAATTCGTTCGTTCATGATAAATATTCAATGATAAATAAATATAAAAAAAAAAAAAAAGAATATGTGTACTCATGTACACATGCCAGAAGTGAAACTTCTTATCAATAAAGTAATCAAAAGGTACATGGACAAGCGTATGCCTAAAACTCGTAGATGAACAAATCGCAAGTAACAAAATGCGCGATAAATACACGGGATAAAAATTTAAGTAGAAAATGATCAATGTTTTAATTAAATTAAATTTTTACAATTATTTCATATTAACACAGACAACAATGCGTCTCGATGATGATCTTTAAGATACGAGACGTTGTCCGCATACAATGTGTTAAGTAAGATTAACAATTATTTTCAAATTAAAATTTTTATAAAATTATGAATTATGAAAATTTATTCGTTATGAGTAGTAGGTAACAATTAGTTTTTGATAAGTAAAATTTTGCGCAATAGACTTTAATCTTAAAGCCTGTAAAAACATTTTTTTAATTACTATTATATTACTGTTCGTATACAATTAGATCAATGTTTTAAAAATTAAACAATTAAAGGAAATACTCACAAATAATATTCTACCTGCAATAAATAGCATCTATTTAGATACTATTTATAGATAATTGATAATTTTATAAACCACATAAAATTCAATAAATCTTCAAAATAACCTGAGAATAAAGAATTCATAGTTATAATTAAAACAATAGATAACATCAAAACTGTAATAGGTTTCGATCGTTCATGAAATACTATATATTACATGTACATCTCAATTTGGCTAAACACATGGATGTAATTTAGTATTATTTAGCTTATTATTATAATATGAGATTATATAAATTAATATACTTACCAAAAATATCAATGTAATAACATTAAATAACACTCTTATTTAAACACAATTCACAGATTCATCGTAAGCAGGCTCTATACAATACTTAGCGTACGCTGCTTATCAAACCGACGCGCATACGGCTTCATTACGTCTTTCTCTGTCTATAAGCATCTTATGGAAATTCAAATAAAATTTATTGATCTAAAGTATATATAATATTATATATATATATATATATATATATATATATATATATATATATATATATACATAAATTTTACAGTAAATGAGATAATAAATAGTCTGTTATCTGTTAAGATATTTTACCAGTATCCAGTGAAGGTAGGTGTTTATATTTTGATATAGGAAGATAATCGCGTTGCCATGCAGCTTTCCGCCTCCGAAAAACGCGACAAGAGAAGTTCCACTTCAAAAATTATAAACAAATTCAATGATAAATAACTGTCGATAATTGCGTATACGAGAGTTATATGAAATACATATTACGTTCTCAAGGCTAGTCACACGAGAACAGCATATATTATCCACGTGTTGATTGTTGAATAATAATTCCCTTAGGAAGTAAATAGAACTATAAAAAACGCGACAATCAATTTTTGAAATAAATAAAATATCCTAATAATGAGAATCAGAGGTTTCTTTGTTCATTATTACACTTGGTAACATCAGTTCTACACTGGACGTTGCAACAACAACATCAATTCTAAAATGGAGGATGCAACAAGAAGAACTCCTCAAGTCACTGTTGTTGATTGATAATTGAAGAACCTGATTTTAAACGTTGTAATTGATTGATTGATAAATAAAAATATGTTTATTTTAAAAACCGTACTTTCGATTATTTAAAATAAAACTCGTGCACATGACGTCTATATTATAATCACACGTCACGCATACAAGTTACGTGCGCTAGACAAGTGCAAAGTCCACAATTATACAACATATCGATACAGAAGTAATAATAGAGGTTATATGTATACCGATTCGATATACACATTCGTTTTATTCACTCGACAACAGACATTTTCCTATTTTTTTACAAAAGATGCAATTCGAAACGATCGCGACATTTCCGTACATGAATCTATTATATAATGGAATTTGATTCTACGATCCGTATTTTCAAATAGGACCGACGATGCATTTTCTCTTGCACGAACGAAACACATATTACGACCGTTAACTGATTTATATAATGTCGAAAATATCAGAGATCTGGCAGAAAATTCTGACCGAAAAGGTGATCTCTAGTTTCAGAGACGAGTCATTCTACAGAAATGGAATTCACAAATTGCCATCACGTTGAATTGAAAATGTATTATTTTCTTTTTCAATTCAAAAACGGACAGAACTTTCCGATAAACGTAGTACATACCATCTCCCGTTGGCCATTTCCTCACTATACTAAACAAATATAAACGAAATACACAAATTAATTCAAAAAACTATTAAACTCAATGACAGTGCAATCCGCATTCGACGAAAATGTTATTATTATTGCATAACAACAATAATAATAACATGCGAAAATGTTATTATTCGCATGTTATTATTATTGCATAACAACAGGGCACAGCACGCTGTTATTCAAACAGAAGTATTAATTTACGATTGAAATTTTCAAATATAGTAAATATTTTTGAACGTAAACACGCACCGGTCGGTTTTACATTGTTTGAAATTTTATCCATTATTCTTTGAAAAGTACTCGGTGCGTTCTCAAGTCCGAATGGCATCCTAAGATATTCCTAATGTCCATTATCTACGGTGAATGCAGTTTTACGAATGTCTTGTGGTCGTACTTCGATTTGGTGAAATCCAGATGCTAAGTCTAGGGCAGTAAAATATATTGCTCGTCCTAATTTATCGAGAATGTCACTAATATTTGGTAACGGGTATTTTATCGTCAATAGTCTGTTCGTTTAGTTTACGATAGTCTACTACAAGTCTCCATTTAGTTTTTCCTGAAGCGTCTATTTTCTTTGGTACTATCAAAATGGGGCTTGACCAGGATGAGAAACTAGGTCGTATAATTTTTTGTTCGAGTAGTTTATTGATTTGCGTTTGGACTTCTTGTTTATGTATAAATGGGTAAACGATAAGTTTTGGAATCAAGACGTTTATCATCCTTTAAGTTTATTTCATGTTTCAATGCACCAGTGACTGTTAATTTTTGACCTTCTTTAAAGAAAATATCTTCGTAATTTCGACATATGTTAATGATTTTGAATTTTTCTTCACTGTTTAGATGATTAATTCGAATGAGGTCTTCTATTTGGTCGTTAGGTTCATCGACTTCCATCGGTTTTGTATAAGGAAATTACAAATTTCTATAATATCTTGAGTCTGATAAGGTGATACCTTTAATAGTTATTCTAATTGGAAGGTGTATTCTTGATTGGAATGGTTTTGTATATTCAAATAAGCGTGAGAATGTTCAGTAGCATAAATTCCTTCATTTATTATTATTCCAGGGGCTATTTGCGTTAGCGGGCAGTAGATATTTAGCAGTATCTTGGTATACTGGTAGTTGACAGAGAATTTGTGTATTCGTTTGGCATAGTAATAACTTGAGATTTAAAGTTAGGCTTTAGTTCCATTTGTATTATCGCATTGGGCAATAACAATTGTTTCTTGTCGGTGTCGATTAATGCTTTTAATTTACTTAAGTTGTCCATTCCTATAAGTCCATCGAAATATTCGTGAAATTTAAATATTAGGAATTTCAATTTTAAATTGCTTCTAAATTCTTCGAAACTGAATATAGTGATTCCCTCGTTCAAAATATGTTCTTTGTGAATTGATTTCATCAACACAGGATTTATCAAAGTAATATATTCTGGGTTAATTAGTTCTCTTCGTATAAATTAATTTGTAGCTCCAGTATCAATTAAAAATTTCGTCATGCATCCGTTTGGTAATACAATGTTAACGTATGGTAGTGCGTTTCCATGTGAGTTTTGCTCTAGGAATTCGGTGAAGGTAGGCTGGTCGTGGAAAATGTTCATCTATTTCCACATAAGCATGTTCCTCCTCAATGTATGAATCCTATTCGTGATATGATGGCGTATTGTCCATTTCATGTGGTGTATAAGACAATTCCTCGGTTTCAGGTTCGGTTTCAGTTGGCACGTCCAGTTCAGAGTGGAAAAGTTCTTTACTAACAAAGTTTGAAGGTTTGTTGGGATCGCTTTTGAAAAACGATGCAGCTTTTGCAGATTGTTGGTGTCGGATACGCGTTTGTTTAGAAATATCCATAGGTGTTGGTTTATACAATGGTTTCGAGTTGAATGGAGTAGATTGTGGGAAAGCGTTTCATTGTTGATTAAATGGTTGACGACGGAAGGATGCGGGGTCATTCCATGAATTTCCAAATAGTTTTGGTTGGTTTCGAAAGGTTTGAGTATTTTATGAGTTTCCAAAGGGGTTAGTGTTTGATTGAACGAATGGTCTTACTGGATATTGGTTTAATTGAAACGACTGTCTTGGTGGGTGGTATTGAAATGGTGCGATAGGTTTTTTCACAATATTTATGGGTTTACAATTATAGTGATTATTATTAGTTGGAAGTTTCATGTATTGAATATCCTGTTCGCGTAAACAATATTCTCTAGTCAAGGTTAGGTTGACTGGTCTCATTGCACGATTGTTATTTCCCAATGGTTCTTTTAAACCACATAAGAACACATCTAAACATATTCCTTTATAAAGATTTATTTTAGTGATGATGGCGTCATTTGAATGTTCATTCAGACGTAAATTATCGTTCAGAGTTGACAAAATATTAATGATTTGAGTATAGAAATGGTCAATGGTTTGCGTTTGACGTATTCCGTACAGATCTCGTATCAATGAGTTTTCATTTCGTTTGTCGGTGTAATGAACAATTAGGTTGGTTTTAATTGTATCTCAGTCTAAACCAGTGCCATATAGTAGCAAAACATCATTGGCTGGCCCAACAATTTTATTTCGAATGGCTTGCAATAGAACATTTATGTAAGCTCCCAGTGGATTTGCTCTAGCAATGGTAAGAATTTCTTCAACATTTTCGATAAAAGCGTGCAGTAATTTAGGATCTCCTGAGAATGGTGGAATTTCTCTTACGATGTCGGGTACTCGTAATGAGTGAAACAATGACACAATTGTTCGTTAGTCTCCTCCAGTAGCGTGATGATGAATAGTTGCACTTGGTGTAGCCATTATTGGTATTGGTTCAAGAAGCGTTTCGAATATTAAGGGTTTTATTTGGTTTAACGAATCTGTTTCACTACTCGCAGGGTGATAAGATTCGGAAACAGGTGACTTGTTGGCTTGCTCAGGTGACTTTGGCATAAGGAATTGTAGCAAGAATGTTAATAAACAATTCTTTTACTCACGATTTCATTGCGGTTCGTTTTCTCTAAGACGTTAAGACGTGCCACTTGGTGATTGATCAGGTCTCCTTGTGTGAGAAGTTGTTTCTTGTAGATGAGTGTCTTCAAGTTAGAAAATTGCTCGTCCCAGATATTCGCTCTAGGATGTTTCTCGATGAAACAAATTTGATCACTGTCTGATACACTGATTCTACGTTAGCTTGATTGCTTTGCAATCCTACCGACTGCGCCAGTTAAATTTGGTGATTTAAACTTACAAAAATAAAATAACAACGAAAGCGAGTAATACAAATTTTATTGTTTCCTAAACAAAGTTACAGCAATTCATACTTATATATTATAAGTATGTGTCACACTGAATGATACAATGAAGAATTACAGAATTTATATATCAAATTTTATCAATACACGCGGAAGGGGGACTGCTTTACCATATTTCATTGTTTCACAAAAAATATGTTAATAATTGATAAAGGATATCCTTAATGATCGCAGGCTTTGAATGGTGACTTTAGTAAGGGTAGAGGTTAAATATATAATTTATAACTAAACCGGATACGAGTCCGCCGGGGTTGGTACGTGGACACCAGCTCAGTGTACATAACTGATATGTCGCGATGGCTTTGAATTGCATCTTTTGTAAAAAAAAAATGTCGGGAAAAGTAAAATGAATATATATATTGCATCGGTGTGTCATGGACTATATTATTTTGTATTTGTTTGAAATTAATTGTTTACAAAATTGTAATTGTTAGTTATTGTAAATAATGATCGCATGTGCACGATAGTTGTCTCTCACTCTCTCTCCTTAAGAGATTGGATACATTATACGTTAAAGATTTAGTTGGCCATGCGTTTTTGTTATTGTAAACAAACAATAAATAATACAGTAGGCAAGTGAAGAGACTCGACGTTGCACGCAAGATCTAATATTATTATTATTTTAAATAAACATCGCTAATAATTCGATTTAATTGTTGCATCTTACTAGTACACCAGTCGACCGAACACGTTATTGAACAGTATTCATTGTGTAATTTCAGACTGTGCACTTGTTAACGCGGATGTAACCTCCGGTGCTGTATCTGTGATAATAGTATAATATAGACAACACGTTCGAGCAAAATTAAAAGCGCTAGAAAGTGAAGTGAATATTGAAACAGGTAAAATGTTTCAAAAATTTTCGTCGAACCTGTCGCAGTCGACCGTCGACGTCGTGCCCTGCATACCGACATAAACATAAACATGCCGTGTTGATAACAATCGAGGGGGCTGGTTGTTTACATGACGACAATAGATTCGACTGTTGTGGCGAAATATCTTACGTGAATGGAAAACGCGACTCAGCGGCACGATGGCGATCGTTCCGAGCGAGGCGCGCGCGTACGCCGACGTGAACGAGCACAAGGCGCCCGATTACTAGGACTACGAGAACCACGGCGTGCAGTGGGCGTCGCAGGAGGACTACCAGCTCACGCGCAAGATCGGCCGCGGTAAATACAGCGAGGTGTTCGAGGTGATCGACAAGAACGAGGAGAAGGTCGTCATCAAAGTGTTGAAGCCTGTCGAGCGCAAGAAGATAAAGCGCGAGATCAAGATACTCGAGAACCTGCGCGACGGAGTCAACATAGTCAAGTTGCTCGCTACGACATTCAATCTCGTGTCCTACACTACGGCGCTTATATTCGAATACGTCAACAACACCGACTATAAGAAGCTGTATCGACAGCTGACCGACCACGACGTCAAATACTATCACTGCGAACTGCTCAAGTCGCTCGACTATTGCCACAGTATGGACGTCATGCACAGGGATGTCAAGCCGCATAACATAATGATCGACCACGAGAACAGACGTCTCCGACTGATCGACTGACGTCTCGCCGAGTTCGACCACCCGAGTCAAGAGTACAACGTCAGGGTTGCTTTATTCGAAAGTAACAATTAGGTACAAAATATAGACAATCTTTAATATCACATATTTATACCCGTTCACGAACGAAACTGAAGGAAGTACGGATGATTCTTAACCTCTCGTGCTGTCAGTCTCGGCGTGTGGTCGTACTTCAACAACTTATCGAGATAATTGATCGCGACCATCGACACGAGATGCTTGTTACCCGCGTTGACGAAATTGCCCCACTATTTCTTCGGTTGCGCACACACTTGCGAGCTGAGGTTCGGATCGATCGCTATGTTTTACTTTGTTAAATATCCGCCAAGGTCTTCGGTCCCGAGCACCGTGACGATCTTGAAGAGCTGGTCGTGGTTATTTGCGCCGAAAAAGAACGGCTCTTTTTTGAAGATCATCGATGCGAACACGCACCCGACCGACCACAAATCTAGCGAGTAGTCGTACATCTGGTACTCGACAGGCAGTTCGAGACCTTTAAAATACGGCGACGCAACCCTGACGTTGTACTTTCGACCCTGGTGGTAGAACTCGAAGAAACTCCAGTCGATCAGTCGGAGACGTCCGTTCTCGTGGTCGATCATTATGTTATGCGATTTGACATCCCTGTGCATGACACCCATACTGTGGCAATAGTCTAGCGCCTTGAGCAGTTCTTAGTAATAGTGCCTGATGTGGTTGCTCAGTTGCTGATAAAGCTTCTTATACTCGGTTTTGTTGACGTACTCGAATGAAGTGCCGTAGTGTCGGACACGGGATCGAACGTCGTAACGAGCAGCTTGACAATGTTGACTCGTCGCGCAGGTTCTCGAGTATCTTGATCTCGCGCTTTATCTTCTTGCGCTCGACTGGCTTGAGCACTTGAAGACGACCTTCTCCTCGCTATTGTCGATCACCTCGTCGAACACCTCGTTGTATTTACAGCTTTATTACTGTCGTCTACGGTACGCCAAAGTCCACGAGATACGTGCCGTTCGCGACGTTCTTGCAGCCGAGATGTGACGAGAAAACAAGTTCAAGGTCGTCGATTTCGAAGATCCATTCGAACACCTGGCCGTCATCATGTCGTCGAGCGGCACGACCGAATTGCCGAAAGGCGTCGCGTTGTCGCATGGCAACATCATCATGAGCATGGAGATGCTTCGGTGCGTGATCGCTCAAAAATAATCGCTATCGATCGCGGAAATAACCGACCGTTTTTCTCTTCCAGGAAAATCGAGGTCAAGAACGTCAACTTCATGAACATGTCCACGTGCCGGACACAGACCGCACGCGTGCGCCGATTGTCGACATGTCTCCGGAGATGCGCCGCTCGGACGAACCTAGCGCCGCAATCGGCGCACGCGTGCGGTCTGTGTCCGGCATGCGACGCCGCGTGATCCCTCATCACGCTCCGCTGCGCGAACGTCTTCCCGCACGTGACTGCACGAGCACGAGAAGATCCACTTCGAGATCCAGCTGTTCACGTGCAAGGTCTGCGGTAAGAAGTTCGTCACGAAGACCAACCTCGTCCACCATTCGCGGATACATTCCGGCGACCGGCCGTACAAGTGCGACGACTGCGACCAGTACTTCAACAGAACGTCTTCTCGCACGTGGGGCACGCATGCGGGCGTTCGCGCGTGTGCGCCGCGCGGACGTGCACGCGCAGGTGAGCCCTCGCCACGTACGCCTTGTCGCAGAACGGGCAGCGGAACGGTCGGCCGGACGCCGGCGGCGCGTGTAGAGCGGCGACATGCGCCTTCAACACGTCGCGTTCGGTGAACCGCTTGCCGCAGGTCGTGCACACGTGCCTGCGTTCGCCGTGCGACACGCTCTCGTGCCGGGTCAATTGCCGGTCGGTGTCGAACCGTTTGTTGCACACCCGGCACGAGAACTTGCCGGTGAGGTTAGGTTTGTAGCTACGGCCGGTACGTCTCCCGGTCTTGTCCTTCCTACGATCGAAACGGGTTGGCGTCGTCTTTTTCGACTGCGGAGACAGCAGTACGACTTCCGTCGGTCGGTCGCCGTTGTCCGGATTGTAATCGGATGCCGGACCATATCCATGTAGTACGTCACGCCGAACAGGATCCAAAACACCTGGACAGTCGATCGGAATCGTTAAATCGGATCGCTTGGTTATTCAAAACACTCACCTCGTATTTCTCGATCATCTGCAGACAGTATTCGGGCTCGAACGGCGGAGTGAGGATCCGACAGAAGCATTTCTCGATCGACGACACGATGATGATCAACCCGGACATCCAGAAAAACGTGGACATGTTCATGAAGTTGACGTTCTTGACCTCGATTTTCCTGGAAGAGAAAAACGGTCGGTTATTTCCGCGATCGATAGCGATTATTCTTGAGCGATCACGCACCGAAGCATCTCCATGCTCATGATTGTGTGCCGTACGACAACGCGACGCCTTTCGGCAATCCGGTCGTGCCGCTCGACGACATGATGACGATCAGGTATTCGAATGGATCTTCGAAATCGACGACCTTGAACTTGTTTTCTCGTCACATCTCGGCTGCAAGAACGTCGCGAACGGCACGTATCTCGTGGACTTTGGCGTACCGTAGACGACAGTAATAAAGCTGTAAATACAACGAGGTGTTCGACGAGGTGATCGACAATAGCGAGGAGAAGGTCGTCTTCAAGTGCTCAAGCCAGTCGAGCGCAAGAAGATAAAGCGCGAGATCAAGATACTCGAGAACCTGCGCGACGAGTCAACATTGTCAAGCTGCTCGTTACGACGTTCGATCCCGTGTCCGACACTACGGCACTTCATTCGAGTACGTCAACAAAACCGAGTATAAGAAGCTGTATCAGCAACTGACTAACCACATCAGGCACTATTACTATGAACTGCTCACGGCGCTAGACTATTGCCACAGTATGGGCGTCATGCACAGGGATGTCAAGTCGCATAACATAAGCGCGCGTGCACATTGGTCACATTAGGTGACTTTCAACTTGTACTGCTCAAGCGCAGATATCGTTTTCGTGTCTATATTACAAACTGCGCTTGAGCAGTACAAGTTGAAAGTCACCTAATGTGACCAATGTGCACGCGCGCTAATGATCGACCACGAGAACGGACGTCTCCGACTGATCGACTGGAATCTCTCCGAGTTCTACCACCAGGGTCGAGAGTACAACGGGGTTGATTTTTTACCGGTTGTTTTCGAACCACTGCTCCAAATAAAAAAATAAGTACAGCGTTCGAAAGGGCATAAAATAAACAATACATTATATTAGTTTAATTAAATTTGGAAAACGATTACGTCTTTTATTTCGTTTTTTTTATTAAATATTAATGGCCATTATAAGCGAATAAGAGTGAGATGTAGTGATTGCAATATGCCAATTGAAACGAGATCGAGACATAACACTCGTTTAATTGTTTAAATATCAATTTATCAAAATATGATTGAAAGGACAAAAGGACCTTAACAAATCTCAATTTTTCGAAAATAATCATAAATTATTGATAGAAATTTTAGTAAGAAATTACATGTCCGTAAAAATTATTTAAAAAAGTTCTATTTCTTCTTATTATTAAATATCAATGGCCATTATACGTGAATAAAGTGAGATGAAGTGATTTGCAATAATGTCAGTTGAAATGAGATCGAGATATAACCATCGTTTAATTGTTTAAATTTTAATTTATCAAAATGTCATTAAAGGAAAAAAGGACTTTAACAAAATTACATTGTTGGAAATATTGGTAACAAGGAATATGCCTGTAAAATGAATTAAAAGGATTTTATTTATCATATGATATTATTATTAAACATTAATTGCCATTATACGTGAATAAGAGTGAGATGAAGTTACTTGCAATAATGTCAATTGAAATGAGATCGAGATATAACAATTGTTTAAATGTTAAATGTCAAACTTTTTTTTAAAAAAAAACGATTTAAATCGTTTCAAACCACGATCGGTTAATTAATATCGATCAGAAATTGAAAAAGAAGGTAATTAAACACATCTTAAATAATTGTTTAATTTGTTATATTATTTATTATATCTTCCTTGTGTATAGAAACGAAATGGATTTATCGACAATAGTGTACTTTCGAGTGAGAACGAGATAACGATTTATCGTTCTAATTGTTTCAGCGTTATCAGTAGATGATTTGTCTCCAAATCAATTCAAGACAACACAATGTTAGTTATCGTTCTTGAATCGTATTTTTCGACACTTATTCGAAACAAACAGATTATTGTTAACAATCGTATCGAATAAAAACACTCAAAATAATTTATTTATAGCTTTATTTATCAAAAATAAGGTTTCCACATCAATAGTGTATCGTAAGAATGTCTGTGTGAGAGAGAGAGAGTGTGTAAAAATATGTGAGAGTGTGTGTGGGAATGTGTGAGTGTGTGTGGGAATGTGTGAGTGTGTGTGCGAAAGAAAGTGTGTGTAAGAGTATGTGTGTAAGAATATGTGTGATGTGTCTGTGAGAGAGAGTGTGAGAGTATAAGAGACTGTGAAAGAGTGTGAGAGTATATAGCAATAATTTTCTAATAATGTAAATCTAGTTCATCATTATTTTTTTTAACTACAATCCTCTTGTACTATTTTCTTTTGTTGTTCACAGGTTGCTATCATTATACTTTACCACTGTTGATTTTAGTCTTGGAGCATTGTCACCTACCTATCTGAGCTGTCATGATTTGAAATATTTATCACACTGTAAATGACTCGACCAACCCTACTTCATTATAAAGCCACAAGCCAAATTTGAAATATTTAGCAAAACACAAAGTGCCTTCCCTCCTTGTGCTGCATGAAAATTAACTAGTAAAAGCCTGTTAACCATCATATGAATTTGGCTGTAAATATGTCTCTGAATGTATCTTGAAGTTTACAAAATCCCACGGGAAGTTATGAAAATTGCTCCACTTTTTTGTGACTATATTTCTATCTAAGATACATACAAAAAAATTTATAAGATGAAGACCTTCAGGTTAGCACTTAAGCTCTATGAGTCTTTTTTGGAACTGCCACATTAGTATTTATCTACTTGAATATTGTTTTAGGGTTGAGTCTAGTTATACAAAAATCAAATGCCATTGGCCCAATCCACACTAGTTAACATTCGTACAGTATTCACGGCCCATTACCGCTCGTCTCACACCCTTTTTCACGAAAACTAATTTTTTTTGGAGGGGATTTTTATGTTGACACCGCTGCAACTTTGCGCAAAAATTTTAGCTCAGCAACGTGATGCACGAAACTAACGCATATACAAAATGCGATAAGAATTGTGATGAGGTCGAAATATTTTTGTTTATAATACTCAGTAATGCCTCGAACGAACAAACTACCAAGTTATCGTCTCGAATGTTCGATTCGAAATGAAATATTTCACTAATACATATGCAATGAAATTTGCGTCATCATGCAAGTATAGATGCGCGGTATTCGTAACATTATGTATTGCTGACGCATCAGTGCAACTAGTGTGGATTGGGCCATTATGTGCAACTTAGCATATGCGCGGTTGCACATTGACAAATTAGTTGACTTTCAATTTGTACTGCTCAAGCGCAGTTATAGTGAAATATCGTGTTCGTGTCTATATTACAAACTGCGCTTGCGGTTCGGAAGAAAAGTTGCTTGTTGCCGAACAACTACACTTTCCTTGTTTATTCCAATGGTTCCTTGTTTATTCCAATGGTAGATGATCAAAAACGTGTCACTAGTGACGTAAAACCGAGTAGTGATGACTGTTTATACCAATAAAATGCGAGTCATTTATACTAACCGATGATCTATTTTTTATGCCGTTTTTAAGCAAGAGGAAGAAATTTCAAATTTGTTTTAGCAAAAGTTTGAATTGCAGAGCATAAAATGTTGCGTTTTTGTATTATCGAGTTATTATTTAGCGAGTGTATTCATATTAAAAAAAATTTAGTTGAAATTTTTAAATATGGTGTTCGGTTGAAAAAAAGGGAACTGTAATATTTTATTAAAATATTAGTTTTACTATCGTTTCATTATATATACTATAGAGGTCTCGTACAGCAGTATCTTTTGCAGAGTCGAAATTATCCTTTTAATCTGTTAACACAATAAGTACCGGCCATAAAATCTTTTTTAATTTGTTCCGTATACGGGATAACTTCATTTTTCAGCTGTCCTACAATCTAAGTAAGGTTACGTTGCGTTAGATTTGTCAGCTGTCACATTAAGTAGGTCACGGTATATGTTAGATCACTGCGCATGCTTCCCTGGGGACCATGCGTAATAAGAACCGCAGACTGTCAAGTAGTCTTTGCTATATACTTTAAGCCTATAGACCAGGCAACTAAACTTGAACTGTGTGAACGTTGTTGTACATGCATGGTGACGTATCCAGTAAAAGGAAGGTCACCTATAATGACCCATGTGCACCGGCTCTAAGCCTATAGACCAGGCAAGTAAACTTGAACTGTGCGGTGCACATTGGACATGCATTAGGTGACGTAACCACTAAAAGCGAAGATATCACCTCGTGTCTGAACTGCGCTTTCTAAGTTATAGAAGTCACCTAATGTGACCAATGTGCACGCGCGCTTGTGTGAACGTTTTTCTACTTGCATGGTGACGTATGCGGTAAAAGGAAGGTCAACTATAGTGGACAATGTGCACCGGCTCTATTATTGGTATTTAAAGAAATTAGATACACTGAAGCTTAATGTTTAATAACAAAAAAATCAGATCAAGATTCTGTATGTGTTACTTTGTCATTTTTAGATTAGTATTTAATAAGTGAAGATGGAAATGAACGCAGTAGTTCTATAACTTGTGTTTTTAATTCTACTGGGACAAATTTAAAGTATATTATGATAACTAAAAGTATTTTTTTATAATGTAAAATACTATTGCAGGTTTTATTTGGTTGGCACAAAAGTCATTGCATTTTTCATTATGATTTTCAAAGCAATTTTATTAATATAAATAGCAAAACATTAATCAATTATATATTGGCCGTTTTGTTCGATGACCATTTGCCATCTTTCAGTCAACTTCATAATTCCGCTTTCGTAGAAAGTTTGGTTTTTAGAGGAAAGAAACTGAACCAACTCATTTTTGACAGCCTCATTGGAATCGAATGTTTTTCCATTCAAATGGTTTTGAAGTGAACAGAATAAATGATAATCCGATGGTGCAAGGTCAGGGCTATATGGTGGATGAAGCATCATTTCCCAGCCTAACGCCAATAATTTTTGGCGAGTGACCAAAGATGTGTGTGGTCTGGCATTGTTGTGATGGAAAATGACGCCTTTACAATTTGCCAGTTCTGGCCGCTTTTCCCTAATTTCTTTGTCCAATTCCATTAGCTGGCGACAGTAGACATCCGAATTGATGGTTTGGTTCCTTGGTAGCAGACCAAAATAAACAATACCTTTGAAATCCCACTAAACACTCAGCAAAACCTTCTTTTGATGAATATCGGCTTTTGATGTCGATTGCGCAGGCTCATCTCGCCTTGCTCCATGATCTTATTCGTACGACGTTATCGTAAACAACCCATTTTTCATCGCCCGTTATGATTTACTTTAAAAATGGATCGGTAATGTTACGTTTCAGCAATGAATCGCAGATGGAAATTCGTTTGGCGAGATGAATTTCTTTCAACTTGTGGGGAACCCAAATATCGAGCTTATCAACATAACCAAGTTGTTTTAAATGTCTTTAAACGCTTGTATGTGATATATGAAGCTTCTCTGCGATCTCTCGTGTCGTACTACGCCGGTTATTTTCGATCATTGCCTTTATTTTGTCGTCGTCAACTTCAGTTGGGCGTCCAGACCGTGGTGCATCTTCGAGATTAAAATCTCCAGAACGAAAACGAGCAAACCAATTCTGACATTGGCATTCTTTTAGCGAGTCTTCACCATAAACCGCACATATTTTTTTCTGAGCATGCACTGCGTTTTTACCTTTACGGAAGTAATAAAGTAAAATATGGCAAAAATGACCGTCTGGAATATCCATTTCAAATCAATGTAAAACACTAAATAAACAACAAAACTTAAAACTTTTTTTACTGAATAATCTATGAAATGTCTGCTATCAAATACCATATACGGTCTGAAGTTTGCAATGGAGAAGAACTACTTAGAATGACTACAACCATCTAGCGGAAAAAAACGCAATGACTTTTGTGTCAACCCAATATATAATGCAGAAACAATCTATATAACCACTTTATACACAGTAGTGACTACTACTGTTGTAATTTTCCTATATGTAGAGTGTGCTTTACTCCAAATATTTCGCATTTAAAAGATATATTTCAAAAAAATAACAGGAATCACTCACTAACCACATAAGATTTTATAAAAATATTCAATAATCACTAATTAACTTTTTCACTAATATGTATTTCAATAACCATATTGTTGTCCTCGGAGCACAGTATTATAAAGTTGGAATGTTTAAACTAATTTATTTGTTAAAAAACAAAGGACACATAGTGCATAATTAACTTAAAAAATCTTGTTTACAAAAAATATATTCTTTATTAAATATTTTCACTGTTAAAAAAATGTAAGCATACATTAACTAAATTCTTTTTACAGTTACTCGCTTTACTTTTTCTAAATAAATAAAACCACAAAATTACTAACTACATTAATATAAAACAATATATATATACATATATACCCATCCCTCAATTTACGCGGGACTTTTTTTACGCGGCAAATTATACCTCTATTTACGCGGGACTTTTTTTACGTGTTTTTTTTTATGCGGCAAATTATACCTCTATTTACGCGGGACTTTTTATACGCGGTCAGACAGATTTCATTTCATATAATTTTTCATGGAATTTATTATATTTCAGAGTGACGCAAATTCTTACTTGAACGTATAAAAGCACGATATAAATATATAAAAAGTTGATTGTTTTGAATTACAGTAGCGCTAGTGACACCGAATAAAATTTATCTACTTTTGTTTTCTAAAACGTTATTATTTTTTTGTTAAGCTATGTGAAATAAATTTGTGTTTCTACAACTTTACTAGCTTTTATTTCCAATATTTTTTCTATTGTACTGACAGACTCAATTAATGCGATTTTCATTCGCGTAAAACAAATCCACGTGGAACGGATACTCCGTGTAAATTGAGGGACGGGTGTATATATGCTCTAAGTCTCATTGCTAAAATTGTGTTTTCACTAATTAATTTTTTATTCTATTAATATTTATCATAAATCAACAGTTTAAAATCAAATGTATCTTAATTAAACAACATTTCAATTATATATTAGCTTACAATCACAAAACTGTTAGTCCACCTTCATGCATCTTAGAAACTTTACATTGATATAGTCTGGATTAAAATACGAAATTAAAAACATGTGCATAAGCAAACATTTTTCATATCATTAAACATAAAACTAATGATATACATGAAAATACTGGACCACATGTCAACTATTAATAAAAAGAAAAAATTTTGAAATAAACTTTCTGCTAGTATGTTTCCAGCAAATACTGAACAGCTCATTTAGTACATTATATTGTAAACACGAATAGTGAATAATACGTCATAAGATAAGTGATGGAAAATCTTAATATTAGTGCAAGAGAAATATGTAAATAATTACATAAAGCAATTAATGGAAACTGCACTATTTAAATTATTCATTGGATATAAAAAAAAGAATAATTAAAATATATGTATGTATATAAATATATATATATATATATATATATATATACGAGGGTCGTTTGATAAGTATATTAAATTTATTTTTTGTTTAATTTAATTATTTTTTTTAATTTAGTTCTTCTTACTTTTTTACCATACTTATCAAATGACCCTCATATATATATATAAAAGTTTATAGAGAAAAAGATTGAATTTACAAATATGTATTATATGCAAGAGCTATAAAGCTTTTGAGAAAGTATTTTATTTGGTGACAAAGTGCAAAAATAATATAATTTGAAAAAAAACATAGAGAAAACCAGTACAATAATTCAATAAAAAAAATTGTAACCCTCTATTAAATTTGATGGGGATTTAATAATGATATAAGATTGCATGGCAGTTAGCTGAGATGGGCAATTTCAATTTTATTAAATGCACAATAAATAAATGTTGCAATTTTAGTTAAAGTAATTTATAGAAAAACTATGATTACTGACCAAGTTTTTAATTGAACCAAATAATTCTAAACACTGAAAAATGTGGAAAAATTGATTCTCTAAGATGTACTTAAATAACTACGAACACTACTTCAGTTTCATAACATTAACCTGATTACAATATTTATAGGACAAATCGAAGCAATCATTAGATAAACATGATTTATTAACAAAAACATAATGGAAAATCGTTTACACACAGAACTGATCAAAATAGAGTGACTATTACAAAATTAATACACTTAATGTTATGTAAACTAAAAAATATATTAAAAACCATAGGCTATCTAAAAAAAATATTAAATTCAAATTTAAAAAATTAATACTTTTCATAATATTGTTGAGTAAGCCAATAGTTTTGTATGTTTACTTTATTAAGTTAAATTGTAAAGTTATTTTTTTCTTCTAAAATAATTGTTATATTTATTTTCATTATATGAAATTTGATATATTTATATGTGAATAATTTTTAATTTTCTATATTAATTTAAACTATAAAAATTTATTAGTTTTTGAGATGCATTAAGTAACTAATACTGTTGTGAACAATTATATTATTTATATTGACATAAATACAATTATTAATTTCTTGTTTCAAAGAGAGACAGAATAGCATACGTATTTTAAAATAACAATATATTCTTATACTTTTCAATTCGTAATAGTGTATTATTTGACACAGCGATTTATGGTCCACATTAAGTTATAGCACTTTCTAGTATATGTGAACTGAAATTATGATATGCATTTATCCATGCTTTAAGTCGACAATTAAAAACGTGTTCAAATATTTTCATAATTATAATGGTATGTTTAGATATTTAATGTTGTCAAATGACAAAACACCATTAGCAAAAATACAACAGCTATATACTGTCAGCGGACCACAAAATGTTAATGTGAAAATATTATTTAAAAAAACTTGTATACAAAGTTAATCACCACAATTAATATACAAAAAAATGTATAAATTAAATGACTACTTTTCGAAATATAATGTAACATTAATTATTATTTTTTCAATAAATATATAATTTAAAATTTATAATATTCTCTGTGTGATTTCTTGTGTTTCATTAAATTACTACTGTCACTAAACATCATATTACAAACTTCACATCTATATGGTTTTTCACCAGTATGTATACGTTTATGTTTTTTGAGACTGTGCGTTGTACTAAATTTTTTATAACATATATCACATGTATACGGTTTTTCACCTGTATGATGACGCATATGAGTGAGTAAATTACTACGATCATTGAAAGGTTTTTGACATACTGAACAAGTATATGGTTTTTCTCCGGTATGCGTACGAAGATGTTTAATTAATATCGCTCGAGATGTAAGATCCTAATTTTAAAATATAGTAACAATAATAAAAAATTCATTGGATAACTATAAGAAATAAATTTTCATACCTTGTTACATATATGGCACTGAAATGGTTTTTCTCCAGTATGTACACGTTTATGTGCTCTCAAATCAGGACGTTGATTAAATCTTTTTCCACAAATATCACATTCATGTGGTTTATCTCCTGTGTGAATTCTTCGATGTGTTTGTAGATTATATATACTGCTGAATCTTTTATCACAGAGATCGCACACATGTGGCTTTTCTCCAGTATGAACTCTCATATGTGTCGTTAAAGCTGTATTTTGACTAAACCCCTTACTACATACCTAATTTGAAAAAAAATATTTGTGATATTATACTAAATAAATCAGATATACATTCATAAAAATATTAATAGGTATTTTTATTATAAAAAAATGTAATTTACTCTTCATTTACAATAACTAAAAGTATTTAATTTTTTATAATTCATAAATATGGTAATTAGTTTGGTATAAAGTGAAAACAATTTGTATAAGTGTCATCATATTAGTGCCAACTATTGTTTTAATTCAACTATACACAGCATGTGCTTTATTTCAAAATATTCCATAATCAAAAAGTTAACAAATATAGCTCTTTGAAAAAGTTCTACTATATATCTTGCTTCGAATCTCCATACAATATAAATATTTTTATGAATAGTTCCAAAAAAATGGCTTATAATTAAACCAAATTTTAAAGACAATGACACTAAATCTTTAACATTTTAACACAAAGACCAACCAAACAAGATATCAATCAATATTAAGTTACATATACTGTAAAGAATAAAAAGCACAGAAAATAAGAAATTTCAATTGAAACACAATGTAAAGTTTACACCCTATAGAAAAAAATCAAAATGATATATATATATATATATATATATATATTATGAATTTTAAATTTTCTTTCAATTTAAATATTTTTTCTAATATAGAGAATACATTTAAAATATATATGGCAAATCAATATATAAAAAAAACTATAAGGAATGAAAATAATAAATATAAACAAACCTCACAAACAAATGGATAGCCTCCTGTATGTATACGAGTATGCGTTTTAAGACTAAAATGATGAGCAAAAGATTTGCCACATACATTGCACTTGTAAGCTTTTTCACCGGTATGATGAATCGCATGTTTCTTTAAATTTGAAAGTTGTGTGAAACGTTTACCACAAGTATCACACTCATAAGGCCTCTCGCCTGTATGTACACGTTTATGTTTAGTCACATCATACTCTTGAGCAAAACTCTTACCACAAGTATCACAAGTGTATGGTTTTTCACCTGTATGTGTTCTGACATGACGTTTTAAATCTGAACCTTGACCAAACGTTCTGTTACAAAACTCACAGGTAAGAGAGTTTTTAACCTAAAATAAAATAGTATTTAATACAAATGAATTTTAGCGCCGACTATTTTATTTGTTCCAAAACAAATAAAATAGTATTATACTCATATATTAAGTCATAAGAACTGTCAAATTTTTACAGTGTTAAATATATCAAATCTTGTCTAAGTGTCTTTTGTGAATTAAACTGATCATTTTTATCTGGAGTGCCTGTTATCAGAATTGAGTTTTAATTTTCTTGCTATTCATTTTGATTGGTATCTGCAGTATAATTTCTTTGAAACAAATTTGAGCAACTTTTTGGTGTAACTGCAAATTCAGTAATATTAAATCTACAGTGCATTAGTATAAAATTTCTTTTAGGTGAAACATTTTTCAAATAAATGTCATAGAAAACTAAATAGTGTTATCAATGATATTTCACCAAAAAATCAATGTCTTCAACATAGGCATATTTTCATCCCAGAAAAAAAAATATATATCATAATTTAATATTAAAATAAAAACCTTTTCATTTTGTTGTGCAGATACAGAAGGTTCTGTAACAACTTCTAGTTTCATAAGAGACTGTGATTCTGTTTTACGAACAATATTTTCACCTCGATCACCAATTTCAACTGTCAAAAAATGACAGAAATCATTACCAATTTTCACAGTAGAATCACATGTTTCTTCACTGTAATCAAACTGATCATCCGAATTCGATGCGACTATCTTGATATTTTTTACATTTTCATTGATAGGATTAACATTCAATCCAATCGAAAAAGAATCAGTATTTATATTATTATTACTATTAGTAATCATTGCACCATGTTGACGTAGAGTTAAATCTGACTGGATACACAATACCCTAAAATGTTGTGCTGCTTGTAATTTGTCAAGACATGTTTCACATATATTACATGGTAATCCATCTCCAGGTACAATCTATGAAAAAAGCAACGTTAACAATATTACATAAAAATAAATATAAAATATTTAAACTGAAATGAAAAAATGCAAATTGAATGATAGTTTTTTGAAGAAATAATAATTAAACTCTACTTTACATTTATTGGAGCACATTCCATTATGGCTGCAGAAAATACAAAAATGTCATTAAACTCTCCGTTAGATGTCAAACATATTCGACATATTTGGCTAGAAGATAAAGTACTTGTCATTATTGTTCACTGACAATAATTTTAATTTTACTTTTTGATATACATTGTTCCTGTGGACTATCAAATAGTTTTGCTCTTAATGGCATGTTTACTACAATGAAATAATGAATTGATTTCTTAATTTGAAAACATTTTTTTTTCTTTAATTAAAATCAGAATTATAATTAACAAATATGTTTACTATTACAAATATAATTTAAATTTATTGACAATATTAAAGTGATCTTTAAGTGAAAATACAGTAGTTCTGAGACAATTTTACTTTATTAAATATGAATAAGAAATGTCCGTTCGATACATGTAGCTATTGATTTCAATTTAAATTCAAATAAAAAAAATAAAAATATGGAATTAATTACAAAATTCAATAACTTATATTTCATTTATAAATATGATTAAATATAATGTATTTGCAAAATTATTTTCCTCTGTGTATATACATGTATATATATACACGTAACACACACAAAATGATATAAAAGTATTTACCACTCAAGGTTGCTTCGAAAATGTTTACAAAAATCAAAAATATAATTTAAAATCGATTTTATATTTAATAATAACTACAAAAAAATTCACGGCTAATTACCAAAAATATTATATCATTTATTTAATTAAAATATGTTATACATTGAAATATTATGTCATAATTACTATAAACGAAAGTATTCGTTACTTATGGATAACTGAACAAAAATTTTAAATTTAATTAATTTATTTTTAAAAATCCTGCAATACTATAAACAATTTTATTTTTTTGAAGTTTTCCTGAAATTTTTACTTCATTTAGATTTTTATTTTCTAATTTATGTGTGAATATTTCAAAAACGTAAAAGAAATGTCAGTATCAGACAAAAAATTCCATATAATTTATGACTGTATTTTGTAATGAAATTAAAAATATTTGTAAAGCTGAAACACAATGATAATAATTAAACATTTAAAAAACAGTTATAATTACAAAATTAATTCAGAACTGATTTGTAGAACTAAAAAATAAAAATTGTTAATATAATGAAAAAAGGAATTTTAAACGAGTTTGTGTAAGATTTTAGTATAAAGAAGGAATCGAAGAAAATATTTATATCCACAAATTGTTTAATTTTAAAATAATGCCAGTTACAACATGAGGTAGAAAAAATAGTGATAAATTAAAATCAAACGATTTATCCTCGTTTTTCTTAAAATGATTTTATCAAACTGGCACAAAAAAAACAAATTAAAAAATCAATGAAGCAATTAGCTCAAAATTTTATACACATATATTCACTTAATAATTCTTTTTAATTGATCCTAGAACAGGAACGTTGTATTAAATTGTGTATTTTAATAATAAACAATTTTTTAAGTAATCACCGAAAATGCATTTTTTTTATTTTACAAATTTTAATTTTTTTATAATTCTAGTATCAATGATAGTTGTATTCATTACAATAAGTTTTTTAATTCTTTTCATATGATTTTATGAGGAATAAGTTTTATAACCAGAAAACTGCCTTTATTGGAAGTTGAATTAGTTTTTTTAATATTTTATTGCATATTAAAAGTATTTATTTTTGTTAAATTCAAAATTTATCAAAAATTTGTATGAAATCTGAATCGATTATTTATAATTTTTTTTAAGAAAAATACAGAAACCAGGTATTTTTTGACCCAACAAAATAAAATCAATTTTAAAATGAAATATTTAAAAAAACGTGTTGGTTGCAATAATTATTGTTTAAAGTTGAAATTCAATTAGTAAAAAAATAAAAGATAAGATAACACATAAATATATATACCAAAATGAATAAATTATTATATTTACAATTGTAAGTTATTAAAAAATGCAACCCGTAGTTGTATTTAAAAGCAATAAATATATATTTTTAGAACCACTGCTTTATTTGAGTGTATAAATTACAAATAACCTATTTGTAAATACATTAAATATTATTTGAATTGAACGAATATTCAAATAAAGATAATTGTTTATTATTGATGAATACTTACACAAATACAGTCAGTTGTGTACATTTCTTTAAAGCAAGTTTAAATAAAAACATTAAAAATGTTAATGTTACCTTTGAGTCCTGCTAGTGGAATTGGTAAATGTTATGCAAAATCCGCAAAAATAATTCGTTTTGCAAGATACGGTTGTACGAATCGTCCGTTTTTTCATATAGTTGTTATGGAGGTATAACCTGGAATATTTAGAAATCTTAAACTTTTTTCATATTATTACTTTATCAATCATGTAAAAGAATTTTCATTTTCGGTCTTTTGTTTGAAGTGTACTTAAGCGTTTATAAAAAATATATACAAAACAATGTTGTACATAACATGATGAAATATAATTCAAGCATTGTTAGTGTTCATACCTATTTATCATTCACTAATAAGTCTTAATACACATTTCAGTACCCATACTGTCATACATAATTTTATAATACATTGTTCTGATGATTATGGTACCAGTGAAATAAATATCATGATTGAAATGAATAATAAGTAATTATTGAACACTTAAGAAATTTTGTGGTATTGAAATGTGATACATTTGTGTCAAAGTGAATTAGTCTTCACACCAAACAAATAATGGAAATAATATAATCATTATAGTTGAAACTTTGTTTTATAATTATAAAGACAATATCGATATAAAATTATGTTATTCAATAGCTTAACGTTAAACATCTATTTTATTCAACTATTTAATCTCACAATGTACATAAATTTGTATATATAAAAAAAACTACATTTTTTAAAATTCTTTTAGAAACGTAAAGCACAACATCAGCCTGTAATAGAACAACTTGGAACCTATGATCCTCTTCAGAATCAATATAAAGAGAAGTTAGTTGCATTAAATTTAGAAAGAATTCGATTTTGGATGGGATATGGTGCCGTGGTATCAACTCCTGTAGCTGAATTACTTGGTATTGAAATATTTAATATTAATATTTAAATATTAGTTTATATTTTAATTTGGTATTAAAATATTTAATCTAATATTTTATACAAGTTATATTTTATATTTTTACACAATGTAAACAGATATTTAACATACGCATTTAAAAGAAAAGCATTTATTAAAATATCAAAAAAAGGTGCCAGATATTAAATATACATAAACTCTTTGATACACGTATGTAACTCCTGAGATACTAAAAATCATTACTTTAAACATGATATTGTTATTAAAAAAATATTTTTGTACAATATTTGAAAAGATTGCATATGAATGTAAAAATATTGTTCTCCACATTTAAAATTTATCAATTTATTTAAATTCATAGACAGAATCGTACTAAAAGGTCCAATCTACTGTATTACAGAAAGTAAATCAAATTTAAAGGTATAATTATAAAGTTAATTTAATGTCTATTTTTTTATATTTTTATATTATGAATTCAATTTTTATTTCTAATTATTGACTAACTGAACAAATTTCTTAAGTAAATAGTAATGTAAAATATAATCTGATTGAATTTATCTCATTCTTTTTTTATAATGTTTATTGGATGAGTTTAACTAGCTTTTCTTACAATTAATTTATAAATATAAGAGTGATTTATTTAATTCATAACTTGTAACTATTTTATTAGGACTTGCTGGATTATTACCCATTCATCCTAAAACATACATGACTGCATGGCGCAATAGAGACAAGATAAGAACGAAATCTTCTGTAGAAACCACAAATAATTAAATTGTTAGTTTTGTATTGTAAAATAAATTAGTATTTATAATAAATTTCTTTTTTTTAAAGTCAAAAAACTTTTTAATTAAATAGATATATGTATGTACAAAAAAATTAGAACAAATATTTATAATATAACTGAATATTTTATAGTACTTTAAATTTTAACCAGTTGCGCTGGAAATTAATTAACGTGCACGTGTGGCAAATCCGTCCAAAGCAATTCGCAGTGAGTTGGTATTTGAAATCATTTTTTTATAAAGTTTTAGACACACACACATTAACATTATAGTAAAACTCTTAAATTGATTAACAAATTTATTAATGATTTTTGAAAAGGAGTATTTCTTGGGTTTTGGTACGTTTGTTATTTTACCGAATAGAATAGAGGTATTAAAAAATTCCATATCCATTAGATAAAAGAATATTTTCTGTAACTTTTTGCAAATTTTCTCATTAAAGAAAAAGATGATAAACAGCTATCTTGCATGTCTACTCCACCCATACCATCATTGTAATATAAAACTATATTAGGTTTTGTAATGTTTCCATTTTGGTCTGTATAATTTCTACATTTTTTCTTTTTTGTTACAATCATTTCTGCTTTGGAATGTTTTAAAGAAAGTAAATATATATCTTTTTTGTCTTTCCATTTTACAGCTAAGATACCATTGTAAGATCTTAAAAGAACTTAAAATATTTTTAATTTTGTCACTGCGAGACTTTTATCATATTCTTTCTATTAGATCTGACTGTTCCGATGGTATTAATTTTTTGCAAATTTAATTTCTGATACAGTTTTGGTGACGAATATCAGTTATCTAAAAAGAGGGTATGCACAAAATCAACTAAAGGTCTACATAAATCCAGTACAACATTTTCTGATGCGCTATTATCAGAATAAAATAGTTCTTTGATAAAATAGTTTTTTATAATAATAAAAAAAAATTATTGTGTTTTGTAGTTACTTGATTATTATTCAATGAAAATATGTAAAATTAATGAAGTTCTACAAAAAAGCACTTGTATGCCTTCAAAACAGAAGTGTGACATTTGCTAACTGAACTCCGATGCTGTTTTAACTTAACAAAAATCACACGACATGCTATGTACGTCTTATCAACATTTGGTAGAGATAGCAGTTGGCGTACATAGCATTCCAGCGCAACTGGTTAATAGAAGTATGATAAAAGTCTTTCTGAAGATTGTGTAATTGTATGAATATATATGTAAAGAGTAAGTACTATATGCCAGTTAAAGAATATGCTATGAAGTGATTTTTTTAACTACAACAAAGTAACAAATATAATCTTTAAAAGTAAACTTATAATCCTACAAAATAATTATTGTATAATGTTAAAAAATAACTATTCATTCTTCCTAATCTCTGGATCCTAATCATATTGAGTGTCTGTGGAGTATTTTTTTTTAAAGTAATTTAAAGTGTAAACTATAAATATTTAAATATATTATTATTGATATAATTTAAATTGAAATGTTTTTCCCTTTTTTTGTAAATATGATATTTCCTATATTTTTCAGAAATAAGGTTCTTTTTTTAAAAAAAAAATCAAATGACTATTTTTTCAAACTTTATTTTTTTTTTATTTGAGTTTGTAAAAAAATTGTTATATAATAACTTACAATTTGGTAGTTTAGATCAGTATCTTATTTGTATACATATATTAAAGTTTTTAATATAAAATACATTACTGTTTGTTTTGGAACTGTGGTGAATTCACTTAACGCAAATGAATTTTCTTCTCCAACACCACAATATGCTATAATGTGTTTAATAATCACTTATTGTTCACTTTGTTTTTATAATAATAATGAGCTAATGTGCATTTCGAAGACGATTATCATCAGAGCCTTTTTGTTATAACAAAAAGGCTCTTTTCAAATGAATATCTTGTAAGATTAGAAACCGTAATTGATATTGATCATTTAAGAATTATTATTGAAGATTTATGTAAAACTATGAGTCTAATATCTTCAAGTAAGAATTATTGAAGATTTTTTTAAACATCGACAATGACCTAAAAATATCTAATAACTATCAGCCATCGCCTTAAAACTATTGGACTGGTTAAAGAAAATTAGATAAATCGCTACCGAATGAACTGAACAAAATTCAACAATTGTTACATCTTAAAATCTGCTCTTTATTGATGTTCAGGAATAAAAATTATTTTTTTTTTAAACGAATAACCACTTATGTTGAAAATATTTTTTTTATGACAATTTAAAAATATTTAGAATGTGGATTAATGTTAAAGAAGTCATAAATCATGTGTTAGACTACCATTCTACCCACGAAAGATTATAATAACCATGAGATAATCGCTGGAGAAATCATTTTTATTCTTTTTTTTCACAAAAATGAAATCATTGCTGAGAAATATTGTAAACAAATTGAGAATATGCATGAGTTACTAAGAAGAAAACCAGCGTTGGTAAACGGATCTAATCCATATTTATTTATGACAATGTTAGACCTTATATTACACAAATGACTATTATACACATAATTTTTCTTTTATAGTTAAGATACGAAATTTTATTTCGTCCACTTTATTCTTCAAACATTTTATTAACGGATTTTTACATTTTCAGAAGTATGAATTCATTTTTGCGTAATAATAAACACTTAAATTCAACCAGTGTTATTTAATAAAATAAAAATTTATTTAAGAAATGCATATTTATTTTAGAATATAAATACAATAGTTTAATAGAAGTAAAATGTATCATATTTAAACTAATAAAGTGGATTAAAACTTTAACTATAGTATTATAATTTTTGAAAAAATTGATATAACCTGATTTCATATAACCCTATATATATATATTTATAAACTTACATTGTTTTTAGAATTATTAGAATTATTTATTTATTAATACTTTAAAATGACTATAATATTTGAAGTAATGATTTTTAAAAGTGAATTTAGCCATAGTGCCAAATTATAAAATAATATCATAGTGAATTATTTTATTACAAAATATATTTAACTTTCAAATATATCGAGTAATATTTTAAAGCATCATAATAAACGAATTTAATTATAAAGTAATTGTAAACTTAATATAAAAATATTTATCCATACATAAAAAATACTACAAATAATCTTTCTAAGTAAGGAAGTAGTAGTGTTAATTATTTATTTAAAGAATTATAACGCAGCTATCATCGTTAACTATCTTTATTTAAAGATAGTTAACGATGTCATCGTTAACTATCTGAAGATTTTATAATGCGACGCTCTAATGATGTAGCATGACCATCGAAATGCGTATCAGTGAATAAAATACACAACAATTAATTATTAAACAATTTTATAAAATCTTGTGTTGTTTGAAGTGAGTGCTTTATTTGTGTTAAGTGAATTTACCACACTACCGAAATAAAGAATTTTTTAAAAATAAAATAAAGAAATAACTTTCTAAAACCATTCTATTTTTTATAAGCATTTAATAAACAGATATTGTTCACTTTCAGCTAATATTAGGTTGGCAAGTATCTCCCTTCCGCTTTTTTTTTTTTTTTTTTTTCACTTTCAGCGGAAGGGAGATAATATATGCATTTATATAATCATGCCACAACCTTCAGTATGTGGAATTAAATAATCTGAAATTGAATAGAAATGGGTTGGGTGATGGAGAGTGGTTATTTTATTAGAAAATGAAGTAGCTATGGTGCGAAAACTAACTGAAGAGTTAAATACTCATAGTCAAACTAATGATGCTATTTAAAAAAGTTTAATATTATATATTTACGATAAATGTTATATATTTACAATTTTTAACATGAAACAGTAATTTTACATTGTACATATACATAACTTTTCTTAAACGAAATTTCTTTAACGATATATGAACATATATAATTTGAAATCTTCCACTATATCGGTTTATATAAGAAATATCCATTCAAATCACAGTCATTTGTAATACACGACATAAAACCTACATCGAAAAATACTCGTTTAACGAACTTTCTTGCATACGTTTCCTAGCAATTATAAAGTTTCTTCAAGTTTCAAAAAGTTTTAAAATACTGATGTGAGAAATAGACGTATAATATTGTGTTATTTTTAATGTAGGGAAAAACATATAAGTTAAAATTAGCATTTACAGAAAATGCGATTAAAGATTTGTGACTGTTTTCATATACACGTTTCTGTGTTAATAAAAGATATATTTTGAAAGACTGTTATTTTAATAGTTTGAAGTAACAGTTTTTTATACCAGCGATTATATCTGTAGAAAATTATGGTTTTGTATGTATAATTATATTGATTTATTTAAATCAATACGTATAGACGTAATCTAGGTAGGAAATTACAAATATGAAATAGAAATTGAATGGCTGGTATTTGAATTTTCGACTTATATCGATTAGAATATTGTATTACACGATTTATATTTTTGTGAATTTAATATGAAACTATATTATGGAGATCGAAAAAAATAAGTTTTATGTATTTAGGCCAAAACTGCAAACAAATATGAAAATGAACGTAAAAAGTATATAGAGATATAGAAGAATGGCTTTTACAACCTGAACTATAAATATAAAAATAGACATTTTTTTTCTTATTCAGCGAATTTGCAACAAATTAATGCGTTTTTTTCTTAGATACTTTCGAAAATGTGATATTTTTCTTTTTACATAAATTAATAATTTTACATAATTTTGCTTTTGCATAAATTACTTAGGAATATCTTCAATAAAACATTCTGATATCTTTATATAAATGAATTGTTCATCCTAACATAAGATTTTATAAGTATTCAATTATCACGTATTGTTAATTTTTTCCTAATTCGCATTCGATGACCACGCAATTAACAAATATTTTTACAAAGTCTTGCTATGTTCAATGATTTATTTATGTAAAAGTCGATGTCATAATGAAATTAATTGTATGAAAACCGTGTGACGAAAATGTTAACTTGTATTGTTTTCCCATAATTTTGAAGTTTTATATATATATATATATATATATATATATATATATATATATATATATTATTAATAATATTCATGAAATATAAATGCAAATGACTGATTTGTTCAGTTTGTATTCTCGTTAAAACTATATTTTAAGTATATACTTATTAAAGATATTAATAAAATCATTGGAATTATTTCGTACATCAAATTTGTAATTGAATATTTACAATTATTTCAGAATGTATCTATTATTTTGCATAAAAATAATGGAATGCATTTTATTGAAATCTTAAATAATTTTATATAAAACGTGATATTGGTTACGCAACGAACAATATAAATCCTTTCAGACATATACTTCTAGAACAGTATAATATGTGAATAAATTTATTTATAATGATTTATCAATGTTTAAAATACATTTTCAAGAACAAAAAAAATCAATATCTTAACCCTTTGAATTTAAAATCGATAAAATCTGTTCTACTTCTTCTGTAAATGAATAATACTTTATAGTTTAATAAACAAACTCTCTCTCTCTCTCTCTCTCTATATATGTATATAGTATATATATATATATATATATATATATATATATATGATATATATATAATATATATATATATATATATATATATATATATATATATATATCAATATATATATATATATATAATTTAAAATATATATATATATATATATATATGTATATATATGTATATATATATATACATATATATATATATATATATATATATATATATATATATATATATATATATATATATATATATATATATATATATATATATATATATATATATATATATATATATATATATATATATATATATATATATATATATATATATATATATACATATATATAAGTATATATAAATTTGTAAACATTGTGAATAACTTGACAAAAATAAGTAATTACTGGCATTAAAAACTTGTTATATTTTTTTAATATGAATTAATATTTGAATAATATAGTTGGATTATTGTATTTAACCAATTATAAATAAATGTTCAACCATTGTTATTATGATGCTGTACTGCTATTAAATACGCAACAAAAATGTGTATGGTGTGTGTATATATTATATTATGTATGTATTATATTATGTTATACATGCATGTTGTGTATGTGTATGTTATGTATGTTGAGAGTTATATATGTGTATATGTACATATATATATATATATATATATATATATATATATATATATATATATATACAATAATTCCAATGTTTAATAAATAATTTATTTAATGTGAATACTGTTTGTAATTATTGATACTAATCAATCTTAAAAAATACAAATGTGCTCACAATATTAGTTTTCAACTTATTTTCAACACTAACTATCAAACTAATTCAAATACTTTATACAGAATGAAATAAAATCATAATTACGTAATTTTGTGAGTTATATATTTTTGTAGCGAAATGATTTTACATTGCAGCATAAAGCAAATATGAAATAAAATGGCGTAATAAGTTTTATATAAGTTTTAAATTAGGAATGAATTTATATTTTGTACATTTAAAATGTGTTTATAAATTGTTTATTTTCACAGTAGAATGTATTCACATGTAATGTGTTATGTAGCATAACATTCTATTTATTTTTACTGAAATGTACTTTTAAGAAATTACTAACTGTCGATACTGATTACACGGCATTTATATGTATATATATATATATATATATATATATATATATATATATATATATATATATATATATATATATTTATGTGTGTGTGTTTGTGTGTGTTAATGCAATAGCTGAGTTCTTTTTAATAGTAAAAAAATCTACAGTATTGTTAGTCGTACTGCTGTATCTATTGAATCAATTTTTTTTTTACAACAAAGTATTCATAACATGATTCATTATATATTTATCGTGATATTACTCACTATATTAATTGTTAATCATAGCATTACCTATTAGTTTATAAAAAAAACTTAAAGTTTATAAAATAAACTTTACAATTTATTGGAACAAATGTATAATGTTTAAAAAAAATAGTCAAGTCAGTCAGAATGTCAAACACAAGATACGATTTTTATTGGTTGACTGTCAGTCTAACTTAGCTCAATCATCCCTCTTGTAGGTCTCTTCGGATGCTGATTTAATTGATTTTTTAAAAAATAAATCTGTATTTGTAAACTCGCTTATTGTTGTGATAATGTTTTAGCGTGTGTGAATGGGGGGTGGGATTATAATTTACTAAAATAATATCGCGATAGAAGCTATTTGTAAGAGCTATTCTCATGTGTAATTTTCACTGTATCGAGTTTAAAAATAATCCAAATACGATTTACTGTATAGGTTAATACATGTTCATATTTTTTACATAAATGAATTAATCATCTATTACCGTGAAATTTTATAAAGTATTCAGTAATTATTTATTATTTTCTTTATTCATTCATTCACATTTTAGTGGGCATGTTATCATTGATAATATTACATTGTAAAATTTAATACATAATGGCATTTTATGGTGCTATAATTCTAGGATAATGAAAATCATCGAAATGTGCCTAAGCGAATAAAAATAAATGATCCTTGAACATTTTTATATAAACATTGTATTGTTGGAGTAAGTGATTATGTAAAAATTAATTAGGTTTGTCGAGTTGAATTATGTTCCAAATAAGTTTTTGTGTTATACTATACTGTTCTAGTGAAACGTTTATTTGTATAAGAATACTTGAATTTTATAAAGTTCATAGTTATAAATATACTTGCAAATTATTTTATATTTACTTGAAAAACGTTTGATACGTCTAAAAGGAATAAAAATCTATTATTTCACAATTAAATTCAAATAATTATGTTTCTAAAAATATATTAAATACTTTATATTAAATTTAACTTCATAGGGTATTCGTTTTGTAAAAAATTATCACAAATATACAAAAATATCTATTTTGCAGATAATCGAATATAAAGAAATTATTTGATAAAAATATCATTATTACATTATATATATATATATATATATATATATATATATATATATATATATATATATAATTTACAAAAAAGTTACAGAAAAATCATTATTACTTTTTTCGCTATTTTAGCCATTTTTTAATATATATCAAAAAATAATTGATTTTTTTTATAAATGTGGGTATTAATTCAGATTTGTATTCATAGTAAAAGTGTTTTATACGAGAGTCGTTTGATAAGTTTGGTAAAAAAGTAAGAAAAACTAAATTGAAAAATTTAATTAATTAAATTAAACAATTAATAAATATACCATACTTATCAAACGACCCTCGTTTAAATATGTTAACTAAAACCTTCAAAAATCTCTGTTCGAATGTATTTAATATATGTTAGTGTTTGTTTTTCTGATCACTTTTTTGATATTTCATTAGTATACTTAAAATAATAAAATAAACAAATATATCAATATTTACATACTTAAAAAATATTTACTATGATCACAATAAATATTCTGATACTGATAAAATATATTTACTTATCGAGCATTAAAAATATATTTTAATTCTATATAAAAATAAAAAAATGATATATACATATAAGTTTTTTTAAAAAAATATATACAATTTTGTTTGTAAATTCAAGAAATGACATTTGTAACTCATTTAACGGATAATTCGAAGTATGTATGTATGCATGTATATATATATATATATATATATATATATATATATATATATATAATACTGAACATTTATTATAAAATGTTTAAATAATATATTGTTTACTTTAGTACTGCATAAAATATTCATATCAGCTATTATAATTTTGTAGTCTGAAATGCTTTCTCAATCTCTCATTATTTTAATATTTAAATTATACTCACAATATCTACATAAAAACTTTTGAATTAATAGTATTTCTATATACTGTATCTACAAAATATAAAAAAGATATTCAGTAAACAGAATTTCTTCTTAATGAAAATAAATATTTGACAAGGAACTGCAGTTTTTACTAATGAATTTATGATATAATGAGTACAAATTTCATTTTTATTATTAAAAATACTTTAAGTATTTCAAGTATAATTAAATACATATTTTTAATATTAAAAATTAGAAAAATTAGATATATATATATATTATATATATATATATATATATATATATATATATATATATATATATATATATATATATATATATATATATATATATATATATATATATATATATATATATGTATGTATGTATATGGATGTCAATCAATATTATAAAAAAACTAATGCAACATTTTTTTTATATAATTAGGTTACACTGAGAAGTTATTTATATTTCCAATTTAAAATATATCTGTTTTATATATATATATATATATATATATATATATATATATATATATAATGTGTGTGTATGTGTATGCGTGTGTGTATTATTAAATATTATAATTAATATAGTTCAAATTTCCATACGATAATTTGCTATGGTAAAAGAATATCGAATTAAACAGATAATTTTTTTAATTAGCATGTAACTGATATCGTTGGTACATCCTACTGTTTAAAATAATTTATAGATAGTCTCATATATCGCCGATATTCTAATTAAAGTTTAACATAGTTTTTCCACACATTTAAGTCTACGTAAAATGCAAAAAAAACATTTGATTTCAGGTAAAATAAATTTAAGGTTAAAAAACATTCTAGCAGAAAGAAATATCTTTGATTCTAAAATATGTATATGTATAAAAGTATTAGTGTTTAATTTTTTATAGTGATTATGTTTTAAGCACATTAGAGTGAAAATATTTTTAATTCATCACTGTGTAAATTTGGTAACAAAATTTTTGACTAGACAATAAGTTTTATTTTTTTAAATAAATATTATTAGAAAAAATATTGCATTACTTATAGATTATCTCTATATATATACATACATACAAACATACATACATATATATATATATATATATATATATATATATATATATATATATATATATATGAAAGCACTTCGCATTAAATATCATTGTAGCTGAAAAAATACGTAAGATCAATTACAACAATATACGTTTTATATATTTTTTCAAATTACTCTAATTATAATATATTTTTAAGAGGTAACTGGCAAGTGAAATTATTATATTTATAAATGTTCTTAATTTCCTATATAATTAAGTCGAAACTTAGTTTGGAATTATAAAAATATGACACGAAATTTTCTATTATAATAAATTTAAGTTTTGAAGATGATTACATGTCATCATTTTCAATAATACTGAAACGATTGGTATTTCCTTACAGTGAAACCCTATACTTCATTCTAAAATCCAAACTTAAGTTATCTAAGTCTTATAAAAAATTATGTCAAGGAATGAGATCGATAATTCTTAAGCGCGAAGAATCCAAATTCCGGTAAATATTCCTAAATAATTTCTTCGCTTGGCATTTCGACAATTGATCCTACTGAACTGTTTTTCTTTTGTATGGAATTGCTGTACGTTAATTTTCCTTTATAGCCGTTAATAGGTAATCGTCCACTACTTGGTGTTTTGTTTACTTTGTTTTCTTCGCACGCTGCATTCGACCTACCGAATTTCCCATCAGAACTATTTTTCTGACCTTGTCCAAACCACCATTTGATGAAACACGCTCTAAAGTTTTCAGACAGAACACCGTACAGTAAAGGATTTACTACGGTGTTTAAGAATGCGATTATCAAGCACCATATGAAATGATGCGACCTGAGGAAAAAATCTGTGTTTTCAGTAGATCTTGTTCCGTCTTGGTATATAAGAAAACTGACGACAGTTATCGGTAGCCACATGAGAAGAACAACGACGACGTTCAATAAGAGTATTCGTACGACTCTGATGTGTTTGTTTAAACGAATTTCTTCGTGATGAGATAAAGATCCTTGTCTACCGTTCGCAGGTTTTGAAATCTGTTGACTACTGGTTGAGAATTTTCGAGTCAGAGGCGATATCAATGAACCTAACATGCTTATTTCGCTTTCTCTTCGCATCGGCGTGTTTGTACAACTTCCGTTTTCGGCAGAAGTCGCAACTAGAACGCATGGTACTGCCCAACGATTTCTCGAAGAGAGAATTTTTCGAAATATCCTTTGATAGAAGTATACTAATAATGCCATCGGTAAAATGCATGCTATCAAAATGACTGGCAGAGTAAAACATAAAGAGTACTGTATATTTTCCGAGTTGGGAAAAACCATCGTACATATGACATGTTTATCGTGGACAACTTGTTGTCGGAACCAAAAAACTACTGGCAGGAATATTACAATTGCCAAAATCCACATGATGGCAACTAAGATTGTCGTCCGTTTCGGTGTTAGCTGAGATCTATATGGAGGTACTACGATACAACGATGTCTGTCCATACTGATCAGCGTCAGAGTCCACAGGAGAACGAAACAGCAAACGAACTGAAAAAGAACATTTTATTAATAAACATAAAATTTAAAGATTATATATAAATACATATTTAACGTTTCTCAATAAGAATGTCAGAACTTTGACAGCTGGTGGCAGCCATGTTTGAATTTGTTTTAAGCTCATTTTGGCATTTCAATTCAGTATAGTTTGGCAAATTATCATGCTTATATATTGTAAAAACTTATTATAAAAATCAATGTTCAGTTCGTAAACTTATTGTGTGCTTCTTGAAATTTACAGTTAACACTAAAAAGAAAATTGCAGAATTTGGAGTGAAAGCAATCCATAAGTCATTGAACAAAGATCACTGCATTCACAAAAAGTAACTGTTTGGTGTGTGTTATATGCTAGTGGTATCATCGGACCATATTTTTTTTCAAAATGAAGCTGGAGATTACGTTACATCATAATTTATTTAAAAATTGAAGCGAACAGGCAAAGCGCAATACCAGCTAATGTTCGCGCAATAACTTCGGCACTCATCGCGACGAGAGCTTGCTTAGATTCAGGTTATCTTTCAGAATGCTGTCTGTTGAACCTACGGATAAGCTTACAGTCTGAGCTATCATTTGCACTGTTATTCGGTTATTCCCTTTCACTAAAATTCCACAGCACGAATATTTTCTTCAGAAACAGAAATTGACGATCTCCTACTGTGACTGTCATCTTTGATGTTCTCTCGACCGTTAATAAAACGATTATCCATTCATAAAGAATGGTTTTCTTTTGTGCATTGACTCCATAAATATCTACGGTAGCCTTGATAATATCAGGTTTTTTCAACCTAATTTAATTAGAAATTTAATATTAATCCGCACTACAATTTTAACTGAATACATGTTAGCAGATGCAAGAATAATTTCAAACTGACATTACACCACACATAAGTATTGTGCAGCACTATCGTGAATACATGATAACACAAGCTTAAACAGATTTACGTTCGCATCACCTAATTAAAATATAGTATACTAATAATAACCATTTTCTGGGATCTTTTCAAATACTCAACATATAAGTGTATATATATATATATATATATATATACGGAATACCTCGCATAGTGGGGCTTCGATTAGTACGATTCCACTATAGTACGGTAAATAAAAAAAATATATATGCGCATGCGCACATTATACGCATCACATGCGCAGTTATAGTTTTGTGGTCTTTTTTCTTTTTCTATCAGTTTTCGATTCGTAACTCTAGAGTAAAGTCGATTTTTTGATAATTAAATTTTAATTGAAAATGAATTTAAAATAAATGCATAAACCCCTGATTTTATTTTGTTGATACATACAAACAATTGAATATATTACCCTCGTTTTATTTATTGAAAAACAGGAAAAAAAATTGTTTGGAACCAATAAACGTTTTTTGTATTTAGTTAATGTTTCGATTAGTCCGGTTTCAAATAGTCCGGCAAATCAGAGGAACTGATTAGCCGCACTATGCGAGGAATTTCTGTATATATATATATATGTATATATATATATATATATATATATATAGATATATATATACGAGGGTCGATTGATAAATATGGTAAATTTATTTATTGTTTAATTTAATTCAATTTTTCAATTTAGTTTTTCTTATTTTTTTACTTTACTTATCAAACGACCCTCGTACATATATATATATATATATATATATATATATATATATATATATATATATATATATATATATATATATATATATATATATATATACTAAATATCAAATATCACTCTGTCTTGAATTCATAGATTATGAAAAAGCCTTCGACTCAGTCAACACTACAGCGATATTAAAAACATTGAAAAATTAAAGTCTTGAAGAACCATATATTATAGCTGTTTTCAACTATTAGAAGTTTATTTAGATTGTTTATAAAAATTATGAATCCTCCATATCAATATATATATATATATATTATATATATATATTTATATGTTAATGCTATATCATCATCATCTCCATATATATATATATATATATATATATATATATATATATATATATATATATATATATATATATATATATATATATATATATATATATGGAGGATATAGCATTTTATAAACACATCGTATATATATATATATATATATATATATATATATATATATATATATATATATGTGTGTGTGTGTGTGTGTGTGTGTGTATACTACATTGATGCAAAAGAGACATTGTTGACTGGAAACCAAAAATAAAAGACTCAAAAAGAAACTCATGAATAGATGGATTATAAATATATGAAAATTTATGGGAGCAATCTTCATCCTTCATAGAGAGAAAGAGGTTGATGTTAATTATATATTATTAAAATCATATTACTGAAAATGCATTCATTGAAAATATTGAATTAATTTATATAAATTTATAAAATGATTCGTAGCACTCTAATTCCGAACTTAATATTTTTATATTTTATCTATTGATATAAAGGTGTATACTTATACAAATAAAAATATTTCATTTTAAGATAAGAAGTGCTAATTTATCCAAAACATTAATATTTTATTAGTATTTATATTACTTACATTGAAAATTATTTACACATTTACTTGTTCGTATTTTCAACATGTATGTTTTTGGAATGTACATAAACTTCCGTATACATTCATACATACATACATACATACATACATACATACATACATACATACATACATACATACATACATACATACATACATACATACATACATACATACATACATACATACATACATACATACATACATACATACATGCATACATGCATAAATGCATACATACATACATGCATACATGCATATAAGTATGTATGTATGTATAAAAAATATGGAATTATGTACTCAGTGAAATTAAAAAGAAATTATTATTTTTTATTTTAAACATCAAAACTGAAAAAACTCCCATCAATTTATTCAGTTTAGAATATATATATATATATATATATATATATATACATATAGATATATAAATATATTCTAAATTGAATGAATTGATGGGAGTTTTTTCAGTTTTGATGTTTAAAATAAAAAATAATAATTTCTTTTTTATTTCACTGACTACATAATTCCATATTTTTATAACTGTGTTTCAACTATTAGGAAGTTTATTTAGTCTATTCTCATAAAAAAATTGGTTTGAAGTAACAAGTTTTCAATATCTAACATATTTCTCTGCACAAATTTATTTTTTTCTCGTTAATATAATTTTGCAAAAACATCGAAACTGATTCAAAAGTGTTAGATTAGGTAAATATAGGGTACTTCAATAGCCTGAACTTTGACAGCTGATCATGGTTATGTTTGAAATGACAGCGCTGTTATTCTGTGACGTAAGTGTTCTGTCATAGCCATTTAATTATTGAAAACATACATCGAAACAACCCATCGAAATTGAGAAAATTTATTATAAAAATTCGTGCTCTGTTCGTCAAACGTTCCGTGAGCAAAATCATCTTCATTGACGAAGCGAATTTTTACCTGAATGGCTTCGTAAACAATTAAAATTGTGGATTTGGCATGGATTTTGGTCGGGCGGCGTCATCGGGCTATACGTTTTCCGAAATGAAAAAGGCGAGGAAGTAACTGTCAAAGGCGAAATATATCAAGAGATGATAATCGATTTTTTTGGCTCGAATTGGATGATATGGACATTAAACAAAATTATGAAAATTAAACAAAGTCCTGGGATCAAACGAAATTCACTAAATATTGAAATTAATTTAAATAAAATTTATCATTGTAATTGTGTTTTTAGTATTATATTGTCCTATGACTTTTTTGAAGTCGATTTCTTAATTTTAATTGTTAATTTATTTTCTATTATAGTAATTAAAGTTAAGAAATTCTTTTTTTATTTTTTTGACATTTATGTTTATTTATATTATAAAATATTTTTACTATAACTTGTTTTTTTTCAAATTACACGTAAATCTTAAGACTTGTGATTCTCGCCCCCTCTTCTCCATATATTCGTTTTCCCCCTCTCTCTATATATATATATGTATATATGTATATAAATATATATATATATATATATATATATATATATATATATATATATAATACATACATATACAAATATTTATAATTTTTTGATTATACCAACATTTAAATTTTGTCCATAACAACATAATGATTAAAATTATCAATTAAATTATTGCAAATTAGATAGTACTAAGTTTATTAGATAAGAATGTAGATTAAATTGTTAAATATCAATACTCATCCGTATATCGATACTTTTGAATAGAAATGATAATTAGATTATTTCTGTTTTGCAATTAGAATTAATCAATGGTATATAAACTCTCTCTCTCTCTTTCTCTCTCTCTCTCTCTCTCTCTCTCTATATATATATATATACATACATATATACATATATATATATATATATATATATTTATATACTACAGGGGACTCCGTCCGTGATACTTGCAATCGTGAATTATGAATCATTAAAGTTCGAAGATAATCATTCACGATCAGATTAGATTAATGATATTAATTTTATATACACATAATAAACAATTCTTTACAGTGAATCACAGAAACGTATTATTCACAATTATTTTTTATTTTTTACCTTATAATCTAGATACAACTGGTAAATACGTTCTTCGCTACTGGGCATAAACATAACAGCATTGAATGTTAGGCACGAAATCCGTGACCCATGACTCACAAATATTATACATAGTTTACTTTGAGTCAACTGAGAAGATAAAAGTTACTGTGTAAAAGCATAATTTTGACAATGTTTTGCATATACATACGAGGGTCGTTTGATAAGTATGGTAAAAAAGTAAGAAAAACTAAATTGAAAAATTTAGTTAAATTAATTAATTAATTAAATTAAGCATTAAATAAATTTATCATACTTATCAAACGACCCTCGTATATGGTCATCCAAATGTGACATCTAGATTTGTGTTTTATTCAAAAGAAACCAAAGAAACTATATATATGTTTCCATATATACCACCTATACACATGTTTCTTTTTAATAAAACACAAATCTAAGCGTCACTTTTAGATGACCATATATTATATACATTCTTTATTTTTATTTGATTTGGTACCTTAGAATTATCATCTTTCTTATCTTTACTTTTTATGTTAATGGAAAAAAATAAATTCATATAAAGGAATACAGTTATGTATTGAGAATTTTTTATTTGAAAACCTCTTATACGAAAATCTTTTTATAAGGTTGGAATAAATAAACTTTTTAAGGTATGGAACATAATAATAAGAAATAATGAGATTATATAATCGATTGAATAAAAACAAAAAATGAAAATTTTTTTTCATATATCAATACCAACATAATTCTTTAGCCACTCCAATGGTTATATATATATATACATATATATATCGTATCATAATGTATCTCCCGTGTATAATGTACTTAGACACAAAGGTGTATTTACAGTCGTGCCCTTTATATGGGTCTATATTTAGAATAGTAGTAAAAGTTGTGAGACGTCTTTATAACAAACAGAATCAACCCCAAAACGCCTTTAACTATTCGTGTCAATCATACAATCAGTTGACGTTATTGATTGACAAGATCGATATGACGTCAAAGTTTAGTTAGTTTATAGCGTGCGAATAAAATTTTATGCGAATCTTCATTATACGCATCCGTATAAAAATACATGTGATTTATGTTTATTTGCATGCGCTAATAAGAAAACGTGTTATATGTTCAGTTTTAACATGTTTGTCATTTAATGTATTTCAGTTCTCTCATCTATATTTCAAGTGAATAATAATAAAAAAACCTACGGTTTTGTACCACAATGATCGTCATTTTATGTCAAGGTCGAATCACTTTGATTAGTTATAATATGACTTCATTATTTATTACTGTTCATTTATATTTAAAAAAAATATATTATGCAGAAATTCCGTTACGTATAAAAATAATACAGTGTGACAAATAAAAGTCCACATATATATTATAATTTTATGTTGTACTGCGACTCAGTTTTATATCATAAACAATATAATAGTAAACTGATAATTGTTTTTAGACAAAATAAATATGTAACAATTTATACAAAAATCGATCATTTATTGAAAATATATTGCATTAATGGGTTATTATTAAAATATATTGTAACAAAACATTGATCAGATAAATAAAGTTAAAATTAGAGAAAGAGAATTAAATTTTACTAAATAAAAATATTATTAATTTAAAAAAAATCATCCTGTTAAATGTAAACATAAAAAATAATATATTTTTTAAGAAATGATATATGATATATAATGCATATATATATACGAGGATCGTTTGATAAGTATGGTAAAAAAGTAAAAAAAAACAACTTTTTTTTATTTTTTAACATAATTTCCTTCAAGTTCTATACACTTAGTCCAGCGGTGCTCCAATTTTTTTATCCCTTCGGAAAAGTAGTTTGAATCCAAACCTGCAAAATATTCGTCTACGGCGGCAAGGACCTCCTCATTTTAAATAAATTTTTGTCCCCTGAACCAGGTTTTAGATTTAGAAATAAAAAAAGTCGGAAGGAACCAAATCCGGAGAATAGAGTGGATGCGACAGCAATTCGTAGTTCAACTCATACAGTTTCGCCCCTGCAACAGTTGACGTGTGAGCAAGTGCATTGTCGTGATGAAAGATCACCTTTTTGCGTGTTAGTCTTGGGCGTTTCTCCTCCAGTTCTCGGTCCAATCAGTCTAGGTGGATATCGTAGTATTGTCTCGTTATTGTTCGATTTTTTCCAGGTAGTCAATGAAAATAACGCCTTGGGAATCCGAAAATATTGAGGCCATTACTTTGCACACCGATGCAACGGCCTTCGCTTTCTTTAGAGCATTTTCACCAGGTCCTGTCCACAGCTTTGACTGCTGTTTTGATTCAGGAGTGTAGTAGTAGATGCAAATTTCATCCATAATAATGAATCGACGCCAAAAAATCTTCTGGATTGCGAGTAACATGAGACAAACACTGCTCAGAAATGTCGACTCGCATCTGTTTATGGTCGATAGTCAACAATCGCGGCACCCATCTTGCGCAGAGCTTTCTCATGTGTAATTAGGCATACAAGATATGAAAAACTCGTTCTGTTGAAATACCTACGATCTCAGCTATCTCACGAATTTTGATCCGAACGATCTTCTAACACTGTACTATGGATTTTTTTTATAATTTCCGGTATGATTACCTCGACTGGGCATCCAGAGCGCGGTTCATCTTCCGTCGATTTTTGGCCACGTTTAAACTCATTTATCCAAAAGTAAATGGTCTTAAGTGATGGTGCGGAGTTCCCATGAACTTCATCCAACTCAGTTTTTATCTGTGCAGCTGTCCACTTTTTCAAATAGAAATGTTTGATCACTGCGCGAAACTCACTTTTCTCCAAGATCTCAACTATCACTGACACATTCGCTTTTAAAGTTTGCCAATCAATAACAGTATGACGGTTCAGGTTGAAACTATGTATGACTCCGTTCGAAGAGTGGTTCTATTTAACCGTATGATACATCATGACTTGCGGTGCCATCTGACGAAAATTTACCATATTTATCAAACTACCCTCGTGTGTATATATATATATATATATATATATATATATATATATATATACATATATATACATACATACATATATGCATATATAGGATGTTTTTTAGGTTAAATAGAACTTTTGATAGGAATTCAATTTAAAGTTTTATTACGCTTAAAAAACATCTATATATATATATATATATATATATATATATATATATATATATATATATATATATATATATATATGAAGTGATATATCATATTTGATTATATTCAAAGAACTAACAAATGAAATTGTTTACAAAAAAATAGGCAGAAATGTTTTTTTATGTTCCAAATCAGGATAAAAATGAAGGCATAATATCGATGCCTAATCCCAAAAGTAATGTATCAAAAATTATTATTAATATGAAAAAAGTAGAAAATTATTTATGGAAATCGGAAAATTAGTGAAACGAAACTAATATATATAATATGGAACATTATTAGAGATTCTTAAACGTAATGAAGAAAATTACAAAGGTTTCGTACCTGACTTGTGCTGTATTTTATATTAATCTTGTGTTGTATGGGTACAATATTAAATTTTTTGTTTGCGTAGTTAATTTTCAAATTGTCCTTACTGAGATAAAATGATAACACTTAAACCTTCAGAAGAAAAAAACGACACTGTATGTTGTTCAATTTTCACTGTAGATTGAATGCAATAGGACAATTGGAAAAAATTGTGATCTCTATGGTGAAATGTTGGAAGTCCGCAAATGTCAACGTTGATGTTAAAAAATTGCAGAAAGTGGCGTTAACCTTTTTAATATACCTCGAAATGGAAGATCAGTCGAATTTGATAATGAGGCCTTAAAATCTCTTATCGAATCCGATCCAAAATTGACCATGGAGAAATTGTCACAACAACTTGAGTCTACATGGTCAATAGTTCATAGACATCTGGAAGAAATTATCAAGGTTCATAGAGAGAGAAAATGAGTTCCACACAAATTATCTTCAACCAACAAAGAACAGAGAATAATAATCTGTAACTCGTTACTAACAAGGTATAACTGAGAGCCATTTCTCTGTAGAATTGTAACTGGATATGAAAAATAGGTTCTATCCATCAATTTGAATCGAATTAACGAAGCTGTTTTCACCAAATCAAATTTCAATTCTAATATTAAAGTCCATTTTGACTTTAAAAAATGCCATTTATGCGTCTGGCAGGATTTTCATGGAACGATTCAATGAATTTCTGTAGCCTGAAGACACGATATTAACCAGTTGCGCTGGAATGACGTGCTATGTACGTCAACTGCTATATGTACCAAATGTCGTGTAGCACGTCGTGTGATTTTTGCTAAGTTAAAATAACATCGGAGTTCAGTTAGCAAGTGTCACACTTCTGTTTTGAAGGCATATAAGTGCTTTTTTGTAGAACTTCATTAATTTTATATATTTTCATTGAATAATAATCAAGTAACTACAAAACACAATTTTTTTTTATTATTATAAAAAACTATTTTATCAAAGAACTATTTTATTCTGATAATAGCGCATCAGACAATGTACTGGATTTATGTAGACCTTTAGTTGATTTTGTACACACCCTCTTTTTGGATAACTGGTATTCGTCACCAAAACTGTATTGGAAATTACATTTGCAAAAAAATAATACTATCGAAACAGTCAGATCTAATAGAAAGAATATGCCAAAAGATCTCGCAGCGACAAAATTAAAAACATTTTAAGTTTTTTTAAGATCTTATAATGGTATCTTAGCTGTAAAATAGAAGGACAAAAAAAGATATGTATTTACTTTCTTCAAAACATTCCAAAGCAGAAATGATTGTAACAAAAAAGAAAAAATGTAGAAATTATACAGACCAAAATGGAAACATTACAAAACCTAATATAGTCTTAGATTACAATGATGGTATTGGTGGAGTAGACTTACAAGGTAGCTATTTATCATCTTTTCCTTTAATGAGAAAATTTGTAAAAAGTTACAGAAAAATATTCTTTTATCTAATGGATATGGAATTTTTTAATACCTCTATTCTATTCGGTAAAATAACAAACGTACCAAAACCCAAGAAATACTTCTTTTCAAAAATTATTAATATTATTCATAAATTGGTTAATTAATTTAAGAGTTTTACTATAATGTTAATGTGTGTGTGTGTCTCTAAAACTTTATAAAAAATGATTTCAAATACCAACTCGCTGCGAATTGCTTTAGACGGATTTGCCACGCGCGCATGTTAATTAATTGCCAGCGCAACTGGTTAACTGAAATTTGTTGTTAGTAATTAGAGATGTTTTGGCAGACGCAGAAAAACGACCATTTGATCAACAAAAAAGGCGTCATTTTGTAACACGATAATGTGAAAGTATAAGTAGCAAGAATTACGCAAAAGAAAATCGAGGTGTTGAGATGGGAAGTATTACCACATCTTCTCTATTTACTGGATATTGCTCTATTTGATTATCTCAGACCGTTAGAACATACATTCGCTGGAAAAAAAGTCAAAATGTTAATGAAGTTAACAATCACTTGAGTAATTTTTTACTTAAAAAACAATTTTTTAAGCTTGAATCTTTGAAGAAAAAATAGCAAAGTGTCATAAATAATAATGACCATTAAATCATTAATTAAAATATGTCATTCTGTTAACAACTTTAAAAGAAAAAAATACTGAAAACGTATTTTAAAGTGTTAGTTTCAGAAAATTCACCATGAGATAAATATGCATTAGACGTGTCAATTAATTCAATGTCTTTAACTCTATCTGTTCCTGGTAACTATTTTGAATTACTTTTTCTTTGTTATAGTTGTGAAGCAGTGCCATCAATATTTTCCAAGTGATATGTAACATGAGTGAATAATCAACATAACCTAAAAAATGTCGAAATGTTAAAAACGTCGAAGCAAGCAAAATAATTTGTTTATATACTCTTGGTGATGATGTTGTAACTCACGAGACTTGCAACAATTTAAATATGAAAAGTTTGAATTGAGTGATATTGAGTCATGACTCATTTAAATAAATGTTAAGACTAAGAATTACAATAGCTACTGAATAAGAATCAAATGTAAATTTAAAATCATCTTCTGAATGATATGACGTGACCTTCGAAGTAATTTGTTTGTATTTGAAGAAATTAGAAAAAATAGAGGAGGGAAGTTGGGTTTTGAACCTTCTTATCGTCGTTAATAAACGACGTTACGACATAGTCATGTCTTTGTTTTCAAGGTAAAAAAAAATTTTTTGCATCAAATAATTGCAGATAATGAAAAATGTATCTTCTATAATAATTCTAAATAACGAAAATCATAGATGGATACAGAACAAACATCAATATCAACAGGGAAACCAAAAATTCATGTCAAGAAATTTTAGTGTGTTTGATAGAATATGAGCTTTTAAAACCAGAATGTGAAGTGATATTGTTTTATTACGACAATGTTCGACCTCATGTCGCAAAGATTACAAAAAATGCTATTTTTAATCTGCGCTAAGAGCCGCACAAGGCATATTTACTAGACTTGGCATTTTTCGATTTTTATTAGTTTTGGTTTTTGCAACATTTATATTCATGACACGTACTTTAAAATTATAGAGGACGTGAAAGAATACATCAATGATTTCATTGGCTTAAAAATTCTATAGTTATGGATCGATAGAATTAGACAATTAGTCGAAAAATGGTTAAATGTGTAGATAAATATGAAAATTATTTCGAAAATTAGGTTTGTAATGATTTTTGTATAGATTGATTTTTTAATTTCATAAAAAGGTGGCGAATTAATTTTTACGACTATTTTAAGTAGTACATATTTATAGGAGTGTTACAGTTGCCAAATATACATAAAAATATAATTTAAAACAAAGACGACTTAAGAATAATACTAATGCAAAGATATTGTAAAAAGGTTATTTCAAATAACGAAAATCTTTGTCAATTTTGTCATGGAGATTCAGAGCTAATTACTGAATTAAAAGAAAATGAAAATTGATCTTTTCCAAATCAAAGTTTTTTTAGTTATTAAAAAATCTACTTAAATTAAAAAATCAGTAAATATAATAAAATAATTTGAGATTACAGTTGTTATTATTTCTTTTTAATTTCAAATTTGTGATAAAAATTATTTTGCGTTATATTTGAAAATTATAAGGTATAAGTATAATAGATATTCATTGTAGTATTTTCATTTTAATATTTTTTAAAGTTATTTGAAACAATAAGTAGAATTTGAATTTATTAAAAATTATTCAAAGAAATAATTTTAAGTATACATCATATACGAGAGCCGTTTAATAAGTATGGTAAAAAAGTAAGAAAAACTAAATTGAAAAATTTAATTAAATTAATTAATTAAATAAACAATAAATAAACTTACCATACTTATCAAACGACCCTCGTATTGTTTAGCACTTTTAAGTCAGCATTTTTAAAATTTTATTTTACATTAGTTTACTAATCCAGGTTAGAAAATAGGGTACGTCAATATCGTATTCAAAATAAATATGAAATTAAAAGAAAAAAATACAAGAATGGAACAAAATCAATCTCTAACTAATACAATTCTATTATACTAACAAAATTCAATATATTCAATTCCAGATAGATTGAATGATTTATTTGCTAATAATTTGATACTAAAAGTTTTTATGTTTTTTTTTCTGCTTTATGTGAGATAAAAGACTATTTTTTTGCATTATAAATGATAAGGTGTTTGTAGACTACTGTACAAAAATTAAAAAAAAATATGCATAATAGAATTTTTAACAATATGTATTAATTATTTACCTGAGAGTATGGTACAATCCTGCATGCCATATCACCTAACGCCCAATTTTGTGTAATTCTTGTGTACGCAATTGCTGGTATACTGCAAGCAAATACCAAATCGGCCGCAGCGAGATTTAATAAGAAATAGTTGGTGACATTTCTCATTTCTCTAAACCGACAAACGGCATAAGCAATTAGAACGTTGGCCACTAGTGAAAATATGAACGTCAGCATAAGAACAGATGCCTCTATAATTGCGGATACTGGCCGATTTCCAAATTGGCTGTAGTACGTATAAAAATAACGTTCACCCCATCCGCTAATATTGTCGAATCCGAATTCGTACGACGTATTATATTCCAGTTCTGGATCAAACATTTTCAAACGTTTTGTTTAAATTTCACACAAACAATAAATTCACACCCACCGATTTAAAAGGATCGTGATTTATTTTACGAAATGGGTTTTCTTCTCTAAATACAGACACGTGTAGTTAAACTTATATTTAAAATAGACAGTTTTATATTCGCACTCTAAACACAATTTTAATTTTAAACAGTCAAAATTTGAACACTTTTTTTTAACAGACACATGTTTTATTCTTTGGCATTAATTAACTGGAGTTGAATGAATTTTTGATGATATTATCAATAAAACATTTATTTAAAATATTTTTATGTACTATATTTCATTTGTTAATAGTGAATTTTATTTTGACATATTGAAGACTTATTTGCAAATTTAAAAATACATAAACACACATTTGAATATATTTATTAATGATTAGATCCACTTGTCTGTTTCAATGGTTTTATATGAATTGATACACATTCCAATTAACAAGTTTCTAAGAATACGTATTATATATTATCGTAATGTAAACGCGGGTATTATTTTCGCTAAATAAAATAAATATTGTAAATTAAAAAATAAACTATGTTTCATGTAACTACAATTAAGTACATAATATTTCACTTAAATTTACATACACATATAACTAATTATTTTAGTGTTGGTTGTTATCAACGATAGTAAATTTTTAAGCTATTTGCGACGTTCACGCACGAATTATTTTTACTTACTGCACATAAATTTAAAAGAAAAAGATATTAAAATAATAAAATTTTATGACGAAATCAAAACACACGATTTATCTTCTTTATCAACATTTGTTGTCGGCGTGCTTGTGTGTGTTGATACTAAATAGTTATTGAATTTTATATGAATAATAACATGTACTTTTTTAATAACAGACTCATACAAATGCACTCATCGTCCAATGTTTTATTTTTCTTTAAACTGTGGTTTGCATGACCGGATTTTCGTTAAATATCGATATACGCAGAAATTATTTCATGAAATGTATGTTTCATTGCTGATAATTCTGGAAAAAATATACATATATTATTGAATAAATACATTTATAACATATACATATGAATATATATATATATATATATATATATATATATATATATATATATATAATAATAATAATAATAATAAATACAACTATTGATTTAATTTGATTACAAAAATATTCTATTTTCAAAATAAAGTAATTTTATAAATACTTTAATTTTTTTTAATCTATAATAATTTCGGCTCCACTTGATAATTTTACTATGTAAATATGTACCTCAATTTTTATTTATCTAATATATATCTATAAACTTACATGTAAGTATGTATGTATATTTATTTATACAGTAACTTAAAAAAGTCACAGGATTAGTACATTAATAAAACATTTTAAATATTTAAATATAGCATAAAGAGAAACTCCCAATTAGTAAGAAAATTAATTACTACTCATTATAAAGAAAATAAAACAGAAAGAGAAATTGGACAAATAAGCTAAGTCGATTTACATATGTGTGAATGTGTGTTTGTATATATATATATATATATATATATATATATATATATATATATATATATATATTTAAAGTTAAAAATCGAATACAAAATAAAATTCGATGCCCGAGGATAAATAGTATCAAAACTGACTAGTAATTTGGTATAATTCAATATAAAAAGTTATCAACTCAAAAACTGTATCAAGAGTAATTGAAAATTCAAATTATATTAAAAGAACTACAATGGTGATTTTTATAAACAAAAAAATCGCAAAAAGTAATTAAAATTTCTAAAAATGTATAAAACCTAGATTTTGGATATTGCAAAAACATCATATTTGTGGATGAAAGTAAGTTTAACATTTTTGAGTGTTAACTATGCGGGAGGTATAAATACATGACGAAAACTTAACAGAATTATTTAAGAAAAAATGTTAATATTGACTATAAAGTATGATAATAGAAATGTTATGGTTTGGATGAATGTTTTGGATATTGTTGCCTGGTTACTTCTTTATGTACACTTTCAAATAAGATTAACGATAATATTGAAGATTTAATCAATTTCATTAATGATATTGTTCTCAAAGTATACTCTCAATCTGAATTTAATATAATATATTAGGTTGGCAAATATCTCCCTTCCGCCTTCTGGTCTTTTGAATTTCGCAGCTATGTACAAAAAAAAAAAAAAGCGGAAGGGAGATACTTGCCAACCTAATATATAAAAAAAAATAAGACCAAGATAACTAATTAAATGTGAACGAGTTAGTTATGTAATAAATCCGCAAGAAAAAATATTAGTCACAATGAAAATGTGTCTTATTTTAATAAATGCGTTAAATATGTCAAATAAATAAAGTTCCGTTCAAATAAAGTTCAATGTTTCGAGCAAATGAAAGATTTATATTAAGAAAAAAATGTTAACGTGTCAAACAAAAATAACAATTTTTTATTTAAAATTTCAGTATGAAATACTTTGTTATATGTTATTTTTAAAAAAATAATAATTTTATATTACATATATGACATAAAATTATTACTTTTTTCACATACACTCGTGTGCAAAAGTGAACATACAAGTAAAATTATTTTATTTATTAAATTTTTCTGAAAAATTTAAAATAAATATTTTTTTTTATCAAATTTATCTTAAATTTAATGCGTTTTATTTTCAATTCAAAATCAATAAGAAAAATTAAATGAAAAGTCAATAATTCATTTTAACTACAAAATAACACATTTTTAACAGTGCAAAAGTTAACATACTATTTGAAAATTTACTAAATAATTATATATTTTTTAACATTCAATATGAAGTTGAATCACTTTTATTTTAATGACTTCTTTTAATCTTTTGACCACAGAATGGACGAATTTTCTTGTTATTTCAGATCCAATATTTTCCCATTCATGTTGAAGGAATTTTCTCAAGATTTGTTTGTTTTATACACCTCTTTTCTGTATTTGCCGTTTCATTTCGTCCCATAAATGTTTTATGGGATTTAAGATCTGGGGACTGGAACGGGATTTAAAGCTGTTTGGGGCAATTATACACAAGCCACTCACTCACTATGTGTGTTGGAAAATGTATATCCTCTCCAGGTTTAATTTTTTAGCATCCTCTTTCAAATTTTGTTGTAAAATGTTCAAATATCCCACCAAGTTATTCATTGTTGTTTTATGAAAGTCATATTTCCTACTCCATATTTTCCCCGGAAGCCACAAAACATGCCCAAATCAATACGTTTATATCTCAATGTTTCACCGTACAAACTAAATTCTTGATTTATTATTCTAAATTTTTTTCGATACACTTTAAGCCTTTCATCGTTATCCAAAACACTAAATTTACACTCCTTAATAAAAAATATGTTCTCCCAGAACTTTTTATCTTTATTAACATATTTTTTAGCAAATTCAATACGCTTTTTACGATTCATTTTATTTATATAAAGTTTTTTCCTACGTACTCAATATCCTTCAATATTCAATATTCTAGATATAGTGGTTTGATGACACTTGAACTTTTTATTATATTCTGTTGATACGTCTGCAGCAATTCGGGCTGAAGAAATTTTCTCATTTTCCTCCACATTCCTTTCTTAGATCTGTTGTTCTGTAAATATTTTTGGCCTTTCAGGTCATGATTTTGAAGCGATACTACCAGTTCTAATGTAATTTTTTATTATTGTTTGAATTGTAAATCTTCTTCTTTAAATATTTTTGTTATTTCACCCAAACTATTTCCTTGTTTTCTTAAATCTACTATTAATTTTTATAAATCATGGAAAGTTTCCTTGCTGCGCGACGTCATCGGCTTTAATTACTTTTTTTATTATTTCAAAACACTCATTGTATTATAAAATTTAAAAAAAATATTCTTATAAGATACATTCATTTTACAACTTTCCCCAAAAATATCTAAAAACGAATTAAAATACAACTGTATGTAGACTTTTGCACACGTGAAATAATATTAATGAGGGATTCTACAATTTTTTTGAACAATAACCAAAAAAATATATAGAGACACAATCTTGTCATAGTGAAAGAATTTATCAAGATAATTTTTATTGATGAAAATACTTTGGCGGAAAAAAGAACAACCATTTTATAAAAAATATTCCCTGTATGTTCACTTTTGCACATGTGTGTATATAAATATTTATTGCAATTCTATTCGTTTCATTTCAACTGGTAATAAAAAAATATGAAAAATGTTACTTTATTACTATATAATATTTACTTACTAAAATAAACATAATGATTTCATTGCAATAAATACTTATTGCAATAATCTCAATGACAATAATAACGTAAAATTGAAAAACAAAGATAATAACTGTTTTGAAACCTTAATACTTTATCAAAAAAATATAGTGAACGTCACACTGTGTACAAAGTATTTAACCTCAACAAGAGAATAATATATGATGTCTTACGGATACATTTATGTCCGTGTTCGCCATTAATTATGTCATAATAAATAAAATACAAAATAATATTTAAAAAGTAACATACGATTGCAGTATTTTCACACTAAGTAAAATATACAAGAAAGTTTTACATAATTTTATGACTTGTTAAAAAACATAGATGACGAGAAATATTACGATCTGGTGCTGTATATTAGTTTCTACATAAAAATAAACAATATGAGTTGCGGCTAACTGAAGTCAAAAAGAATTAAATTGTTTATAACAGACTTTGAAAAGATTTTTCATACACAAACACACACACACATACATACACACACACACATATATATATATATATATATATGTATGTATGTATGTGTGTTTATGATATTTTAGTATTTTACAGGAAAAATTAGATTTGTTTAAAAATTCTTTAAATAATTAGAATATTTTTAATTTTTCCATAACCTTCAACTGCTTATGTTTTCTTGTCATTTATTCTTTTTGCCATGATTTTATTATTTACCACGTTATACATTAATTTGTTCTATACAATGAAATATAATAAAACAGATGTTAATATGTTGGCGTAGTATTCTAATTCTTTAAAAAGTATTTAGTTTATATTAAAATATATACTGAAAATACTTTATATATCAAAATTATTAATAAAGATTAATTATTTTGATATATTTCTCATACAAAAAACGATTTTTAATCTATCATATCTATAACGATATGTACGCGTATATACTTAGATATATATTTTATCACGAGATAAAAATATTTTAAGAATTGTAAGCAAAGTTAAATTTAAGCAACATAAATTTTGTAATAATAAAAGGATGTATACTTTTTAAAGATAAACTATATTTGATTTTGATACGTTTTATAATACGACACCTAACATTTGCTTGAGTAATGTGGTAGTGTATAGAATATGCAATAGATTAGAAAACCGCAAAATATGGAAAGAATTCAAGGAAAAGTTGTTGACTTCATGTTAAATACATTTTAGAATTAATAGTTTTAATGATATAATAGAGCAGCTCGGATGGAAAGATTTGTAAAACGAATAAAAACTCACAATTATAGCTTGTATATTTAAACATTATATGGGTTATTTGACCAGGACAGATTTTAATAAAAAAAATAGACTACTATATATATATATATATATACGAGGATCGTTTGATAAGTATGGTAAAAAGTAAGAAAAACTAAATTGAAAAATGTAATTAAATTAAATAATAAATAAATTGACCATATTTATCAAACGACCTTCGTATATGTATGTATGTATGTATGTATATATATATATATATATATATATATATATATATATATACAGGTAACATCCGTATAACACGGTTGTTACGTTCCTAAAAAATGCCGTGTTATGCGAATCCGTGTTATACAAAACAAAGAACTAATGCAAAAAAGACATTTAGGTTCCAAAAATTAGAAAAACATATTATATTTCTATAATTAGGAGAAATATATTTATTAAAGCAATTTTCATCAAAAGTATTACATAATAATATTTTCTTCATCATCACTAATAGGCACCATTAACCGAGAGCGTTTTCTTTTGACAAGATATCCTCATCCTTTGAAATTTCTTCAGCATTATCTTCTACGCTCTACTTTTTGCAAAAAAATCTGTTATTTTAGATTACTTGCTTTTAGCTGAGAGTAAAATCTGTAATTTTTGTTCTAGTGAGATGAAATGTCTTTGTAAAGGTTTTTTTTATTTCCGTTAGACATAGTTCAGGGCTACAAATTAATTCACAAAAATGGAAAACATAATTATCATTTCTAAAAAAGGTTGAATAATACGCATCCGAAAATTTTTAATCTATGTATAATGTAGTAAAAGAAAAACACAAAGTTTTAAAATGTACTTAATACTCCACGAATAAAATGGATTTCAAATTCTAATAAATTTCAAAATTCTGTAGGCAAATCTGATACGACATCACGCTCAAATGAAAAATTTCCAATGAGATATCTTGTGCACTTAAAAGCTCTTATTTTGTTCCATGCTGTACGGGAAGTTCCCTAATTTCGAATTTTGTTTTTAAAAACTTTAAGCGTTGTACGGGGATTTATCTAATTCTCAAGCCGTGTTAGAGGAAACCGTGTTCTAGGAGGGTTTTCCCCAATTCTCGAACCGTGTTAAAACGAAACCGTGTTATAGAAGTGCCGTGTTATACGGGGGTTACCTGTATATATAATATACATTGTTTAAAATTCATACAACTTAATAATTTTTAAAGTAAATTAAAAAAATGAAATATTCTAAATATATAAATAATTAAAATAAATAATGGGGTAATTAGTAGTAAATCCAATTATTAATTGTAAATTACACGCATATAATATAGAATCATCTACGTAAATATGCTTCTGTATGTTTGGGTGTGTATGTGTATATGTATGTGTATATATATATATATATATATATATATATATATATATATATATATACATACACAAACACACACACATACACACACGACACGCACACGAGATCAGTCAAAGATAAATCAAATTTTTTTCCTACTTTTAAATGAAGGAATGTTCTTAGCTGAGAGTGAGTGGGGGTATTATTGGTGTCTAGATTCTCTCCTTTCCATGAACATAACTGGTATTCGTTTCTTTTGTAACTAGCACGAAGTACGAGCAAGTTTTGTACTTAAGACCTGATACACGTGCTATGAAAAAAGCATGCTTGGTTGTTACTAGGTAGCATGCTCGTTTATAGGCACATATAGTTTTAAGCTTGCTCTTTTCGTATACATATGCTAATAATTTGCTTTAAGGTAGCATTCGCTCGAAAGTGATGTGCTTTCGTACTGCTATGTAGCATGTGTATGCCAGGCCTAATGCCGTTGCACATTGTATTATAATCGAGTTTTAACAAACGAATATGTGAAATCGACTGAGATTTTGCAAAAAATAAGCGAACAGTTAGGGAATGAAACGTTATCGAAAACATAAGTGCTTTCGTAGCATAAGGCATTCGCTAATGGACGTTTTGACGTACAAAACTTGACGTATTCGTATTTCCTCAAGACCAGCATCACGCCAGACAACATTCAAGCAATTTGAGACCTTATTGAAGTGATCGGTAATTAATAGTAGATGATTTTTTTAATAGCCATGGCAACGTAGAGTTTATTATTTGAAGAATTAAAGCTTCAGAAAACTTTGGTACAATACTAAGCCTTACACTGCCGCCCTAACTCAACACATTATCTACCGCTAATGATTAAGATTGCCACTCTCTAAATACCGACTCAGTTGGTAGTATCGACCTGGCTTTGGATATCGTGCGGGAGTGTGTGCCTATTTGTATGCCTTAAAAATACCCACGATGTCGTTCTGATTTATTCTGTTTCAAAGCAGTGTAATTTTATTGTCATTTATACAACCGAAAAGCCGATAAATAGGTTATCGGTCGATAAGCGTTGGTATCGAAAAGACGATTAATAGGTTTCCAGTAGATAAAGTGTTAAGAAAAATTAACGTTAATGCACTGGACTACTATATAACATTCTCGTTAGATTACCGATTTATCACCATGTGATTACCATTTGTTTGAACCATTCAAGGAAGCGTTGGGAGGAAATGATTCAAAAATGATGAAGATGTGAAATATTTCATGCGTAATTGGATTTAAGTACGTTCTACTACTTATTACGTTGAAGGAATAAAAAAACTGCCAATTCAATGGCAAACGTTTAAATGTTAACGGAAACTATATAAAAAATTGTATGTGTACATTTGAAAAATATTAATTAAATAAAGAAAAAATTTTTTGATACATTTCAAATTAATTATAAATTAATAAGTAACATTTTCTTATTTCAATGTTACTTTATTTATATGATAATTTTACCAATTAAGTTAGATAAAAAGAAGTGATTGCAGATAAATGATAATACAGGTAAATCCCCGTAAAAATATAAATGATATACAGGTAATCCCCGTACAACACGGCACTTCTATAACACGGTTTCATTCTAACACGGTTTGAGAATTGGGGAAAACCCTCATACAACACGGCAACCTTGAACACGGTTTCACTCTAATACGGTTTTGAGAATTAAATAAATCCTCGTACAAAGCTTAAAGTTTTTAAGAACAAAATTCGAAATTAAGGAAATTCTCGTACAACATCGAACGAAATAAGAGCTTTTAAGTGCACAAAATATCTCATTTGAATTTTTTCATTTGAGCGTGTATGTCGTATCAAATTTGCCAGCAGAATTTTAAAATATATTAGAATTTGAAATCCATTTTGTTCGTGGAGTATTAAGTACATTTTAAAACTTTGTGTTTTTCTTTTTACTACATTAGACATAGATTAAAAATTTTCGGGTGCGTAATATTCAACTTTTTTTAGAAATGGTAATTATGTTGTTAATTTTTGTGAATTAATTTGTATCCCTGAACTATGTGTGGCGGAAATAAAAAAACACATTTACAAAGACATTTCATCTCGTTAGAACAAAAATTACAGATTTTACTCTCAGCTAAAAGCAAGTAATCTAAAATAATAGATTTTTTGCGAAAAGTAGAGCATAGAAGATAATGTGTGTGTATATATGCATGAAGAAAGTTTAGAGGATGAGGATATCTTGTCAAAAAGAAAACGCCCTCGGTTAATGGTGTTTATTAATAATGACGAAGAATACATTATTTAATACATATTAATATGTAATACTTTTGATGAAAATTGCTTTAATAAATATATTTCTTCTAATTATACAAATATAATAGTATGTTTTTCTAATTTTTGGAACCTAAATCTCTTTTTTGCATTAGTTCTTTGTTTCGTATAACACGGATTCGTATAACACGGCATTTTTTAAGAACGTACCAACCGTGTTATACGAGATTTATGGTATAAGATGATCGAAATGAGACTGAAGGATAATAAAGAATGGTAAATGATAGTAAACAAGTAAATATATGTCTAACCCTTTTAGTCTCATTTGGGCCACTTATACATAGGACTAAAAGTAAAAAAAGTCTCCTAAATTCCAAAAAGTTATTAAAAGAAAAGAAGTACTAACTCAGTATTATCTTTAATGCTTAATGATTATTTTGCTAATTAATTTCATAATAATTTGTTTTTTATTCGAAAATTTTTTTGTAGAAACATAAAGTTTCTTTATTTAGAGCGATATTTTTTTATTTATTATCACTCAGTATAGAATAAGTACACAAATATCACTATAAAAATATGTTTTAAAATATTTTTAATTAGTGACGTAAAAGGTATTTACTTGTAAAATTCTATTTTAAAATTATTTTTGCACATACAAACATACAAACATACATACATACATACATACATACATACATACATACATACATACATATATATTTATATATTTATATATATATTTAACTATCATTATTTAAACAATACAACAAACGATAAATAATAAAAAAATATTTATACATACATACATAAAATAGTTGTACGAAAAATAAAAAAATCCAAATATACGTGCACATAATTCTAAACAATTTCATAAAATCACATAAACGAAACCACGTGATAAACTTTATTACAATGAAATAATAACAATGTTATTAGTTAAACAATGACTTTTTTACTGTACACTGAACAAACATGAAGACAAAACATTTAAGATATGTATATACAATGTGCTTCATACCACGAAGTGAATTCTCTGAGAATATCATTTACGCAGAACACAATTAAGAGAGCAGTACTTGATTTTACAGGTGTACGATGTATACTAAACGTTGTAGGTGAATATTTGATGCATTTACTTAATTCCACAATGAGTCACAATAAAGAAAAGAAAAAACATTTATTCTTATTATGACCTTAGCTATGTCGTCAGCATTCTGTTAACGTTAATGTGTCATTCTCTATTAGAATTTTTAATAATTTTTAAAACCAACAATAATTCGATGTTTGTAAATTGAATTCTAAATATTGAAACTGTATATTATTGCGTATTATTTATATAAAATATTTATAAACGTGTTTTGAAATCAAGTTTCTAATATACTCAAATATTATATTCAATTTAAAATTAATTCAAAGACTAATGTGATTTTGTACAAAGCGAAATATTTTCAAACTTTCTCTTTCATTATTTTTTTAATCCATATCTCTATTTATTAATTTGTATAATTAAGTAATTATTTAACAATTTAATTTTACACAAAACTGTTTTTTTAAAATATTTTCTATTAATTATACTGTATTTTATATTTTTTTAACATTTTAATTTTCGATCTAAAATATTTATTTTATTTTATTTTTATATAAATATTATTAACGATTGCATAAAATTGTTCACTTATCACTTACTACTTATTTTATTTATTAGACACATAACACTGATTATGTCATTTTTTGGACATTGCATTGAAACTCAGCAGACAAATAATATCATACCCTGTTCTGATGATGATAGCATGATTACTGAAATATTCATTAGCAATTATAGTGAACAATAAAAAGTGATTATCGAACGCTTTTTATAAAATGTATTGTGATGAGTGATTCATATGAGTAAAAATGATTTAAAATAGATTCTTATTGTACGATTCTGAATTACATTTTTAATTTAATGCATTTAACTGTAAATAAATTTGCATATAAAAGAATCGTAATTTTCATTGTCTAGTTTCGACGTATGTATTTAAAATAAAACAGATTGTTATTTAAAATTACATAACATTATTAATGAATGAAAAGAAAATTTGAGAATAAATTAAATAAACTATTTATAGTATGATGTTTTAAGGTCATGCCGAAGTTTTATAAAAAAGTTTAATTGCAAATGAGTAAACAGGTATGAAAATTACAGATTTCAATTAAAAATGAAAGGAATATTTTCGATAATCCTTAGCATTTGTGTAAGTGTAAGAACGATGACAGGTTTCGTTATAAACAAACTGTTTTTTTTCTTGAAAATTATTTATTGAAACAAATCAGTAACTATCATTCCTTTCTTTGATCTTTTTCCATTTTTCCGATAGCAAATTAAAAGAAGTGTCAATTTTTCTCAAGTACGAAAACACACGAACATTCAAGGTCTTAAAAGATTCGTTGTTTTTTCAATTTAAATTGTGTTATGAATAAAGTGTTGATTTAATGGAACGATATTAAAATATGTATTGCATATGCGATCTCTCAATTCAACTCTTTGATGTTCGATGAGAAAAATAAGATAAAAAAGAAAACTGCACTGATCTAAATAATAAAATCTGAGCTAAAATTTGATGAAATTAACAATGTAATACAAGTTAGTTTATTTTTAAATCAAAAAAATATTTGAAATATATTCTGAAATAAAAATTATCAATTTGAAATTTTTGACTCTTTTTTGTCGAAACATATGATTTTTAATATTTTAATTTTCTTGCATTTTTAAAGTAAAGAACATAAAATACAATATATCATTTTTATAACGAAGTTTCGAGCGAGTAATAGTAGAATATGGAAACGTATACTTGCATCAAGTACATGGCATTTGTTTGCAAGAGATAAATGAGCATTCAAAATTAAACTTTAATGTTCAATGAATCTTTTGAACCTTCAGTTATCCAAATTTTTGTTAGACTTAATATTTTATTGAGACAACTTTTTATGTCATATAATTATGGTGTTTGATAAAATAAAATCATAAAAATGTCAATTTTATGAAATTGTTCATTCAGCCATAGAATTAAAATCTGATCGTGAATTTGTGAAATAAAGAATTAAAATCTGATCGTGAATTTGTGAAATAAATTAATATATATATATATATATATATATATATATTTATAACATAAATGTTTTTCAAAGTTTAAAATAAAAAAAATCCAAAAAAATCACCAGTATGGTATTGCCAATACTAACAAAATATGATAAATGAATCTAAGGTGTAATTAAAACTAAAGGAAAAGATACATAATATTGAAATTAATTAAACATATTAAAATATGTTAATTAATTTTTCTTAAACATTTTAAAAAATTATTGTAACTAAAAAATGATAGAAATATAGGCATTTTTCATATTTTCTTTAAGACTATATATATATATATATATATATATATATATATATATATAATATATATATTCTTGGATGGTCGACCAATATAGTGTTTGCTGAAATATGTCATTATTCTGTTGGGTCTTTTATATATATATATATATATATATATATATATTTATATATATATATATATATATATAAACATGTGTATGTGTGTGTTTCAAACACTAAATTGTAAATCTGATGGAATGAAAATAAGCGGTGAGATATTTAACCATGTACAATTTGCTAATAACATTATTTTTTCAACAAGCTCACATAAACTTGAATAAGAATAGAAGAATTAGCCAAAGATCAAAAATTGGTTTTATGATATTCCATAGCAAAACAATAGTAATGTATAATGGATTTGTTGATATGAGCATAATTAAATTAAAAGGAATATAAAAAATACTTAAAAATATGTGTATTTAGAATATTGTTTCTTTTGGAACTGAAATGAATTGAATTTAACACAAATGATTTTTTATCCTCAACACCATAATAGTTATGAAGTGTTCAATAATTACTTATGTTCACTTTTTGATTATATAATAGTCGGCTGGTGCGCATTTCGATGGCGATGCTATCATCGTCATAGTCTTTTTGTTATTGACAAAAATTGACAATAAAAATTGAAAATAACAAAAAGGCTCTACCGATGATGGAATTGTCATCGAAATGTGCATCAGCCGACTATTTTATAAACAAAAAGTGAACAATAAGTGATTATTGAACATTTCATAGCAGTTGTGATGTTAGGGATAACAAATTATTTGTGTTAATAAGTATTAAGAATAGTTCATTAACCCAAAATAATCATTTCTAGATGAAATAAAAAGTAAAATAAAAATGAGATGGTGTCAATTTGGAAGAATATATTGTGAAATCTAACATTCCTATATATTCGAAAAAAATTTGTTTGATTAATGCTTCCTAACTGTTTTTACTTATGATAACGAATCATGAGTCTTATATTCCAGAATAATTCATTGGTTTCCGACGCATACGAAAACGTATGTTAGGAATAACACACAGAAACATAAAAATAGATCAATTCAAAAGAAAAACAAAGTTATGGATGTTAAAAAAATGAAAATTTTAAAATGAAAATTAACAGGTCATATAGAAAGAAAACATCTGATGGATAAGAAATATTATTGACTGAGAATCCAGAAATAAAGGTGTTTTTTAAAGCGTGGTAGAACTTCAAATTGAAATAAAACACATACTAATTGACTGGATAACTGTTTATTTGGTATCTTCTTACGGCACTAATGTTTGAAAAATATTTCGGAAACATGTGCACCACGGCTACCTTTGATATGCCGTATTCTGTCAGTCAAATTTCGGGTCACTTTTTCAAGCAATTGGGGCTTTATGTCCGTAATAGCGGGAGTTATTTTGATTTCTAATGCCTTAATCGTTGCTGGTTTATCAGCATAAATTAGAAACTTCACAAATCCCCCAAAAAATAATCCAGAGACATCAAATCACACGATCGTGTAGGCTATTCTGAAGATAACGTTACCACCGAATTTTTGTTTCAATAAATTGATTATTTTGGTCAAAGTATGGTACGTAGCACCATCCTGCTGGAACCACATCTCTTCCAGATAGATATCATGCAAATTTGGAAATAAATATTCATTGATCATCGTTCTGTAATGTACACCATTGACGGTAACGTACTCTCCGGCTTCATTTCGAAAGAAATAAGGTCCGATGATGTCACCAGCGTGTAATCCGCACCATAGGTGAATTTTTCTAGATGTAACAGGCTCTCTTAAATTACTTCAGGATTGGTATTCTCCAAATGCGGTAATTTTGCTTATTAACGCACCCGTTAAACCAAAAATGAGCTTCATCATTGAACAAAATTTTGTGCTCTATAAGTTTGGCGAACATATACTGATTTTTGAAATAAATGTACAGAATTTAGAAACGTTGTTTAAGTTTAAAATGACCTATAATGATTTGCCAAAGTATATTTAATTCAAATGTCACTTAAGTGCCCAAACTGACAACTGAATTGACAGCTATCTACATCGAAAGTTCTATCTGATGTAAAAACACATTTTTATAAAAAGGCTTATCAAAAACCCAAGGATATATAAGATAAAAAACATAAGATTACTTATTCGTATGGAATGGAAGAGAATGAATTGTTCGAAATTTTAAGAAAGGCTTTTATCCAAAAGTATAAAGAAAGAGACTGATGATAAATACACACACCTATACAAGAGATATAGAGTAGCCCAAATGAGACTGTAATGAGGATAGTAAATAATAGTAAGCAAGTAAATCTATATCTGAACCCTTTAGTCTCATTTTTGCCATCTTTCTCTCTCTCTCTCTCTCTCTCTCTATATATATATATATACGAGGTCGTTTGATAAGTCCGTGTAAATTCCGAAAGATGGCACCACTGGTGCATATCGAGGTTATTTTTAATTAGTAGCACCTCTTGGAAGAACACACATCAAGTTTCAGCCATATCGGTCTATTCCTTTGTGTTTGATAATCGTTGGAATCAAGGAAATCGAGTGATTGTCAAATAATGGACGAAAAAGAATTTCGCGTGTTGATTAAACACTACTTCATTAAAGGCAAAACGCCTCAGGAGACTAAACAGAAGCTTGATAAACATTATGGTGACTCTGCACCTTCGATTAGTGCGGTTTATAAGTGGTTTCAAAATTTTCGGAGTGGCCATATGAGCACAAGAGACGCTGAACGTTCTGGACGCCCTGTTGAGGTCACCACTCCAGAAATCATTGATAAAATCCATGATATGGTGATGGATGACAGAAGAGTGAAAGTGCGTGAGATTACTAGTGCTGTAGGCATCTCGTGTGAACGGGTACATAATATTTTGCACCAACATTTGGACATGAAAAAGCTATCCGCCAGGTGGGTGGCGCGATTGCTCACGATCGACCAAAAACGAGGTCGTGTGAAGTGTTCCAAGAACGGTTTGCAGCTGTTTCAGCGAAATCCGCAGGACTTTAAGCGTCGTTTTATCACTGTAGATGAAACATGGATACATCACTACACTCCTGAGACCAAAGAGCAGTCTAAACAATGGGTTATCAAGGGGGAATCTGCTCCGAAAAAGGCGAAGACAATTCCTTCGGCCGGGAAGGTTATGGCGACTGTCTTTTGGGATTCGCAAGGAATAATCTTTATCGACTATTTGGAAAAGGGTAAAACCATTACAGGTGCATATTATTCATTGTTATTAGATCGTTTGAAAACCGAGTTGCAAGAAAAACGTCCCCGATTAGCCCACAAAAAGTCCTCTTTCATCACGACAACGCACCAGCTCACACCTCAGCAGTTGTGGCCGCAAAACTAATGGAAATAGGGTTCCAAATCGTTTCACATCCCCCCTATTCTCCAGACTTGGCTCCATCGGACTATTATTTGTTCCCTAATATGAAGAAATGGCTCGCGAGAAAAAGATTTTATTCGAACGAGGAGGTGATTGCAGGAACGAATGACTATTTTACAGACTTGGACAAATCCTATTATTCGGAAGGGATCAACACACTAGAGCAGCGTTGGATGAAGTGTATAAGCCTAAAAGGAGACTATGTTGAAAAATAAAAACGATTTATTCAAAAAAATGAAGCAGTTTTTATTTTTACACGGATTTATCAAACAATCCTCGTATAAGATAAAAACATACGATTACTTATTCGTATAGAATGGAAGAAGAAGAGAATGAATTGTTCGACATTTTAGGAAAGGCTTTCATCCAAAAGTAGAAAGATAGAGCAAATGAGACTGTTATGAGGATAGTAAATAATAGTAAGTAAGTAAATATATCTATATATATATATATATATATATATATATATATATATATATATATATATATATATATAACGTACATACTCGTATATAATATTTAGTCTACAGTTATAATCCAGTTTTATACACTGAAGAAAATAGAATATTTATATTATTGTAGTATAATACAAAAACATTTTTTTACATATAAAAGTAAGTTTTCAAACAAAGATTTCCCGGATTCATTTTTCTAATTCTGAAAATAAATCATTCTATGAACATTATATAAATTTATTTCGTTTCGAAATACTTTTTTAAAAAAACAATAACATAAGATAGTGTACTACCTTTTGTTTAATTTTTCTTCGAAAATGTTTTGGCTGTGATGAGAAATATAAATTTCTATTTTTTGTATATAGAATTTATATTTTTCTTTTAGTGTGGTATAAAAATATGATATGTCATTTCGTACCTCATATCTTTCTTATGTGAAAATTATATATATATATATATATATATATATATATATATATATATATATATATATATTTGTATATATACAAGTACGAATTTATAAATAAACTTTGAATTAGTATATGTTTTTAATCATCAATTAAATATTAATAACCACATAATATTCTATTTGTTACATTAGGTCGTGTATTATGAAATGTCGGATTTTTCAATTAGAAATCTAAGAGAAATCCGATATTTCATATTTCAAGACCTAATATTATATCTTTAAGAATGTACCTCTATGAGAATTTAAAATTTATTTTAGTATTAGTAATGAACGCGAATCTCCTTTAAAACCACATGTTTTTCGTGGAAAAGAGTCGTTTGTTAAGACTTTTTTTAATCATATGTACAAGAATTAAAGTTTCTGAATGTCTGGTGTGACGAATACAGTACATATTTAATTCATGGAAATCTTGAAATTTTAATCAAGGCCGATGAGACATTTTAAATAAATATGTTGAATCACTAAAGCAATATAACAAATATTTCATCCATTTTTTTTCTATTATATTTTTTGTCAGGTAATATCACGCAAAAACATTTCATATATGTATTTACAAATATTTTTTAATGATTAATTCAGACAGTCAATAAAATAATTACATACATATATGTATTTTATGTATATGACTTATTTTATTGTCTATTATTACGTCTCTCCCTTTCTCTCTCTCTCTCTCTCTCTCTCTCTCTCTCTCTCTCTCTATATATATATATATATATATATATATATATATATATATATATATATATATATATATATATATATAGTGTACATTTCACTTAGTTTTAGACGGGCTGAATTTGTAAAAAAAAGGATGTTTATTATATTTATAACATGGATATTTATGAGATATTTATTGAGGTTTGCTATCACATCTGTTGTAGTAATTTGGAAATATAATCCGTTTTAATCTACAGCCATTTCTATCGTTAGGTGTGGATTTTTTTTCTGCTAATGTTTCTTTCAGCAAAAGATTAAGAGATTTTTATTGATCTGTATAGGCTGTTGTAATTTTAGATACTGTTCATCTAAATAAATCTAATGGCAGTTTTAGTCACGAATGCTATACGTAAATGCGCACCAACAACGAATCTTTTCTGGAATATTTATATACAAATTCTTACTTAGCACAGTCTACATATTAATAATAATTTTATCATTAACTGAAAAAATAAAAAATACACATTTATCTTTCTATTTAAAAAAGAATGATGTTTTGGCGAGTGTAAAATTTCGTTTACGAATTTTCCAAGAATTACCGAAGTACAAATTTTTTGAAATAAATTAATGGTACTCCGTACGTTGTTAAACAGAAGCAACTTCAAGAGTCATCGAGCAAAGCGAGTAGAGGAAGGATCTCCCTGTTTATTTGTTTTTTCAAAAAAACATTTATTTAATAAATATAGATTATTTAGTCATTTCAGATGCGGAATAAATTGTTAAAACAAGGACGACTGTTTCATAAAAAATATTCCAATTGTAATAATTGTTTAGAGTTTTGTCTAACTCTATATGAATAGAAATATAAAAATCATAATAATGTATTTGAATGCAATTGAATCATTCACCTCACATTAAAAGTTTTTATAATTATTATTGTTCACTTTATTTGATGATACGCTTTTCAATGATCATGCCATCATCGTTACAACACTGCACTGTAAAATCTTTTGTAGTAAATATAATGCACAATGCATTTTATAATATAGAGTTTTAGCAATAACGACAGTATGGCTATTGAAATGCACATCGCAAATAAATGAACAATGAGTAAATATTAAACACTTGTATAAAATTTTGCATTGTTGTGCTGAGTGATTTATATTAAGTGAATGTGCTATTGCGTTAAAACAAATAACAAAAAAATAAAAAAATCTTAAGGCTTAATTTATATCGAACTTTTCAAATTCTTAATGCTAAATAAAATCAATTTAAAAAAATTATAACTTACTTTTTATGAATAATAACTGAGTTGTTCAATATTAAAATTAATATTATAAACCAAGTTTTTATTTGAAAGATTCATACAAAGAAACAAGAACACATATTTTAAAACAATATTTTTTTAACAATAATAAATAGTTATTATTAATAATACTGTTCAATTTCTGTACTCTCTAGAATAAATAAATTAATATGAATTCGTGTATACGTTTCCACATAATTTATATACATAGAGTCAATATATGTTAATAATAATTTATGATAATGGAATTATTATATCGATTATTCATTTTGAGAGAGGTAGTACAACAACAATGTTAAATAAATGTAATCAACGTGTTTTTAGATATTTAAGATAATTCGTAATTTAAAAACTGACTTTAAATTTTTCACAAATATTTTTAAAAAAGAAACGAATTCTTTAAAGATATATTTAAACAAAACTAACAATAAAGAAGCAAACTTATAAAATAAAAATTATCATATGAAATGTATTGTAATTTCCATAAATAGATAATTTTCATCAATTACTTTGTAAAGAGAACAAATTAATGCCGTTGTAATTTATAAGTACGTTCATACGAATTATTTGGATCCGGAAACGTTCCCGGTGCCCAAATGTTTTCCTCTGAATAATTCCTCGGTTTAATAATGTAACGATGCTGTTCTTTAGACGAAGAAGGAATGTTAACTGGTTTCATAGTAAAATTATTTTTGGGCCACCATTGACTGTTCCCTAACAGTGGCGGAATAGCTGTCGCGTCAAGTGAATGATGTTTATCCGAATGGATATTCTGATTCGTTTGAGGAATCCATCTAGGCGGAGAAGGTGCTATTGGAACAACTCCCCCATTACTCCGAAGATATTCTTGTTGACGATTAGGGTATTCGCGGTGATGGATGGAATTTGCAGACCTGGAATTTAATACTTGAGAATCTAATAAACGTGAGTAATTGTTATCGTATCGGTAATGTCCAGTTGATCTCTCGTGTTTTTCTATTTGACAGTTAGATAAAAACAACGGCTTCTGGTGCGATGAAGGAGAGTGAACTTTATCTCTGAACATCACTTTCGAATAATCGAGGTGTTTCAAGTATTCAATTTCTTTCGGCGTGTATATTTTTTCAATTAATTTCGACGTCGGTTCCACTTCTTCTCTATCAATTCGTTTATTTTTAATTTCATTTTGGTCCAAATGTACGCGATGATCTTTGCGCAAATGGTGCTCCTCATAATGATATTTATTCGAGTTGTGAGGTTTATTAACTTCGCTGCTAATGTGACTAATATCTTCTTTATATCGATAGTGTCTCTCAAAATCATTATGATAATTTATTTTTTTTGAGTTTTTCTGAAAATCTACATCTGAGTATTTACGTTTATATTTTGTATCTAACTTTTCCTCCGAACGACTATCGTGGCTTCTTCTAAATTGCTCATACTTACTTTTTAAATAAGGTTTATTTTTTTCCCAAGATTCGTGTCGATTATATAATTCGTCTTTATAATTTTCTTCTTGATACCTTCGTTTTCGTTCTGTTTCTTTACGTTCATTCCTCTTCTGTATCTCTTGAATTTTGTGAAACTCGATTTGATCGCGTTTTAAACGACTTTGTTGAATTCTAAGTAGACGCCACTGCCTTTTTAAGCTATATTCCTTTCGTTCTAGTTCTTTCCGATATAATTCTTCCTTGCATGCTTCTTTAGATATTCTTTCCGGTAACTGTTTATCCGATGAATTTCTATTCAAAACTCCTTCAGGTATCTTATCGACATTTTCAATAATTTCGCTTTTAATACTGCTTTCTTTATGACTGGAAACCTTTTTCATGCTTGATTGTTCTTTGTATAAATTATTATTTTCCAAACTTGTAGTATTCTTTTGCAATCGCTCATCTTCTTTTTGTATTTTTTCATATTTCAAAATTTCTGTTTTATCCACTACAGGTAAATCCTCACTTGTTTCTATTTTGTTCGATGACTGTGCTATTTCTGATTTTATTTTTATTTCGTTAATTTTTTCTCGAGTTTTAATAAAATATTTCTTATCTATATCTTTAATAAGCTGGATTTTTAAAATCACTCCTTTGTACTCAGTTCTATTTAATCCTTCTAGAGCTTTGACAGCTTGCGAATTTTCTTCCATTACAACATATCCGTAGTATAATGATGATAATGGATTGCTTGTAATAACTTTCACACTCACTACTTTTCCAAACGTACTGAATAATTTTCTTAAAGATACTGCACGCACAGTTATAGACAAACCGTTTATCCATAATGTTCTTTTTAAGAGATCTTCAGTTTTTAAAACATTCTGAAGATTAAAATAATCCGGGTCAAGCTTTTCTTTTTTAATATCAATTTTGAGATATTCAATTTCGTTTTTGATTTTTTCCGTTCCTTCATATGTATTTTCTCTTTTGATATGTAATATTTTCTCATCCTTTTTTTCTTCTGATTCTTGTAAATCTATATTTTCATGCTCTTTCTTCAAACTTATGTTTAAATCTCTATTTTCTATCTTTACTTGAACATTTTCATTTTCAATACATGATTTACAGATATGGGTATCACCTATAATATTATTATTAATTGTACAATTATCTTTAATTTCTTTATATCCTTCATCCATCATTGTGTATTTATCACCATTATCTGAAGGAATATCATTATTTTTAATTGATTCGTCGTCATCATTGAGTTCGTCAATAAATATGTCAGCGCCGATTTCGTCCAGTTCTATTACTTCTTCGTTACAAAACGACTCCAATATTTTTGAATGCATACACTCATTTGCCTCATCTATTTGCATTGTATTTACTTCATAATTAGAAAACAATTCTTCTGATACATTTTCATCGTTATTATTTACAGATTTTATATCTGGGTTATAACCAGCAGTTTCATTTTCGTTAATATCAACACGATCATCTGAATTTAAAATCATGATAGTTGTGACATTAATTTCCTTATCCATTTTTTTCTCTGTAATCTCTTTACTATTATTAACTAATTTGAACATCTTATAATTTTCTTTATTTTTAGTACATATTTTTGCACTTTCGTCAACACAATCTGTGTCATTTATAACAATTTGTTTATCTGTAGGATCCTGTATTACTTTTCCGTCTGTTTCTTTCATGACGTAATTTGAAATAGTACTAATTTCTTCAGGATGATTTTCTGACACTTTTATTTACTGGAAAAATGTAACATAAAAATAACAAATTTAGTTTAATTCACTTTATAAATAATATAGTGGTTCAATCAATGATAAATAACGTAATTTTTAATCTATTTAAATGTTTATATATATATATATATATATATATATATATATATATATATATATATATATATAGTAAGTCCAAAAATAATGGTACACTTTTAAATTTAAAAGAACAATATTATTTTACAAAAACTTTTTAAATTCTCTATATCAATTATTTTTTTATTTTAACTGCTTTTAAAACTAACAAAAACATGTTATTAGTATATTTACATAGAAAAAGACGAACATATACAGTTAGCAAAAAAAGTTTACGTACACAAGTATAAAAAAAGAAAATAAATAAAAATTAAACATTCATAATTTTTCTAATTATATATATATATATATATATATATATATATAATATTGGATTGAAAGTTTTTTTAATGAGAAAAAAACAGAACTTTTTGCCCAAAATCGTATTAATTTTTCTAAAAAATCTCCTTGAGTTAGATATGTTTAATTCAATGTTTTTCAAAAGATGTCATTCTTTCAGTAAAATAAGTTTTGTCCAAACCCTTGAAATATCAATTTACAGTTACGACTACTAATATATATATAGATATATATATATATATATATATATATATATATATATATATATATATATATATATATATATATATATATATATATAATATATATATATATATATATATATATATATATATATATATATATATATATATATATATATATATATATATATATATATATATATATATATATATTATCAATAATAATTTTATTTTGAGGGTTATATATGTTATTTGTATAAATTGATTATCATTTTTACACTGTTTCTGATTGTTATGGTACATATGGTCCTATTTATAATAGAAATGTTTTGTTAAATATTTAAAAAAATACTTATCGTATTATTGTTTTCTGGAAAATTTTGTTTAATTAACATTATATCCTATTAATGAACAGGAACAATGCCTCAACAACCGAATAAAATTTCTTATTTTCTATTTTAAAAAATAATAATTATAAAATTTACCTTGTTAACATATATGTACTTATGTGTGTATATGTATATGACCCAAATGAAACTGAAAGATACTAAATGGTAGTAAGAAATAAATGTCTAAATCATGCAGTTTCATTTAGGTCATCATATATATATATATATATATATATATATATATATATATATATATATATATATATATATATATATATATAAATATATATATATATATATATATATATATATATATATATATATATATATATATATATGTGTGTGTGTGTGTGTGTGTGTGTGTGTGTATTAATGAATGTATGTAGATGACAAAAAACATATTTACAATTTAATTTTTTTTGTAAATATTAAAATATTTGATTTTAAAAGAAATCTTTTATAAATATAATTATTTCATCAAGTGCAATCAACCTTTTCAGTATCGATTGGACTAGCTTTTTTGTAAAAATTTCAGGTATTTTCCGCCATTTCTGAAACGTCGCTGCAAATACGCAATACTATTATAAAACTGTACATAGAAAAAAAATTTCTTAGGTAGAATAGCAAAAACCATAGGCAGATCAGTTTTAACTATTCAGTCAATAATAGAATGATTCAAATCCACCAGAAATAATGAGAATAAATGACCCACAGGAAGGCTGAATCTTCTAAATGCAAGAGAAAAAAGAATAATACTGAAAGAAGTCATTGATAACCCGAAGATAAGTGCTCCAAAACTAGCCGAACACCTTGAAATAACTTGTGGAAAAGTAGTACATCCAGAAACAAACAGAAGATTTTTAATAAAATCAAGGTATCATGGCCGCATGCCTTGTAAAAAAACCTCTCATTAGTGAAATAAATAAGAAAAAAATGGTTTACTTTGCAAAGCTCCATTCCAACAAGAGCTTTGACTTTTGGAAAAAGGTACTGTTCATGAACGAGAGCAAGTTCAATATTTTTGATTGCGATGAAAAAGAGAAAGTATGAAGGAAACCTGGAACTGAGCTAGAGTTGAAGAATTTAGTACCTACTGTGAAACATGGTGGAAGGCCAGTAATGATTTGGGGTTCAATAGCAGCAATTGCACTAGGGAGTTTGGTGTTTATTGACACACCAATGGATAGATAGCAGTATTTGAATATTTTGCGAGATAATTTGAAAGAAGATACCTGAAAACTTAATTTAGGAAACAATTAGATTTTCCAACAAGATCAAGATCCCAAGCACACCACTGGGACTACTTGAAAAGAAATATTCGAAAACATTCAATTTCTAGCAAAGAATATTTGAAAAAGATACTACAGGTGGAATGGCGGAAAATACTTGAATTATTTACAGAAAAAATGGTGCAATCGATGCCGAAAAGATTGGACGCAATGTTACAAGCAAAGGGAGACACAACCAAGCACTAATTTTTTTGAAAACCTATTGTTACATTTGGTTTTTGTAAGTGTATGATTACTTTTGTGAAATCGATAATTTAATTTTTGTTAATTTTGTTGTTATTATTTCAACAAAATATTTTATTTTTGTACCAAAATTATTTTTAAACGAAGTAGTATTTAATAAATTTATAATTTTGTTGACCAGAATTTTCTTTCATATAAAAGCGTTAAAATATGGGGATGTACGATAGTTTTCGTGACTGACTGTATACGTATATATATATAAATATATATATATATATATATATATATATATATATATATATATATATATATATATATATATATATATAATATATATATATATATATATATATATATATATATATATGTATATATGATTATTTAACGTTTTACAATATTTTTTTGTATTTAGAGATTACCTAAGTAAGAATTGGAAGTTTAGTCGAACAGGAATAAATAAACAGATGATAATTATAGCTCAAGAGAGACGTGTTGTATCAAACGTAAATACACGTGTTATGTGTAGCGAATTAAAATTGCTACATAATAAAATTCGGTTAATGTTTGTAAATAAACATTATCTATTTAGATTATCGTTACTAGAAAATGGAACAAGGTTGGTAATTTTATATCTGTCTAATTTTTATTGTATTTGTATTTTTCAATTTCGGAGAATTAAGATATTGTCATCAAAATTAGCACAGTATAGAAATTGATTCTAATTAGTAAAAATACAGATTATCTGCTTATTTTTAACACCACTTTCTCTAAATATATGGACTAAAAGGTATAATAATTATAGTATGCGATTCAACAATTTCTCCTCTTATATTGTTTCGGAATAACTTATAATTATGCAAATAGTAATTATTTTTTTTAAGTACAGTAATTCATATTCAGTAGGTATTCTAAATCAAACTGTTCTTTTAATGACAGAAATTAAACATTAGATAAATAAATACATTTTGTATAAAATTTGTAGCCATCATTTTTTTTTTTAATTTATATGATGTGTAGGTTACTAAACACGCTCGATATTGACACACACACACACTATAAATATATATATATATATATATATATATATATATATATATATATATATAAAATTAGAGATATATATTGTACACATATAAAGAATGTAAATAAATGATATTAAAAAAACTATTACATTATGCATAAATGACTTGTAAACAAGTTAGAATATTACAAATATTAGTGAAAGTTAGGTTTGAATGACTCATGGTAAGTAATTTCCTTTATTTTTTTAGTTTTATTTGTTCCATGAATAAGAGAATGACTAAGTAGTGTAGTAAATGTGCATATAATGATTTATTTAAAGTAATAATTATTTAAATTGTTTTAATGTTTCTGTTCATATATGTTAGATATTATAAAATACAATATAACAATAAAGTGGAATTCAAATATTTGAATAATTTTATTTAATATCGGATATCAAATTGATTATTAAAAAGTATTTAAACCTTATATATCTGCATTAATTAAAAACGTCTCTTGTTTGAAAGAATTGTGAAATAATTCAGTAGTAATTAATAAGATTTTTTTGTGAAAATGACTAATTAAAAATAAAATGTGACTTTTTACTAAAAACATGCTTATGTCGTTGTTCTAATACAGTGGTTCTTAACTTTTTTAGTGATCGGCACTCCCTTGAATCTAAAAATAAGTTCCCTCACCCACTTGAAAAATGTGTTTTTATTTCTTTATTTAGGAAATTACATCTATTGCAAGATAATTTTTTGTTGAAAAATAAACACATACATTTACATATGCATACAAAACAATATCTCAATTTTTAATGGCTACGTTGTTGTTGTTTATTCATAATAATAGTTTTGAAGAGAGGATCCTTTTTTGAAAGAGCCATGTGTAAGTCATCACTTGCATTTGAAAATTTAGAAACTTCTCTCGCACCCCCAGGAGTGCACGCACCACAGGTTAAGAACTACTGTTCTAATACAATATATATATATATATATATATATATATATATATATATATATATTATCTATTAGCAATTCTACCACAGGTATCCTTCGAGAAATTTATTCAATACCGTTATTATATTTCATTCAATTAATAATTTTGTTTATATCAAATTGTAAATGTCAAGCATCGAACTTTGATACAATTTCCTTATTTATAACGCAGTCTTCGGCAAATACTGAATATTTGAATTTGTAATTCTATCTGGAAGTTCATTTCTAAAAATGATAAATAGTAGACGACTAATTATACGATCTTGAATAACTAATACGCCACCTGACAGAATATTTTCAATTTTAATTCATTACTTCCTGTTTATAAAATATGCTTAAAGCCATCAAATTACTTTAGTATCAAACCCAGGAAAAGGTAATCTACTAATGATTCAATTATGGTAAACATTTTAAATAAAGACAAGAAAAAGATTGAAACCGTCATTATTTTTCTTGATATTAACAAGATTTGTGGTTTAAATATATGAATTCATTTTATTTAGTTTCATAATCATTTCAAAGAAATTATTAATTGAATTAATAATATATTCAGTCAAATGAGTAGGATGACTCATATGTGTAACATTTGATGAAATAATACATTTAATAATCAACTTATCATGGTAATAAAATTTACTAATGTTATTATAAAAGAAAACTTATTTCTTGGCACGATATTTTTTATAGAATACCAAGCATAATTAATAAAATACGTATTATTCAAATAAACATAAAAAGTAATGAATGCGTTTGACTTTATAGAGAAAAGTTAATGAAAATATTTTCCTCTATAATGTAATACATACATACATACACACACACACACACACACACACACACACATATATATATATATATATATATATATATATATATATATATATATGTGCGTGTACGTGTGTATGTACATATTTTCAAGTACATTCTGGGTTGAGGAAAATCAGAGTAGAGCGTTATTCTATTAAATTTTCATCCAATTAAAAATATGATTAAAAATGTAATGATAATTTCTGAGTCATAAAAACCATTAAAATTCTAATAACAAAATTAATTAATTTACTAAAAAATTAGTTATAACATTTTAGTCGTTTTTTTAAAAAATAAAATTCAATCGGATAAAAATTTAGTCGAATGAAAAATTAGTTCGATAGAAAATATAAAAAAATCGACTAAAATTTTAAGTTAACTTTTTCTTCTTTTGCGTATTTTCTTTTCTGAAAATGATTTTTTTTTATAAACAGAATTCATCTCATTCCATTGTTTAAAAAATGGGATAAAAAATGTGAACGAAGCCCTTATATCATTTTAATTGTTTTATATACTTGTGTGAAAATAATTTAAAAATTATTATATTTTATTAATAATCATTTAAAATTAAATTTCATTAAGAATTATTTATAACTTCTTCAAACAAAATATGTTATTTTATTTGAAAATTTGATTTTTAAGTTTTAAATTATTTTTGTTGTAACTTATTAGTTGTATTCAACTAATATTGAGTTTAATTAATATTGCACAGTTTTGAATATTCAAACCAATTATTTTACTAGTCATTTCAAACGATTGATAGTTGACAAATTAATCACAACGAATGATTAGTTTATTAGTCACAAATTAATTTAAAATCGTTTTATCGATCACTTGAAACGATTAATAAAGTCACTTTAACTAGTGTTTAATTTAAAACGACTATAATTTTAGTCGTTAGTTATCAATGGGATAATTTTTGTCCTACTATGGTGGTAATAATATTGTACAATCTTTGATAGTAGTAAGATAATGTATCTGAATAATCATGAAATGAAATTTCTTTCATATATGAATTAGCCATATATTTCACTTAAATGAGATATTTTAATCCACGATATTTTATGAATAGAACTTATATAATGTGTAGAAATGACATCGAATATGTTTACGTATAATTATATTTTAAAAATTTGAGTTTAAAAAACCATAAGTGAAATTAAAAAAATAATCATAACCAAAGCGCTACAGCCCCTATAGAACATAGATCACTCTAACAATGCTAGCCTAGCACGATTGTTCTTTTCTGAGTTACGTAACGATTATTTTTTACGAAGGTTCCAGTTTCTTACCCAAGTCTCTAATTTAGAAAAGCTCTCCAATAGGAGACAAAATTTTATCTCCTGCATGATTACTATACTACGCCATCAATCGACTACGAAAGCAGTTACTTCTCCAAAAAACATTTATGATGTACTCGGTACCAGCAACGCAATGCATATTCCAAAGTTAATAATGTAAATTTTCTTTCCGGATTTGATTTGAATGAGAAACCTAGTTTTGTTAGATTTTTATTCGCTAATAATGATATTTAAAGAAACATTTATAAACAAATCTGAGTAAATTTTACGTGGGATCACAAAAAGGCTAAATATTAATCATTCAATTGTTTTAGAACACCTTAAGAAAATTCAAATAATAATAAAGTTTAACGTTTGAGCATCCATGAACTTTTAGAAAAATAATAATAAACAAATTTGCAACTTGTACGGTGTTGCTGCCCAAAGAGAGAAGTGAACAATTTTTGAAAAGATTTTTGAATGGCGATAAAAAACAAGTATGATACAGTATTTTATTAAGAAAAAATATTGGCCTATCAAAAATATAAATTTGATTAGCAATGTCAAAGGTAAACTCGCTCGCATTAAAAGAAGGTAATATTACGTTGTTGGTGAGATCACGACATAAACTTTATAACAAACTCCTGTAACTTACAAAAACTATAAATTCAGATTTATATTGTCAACAAATCGACAAACGCAACTAGGCTCTTTATTTTAAGAGGCTAGAATTAGTGAATAGAAATGTAATTTTTCACATAAGTAATTCAAGACTACATATGTTGTGATGAAAATTCTAGGGAAATTAAACTGATAAATTTCAAGTCATCCTTCTTATTCATTTAATCTTACGTTTTTAGATTATCATTTATTCGTTCTTTTTTGAACCATTTGATAATTAAAAGTGTATTACGAATTTTTTTTGTTCAAAACTATTATGTTTTTACGAATATGGAATAAATATATTGAAAGAAAAATAAAGCACTAACATTAAAAATCAGGGAAATTATAAATTCGATTCAATAAAATCTTTTAAAATATAATAAAATTTAGAATAGTTAAAAAACTATATTTTTCACCGATCCAATAGATACATAATAAGCAAAAAATTCTGCTATTTTTGATATTAAAATAAAAAACTAGTATTTTTTAAATACTTGTTTTTGAAATAATTTCATTTGTCCAAATATCCACCTTCATATTGAAGTACCTTTCATAACGAGAATATAATTTATATATTTCATTTTTATAAAATTCAAAATTTTCATTTGCGAAAAATTAAGGTAACTTCTGCGTTTAACGCTGTCACTATTAAATACTTTACCACACATAAGGTTATCCATAGACAAAAATATGTGGAAATTTAATGCTGATATGTTTTGTGAATAGGAGGGCTAAGGGAGACTTTCCCATCCCAAATTCATTATCTTTGCTCATGTCATTACTACAACATGTACTCAAGCATTATCTTGGAAAAGTAAAACTCTCTGACAATTTACCAGCGTTAGTTATTTTTGTTGTAATGCATTTTGCACTCCTTGTAGCTGTTTATTTTAAATGTTCGTTGTGAGGGTTTTATCAATTTGTAAATACAGGATTATCTCACATAGTGCGGCTTCGATTAGTACGATTTCACTATAGTACGGTTTGAAATTTCAAAAAAATAAATAAATTATGCGCCTGCGCACATTATACGCATCGCACGCGCAGTTCTAGTTTTGTAATCTTTTTTCTTTTTCTAATAATTTTTGATTCGTAACTCTAGAGTAAAGTCGATTTTTTGATAATTAAATTTTAATTGAAAATGAATTTAAAATGTATTTAAAATAAATGTATAAACCTCTGATTTTGTTTTGTTGATACATACAAACATTTGAATATATTACCCTCGTTTTATTTATTGAAAAACAAGAAAAAAATTGTTTGGAACCAATTAACGTTTTTTGTATTTAGCTAATGTTTCGATTAGTCCGGTTTAAAATAGTCCGGCAAATGAGTGCAACCAATTAGCCGCATTATGCGAGGTATTCCTGTACTTATAATGAAAATTTTTTTTGGAGTCCACCAAACACTAAGAAATTTTTTTCTTTGAGTCAATTTTGTTTCAATTGTTTGTAGCAAAGGATTATTTGATAATAGCCAGTAGTAACTACAATTACAGTTAGAATAAAGAATCTATTTTTCGTTACAGGTCCAAATTTCATTCAAAAAGTTTTGCAATTTTAGTCGTGAAATAAGATATACAAATTGTTAAGTTGATTGGAGATAAAAGCTTGCGGTACCTATTTACCTAATTTCTATCCCTTTCCTATTCTATGCGAATGATTGTTGCTCGGCACTTACTTTAAACTCTTCAGCAAGCTGTTGACACGTTAAATTCGAATTTATTTCAATCACTGTCTGTAATTCGTTGATATTTATATCTAACAGTTTAACTGATTTAGTTTAATTTTCTAATGATTCATCCTCTGTATTAAAATTTCTAAACACCTCTAAGACATTTTTGATATAATTGCCACTTCTCCAAATACGGTACAATTTTTTTTATAATTTCAGCAGCGTTACAAAGTTTAAATTTGTAAACATGCATGTATTGCATTATTTTGCACAAACATTTTAAAGGATTGAAATTATTGATATTTTATATTAAAGTGAATACATCGAGATGCAGTAAATGAATGAAATAAAATACATATGAATATACTTTGTTACTCAGTTGATGTGTCCAGTATAATGAATCATAAGATGGATAAGTAATTCATGGAATTATGATATATGCAAAAACGACAGAACTTTCCTGGTTACCTAATATTAAATGAATAAGGAAATATGTTTATGTATCAGTTATTATTGTGATAATGTTAGTTTAAAAATAGAATATTTCTGATTATTTACAATGTTTGAAGGTTGATAACAGTATGGTCGAAATTTGCAATAATATTATATACAATTATTGTACAATTACGACGGATATTTAAATTATTTTCTATGAATATGATTGCTACATCTGTCTTTGTGAAGACTGTCATGCTAATTATTGAATAATATTAACCACATAAATAAAATTTTTAGATATTATAATGAATCATTTTAATAATCTTCTTTTTAATTAAGCAACTACAAGTTTTAAATTAAACGATCACAATATTTTCAATTGATTTCTAAAAAACACTCGTAATTAACAGTTTTAGTGATGATAATATTATTTTGAATAATAATAATAAAACAATATAAGGAATATTTAATAATTTACACTAGTGTTTGAAATAAATTGTTCAAAATGTTACCTGACAATTTCTAAAATATAATTGTAATATTTGTCAATATTTTATAAGTGCAAAGATAGAACGTAATTATATAAACAAAATAATTTTATATTTTCAAAAATGTTCTTATGATATATTGTAAAAAAAATAATTAATAGAAAGAATGAAAAGAAAAAGAGTTTTTGAAAAATTGTTACCTTTAAATTCTAATAAACTTATTCTATTATTTTTTCCACATTGTTATGTATCTGTTTAATTCATGCACTAAAACATTATTAGCAGGATAAATTCGTATAATACAGAAAACAAGATTTGTTTAATAATGTAATGCATGGTAATTTACTTCTTTCGATTACTTTTTTTATATTAAAAAATAAATTATTTTTATGAAGTAGTTTAACAACAATCTTTTTTTTTTACTCTAATTTCTATATTTTTTACAAACTTACGCAGCTTGTTATAATTAAATACAATAATTAGAAAAGTTTTACGAAAGTAGAAAAACATCTCCAAAGGTACATTTTCGAAATATCTTCTACCAAATAGAGAGATATCAGAAAAAAGTATTATTAATTAAAAATTGTTAGATATAACAATTGTATGTACTGGATCTATTGTAATTTTCAACGAAAAATTATTTTATTTTCTTGAAATTGTTTACGTTTCATAATCATATATACATCTGTACGCATGCAAACTAAATGTTGTTATATTACTATTATTTTTAATATTTTTTTTTAAAATATTAAATATATTAATGCGTGAAGTAGAAGTACAAGTAGTTTCGTGTATCACTGTATATGTAAAGTAGAAATAGCCTCATACCTACCATAGTATAAAAACTAATAAATATCTTAAAATCATAAAATTGCAGAGAAATTTAGTAAATATTAAACCACGCGATATATAAATAGTAACAACTTTCGTGTTAAATAAACAGTAATCTAGCAAAATAATTAATATAAAAAATTAATTGCTATACTTGTATGTTATAAAAAAACGTTGACGTAAATATGTGTGATTAATAAAAAAAAGTACAACGCGAAGTGTAAATTTGGTTTTAACATAAAATTGCAATAAATTTGTTTTTAAAAACCACGTTTATGAATCATAATGTGATTGTGACACAAATTCCAACATCAACACTTTCTTTCCTAAACAATGAATATGTTACACAAAGCTCAATTTAATTACTCGCACAATTAGATTTAACCTACATCTGGTAAACAATTAAATAAAAAAGTAGGACAACGAGATCTCTGTCATATATATATATATATATATATATATATATATATATATATATATACACAAGACCATGTTATGTATGTTTACATTATTCTTGTATATTTGATATTTTAGGCAGGTATGATTTACTAAATACTAACACATTTAAAATTTCGTACCGTACACCTAGAACTTTGAATTATTCATTTTATATGCCGTTGCTCTGATTAACGACTTACTAAGAGCGATAAAAACATGTATACATATATATTAATCTGACGTCACACATGACCTATTTATAAAATTATGGGTCTTTGCTTTGATAACTTATAAATGATGTCAAAATGATATTGTAAAAATATTCAAAAAAAAACTAATAAATAATTATGTAAATTTATGATTTTTAAATGTACTGAAAACATAAAAAGAAGATCTATATAAAATAACACTTTTTTAGCTATTTTAAAACTATATGCTAACATTCTTCAGAGGTACCATTTTTAATATTAACTATAACAAATTACGAAAAGTCATTATAAAATTCTAATTGTTTTAATAATATTTAATATTAAAACAAATATATATTAAAATATTTATTAAATTAGATTAATAACAATATTTGTTTTCATAAGAAATAATGGACTATGTACGTATAATGCTTTAAAATATTTCAAATAATGTTTTAATTCAGCAACTGTTAGAAGAGTGCAAAGGAACGAAGAATAAAATAATCAAGTTCCAAAGAAGAGACCTTAAGTAAATGCATCAAACAAAAAGAAACATATATAATTTACTAAAAACATGGAAATAAGCCCGTTATGTTCTAAATGAACGTTATTTTCATAGATGAAAGCTAATACAATATTTTAAAATTGTAATGACTTAGATAAAAACTGAAGGCAGTCGAACAAAGAACTGAATCTAACTGATTGGATTCAGTCATAATTTCCGTTTTTGCATATCAACTTTAATTCTTAATAAAAAAAACAGCCATTGTACTTTAATCAGTTATATATTCACCATTGTTTGCAATGACTTGTTTCCATTAATGAGGTAACTTTTCTATCCTTTTGAATAGAATTTCGATGGTTTTGATTTGAAAAAGTTTTCGACAAACTTTTAAACCTGGTTCTCATTCGAGAAATTTGTGCCCATCAATATGTTCTGCAGCAATCAAAAAAGATGATAATCGGATGGTGCCAGGTCTGATCAATCTAGTGGGTGGAGAAGAATTGACCACCCAAGTTTCAAAATTTTTTCATGCGTTGCTTTTGCTTTATGGAGTCTTGCGTTGTCATGGAGAAAAACAACGTTTTTCCTATTGATGAACACAAAAAGTTTTTCAATTCAACTTTGATGAACATACTACAGCTGTTGGACGTACAGTTCTGCATTTATTGCTTTATTTCGGTTTAAAAATTCAAAATGAATAATTTCTCATCACATACACAACATTATTTTTCTTTCATAAAGTTTAGTCTTTGGATCCTCTACAACAGGAGTGGTTAACTTCATTATATATATGATTGACTATTTTTCTTAAAAATGTGTCGCGATCTACCTATTAAAATCTTAACATTTAACACATTCAAACATGTGTCTTGCGTACTAATTAGTGACAATGGGGGAGGGGGTATTAAACCAACATGATATTTTATTAATTAAAAAGTAACCACAGAAAAATACCAGATTAAATTTTATTTTTTTATCTTATCATTAATGGGAAGTCTGCATCTGCATATCTCCAACCAAGCGTTCATAATTTGGTGTGTATCCAGACAAAGATAATGATAATGAATCTTCAGTATGGGAATCAGTAAGAAGGGAACAATGTTTAGTCTTCGTGAACTTTAAATATTAAAAAGCCGATTCACATTAATATATAGATACACTGCATATGACAAAATTCCAAAAATTCTCCATAGCATTTCCCCTCCGCATCTATACACTTACGAGTTTTTCGTAACAATTCTGGAACATTTCTTGTGGGACCTCTCCGAGTACCCTCGTCACAGATTCTGACATTTCAATGGAGTCAAAATCGACCTTTGGTAATTTTATGTATAAAAAGGAAAAGTAAACAATTTTTTGGTAAATTGGTATTTTTAAAATACTTTTTATCAGAAATATTTTTAAATGTCAATAATTGTCTCTCTCACGCACACATATGTATGTATGTGTGTATGTGTATAAGGAAGATTATATTCAATCTTCGGTCAAAGAATCTCTCAAGTTAAGGATTGGGTATGGGGATGACAATCTCAACATGTAAAAACATAACGGTTTCGGAACTCTTACAAAAAAAGATTTACTGGACTATATTATCAGAGAGGCCAAGGTCCTACAAAAGTTTTAGTGCTGAAGATGATGTATGTATATATATATATATATATATATATATATATAATATATATATATATATATATTGACTTTATATATATAATAGTAATATATATATATGTATCCATTTTCGTGACATGACTAAATAAAAGTAAACAAAAAATATTCCAATAAAAAATCGTATATACACATACACATTATACATTTGATATACATATATTTTCTTAAATACTACTTAATTGTCTGACAAAGATGTACAATATATTGAAACACTTTATTTTTATAGTTTTTAATATTAAGTTCTTTTAAAAGATTTAATAACAATATTTATCATTTTCTAACGTATACTCAATATTAAAACTATTAAATTTTTGCGACAATATGTCTCCTGTCGGCTATGATCGATCAAAAATCGCTTCGCTATCGACCGATCGATCGCGATCGACTTATTGGCCACCCCTGCTCTACAAGAGACTTCTTTTTAATCCACTGCCTTTTACATAGAACGTTGTCGTATGTAATCCACTTCACATCGCCAGTAATAATTTTATCCAGAAATGTGTCGTTCCTCTGTCTTCAAAGAAGACTTGTCGCTATCGATAAATGATCTGCTTTGTTTCTTTCACTAAGATCGCGTAGAACCTAAACACCCAGTTTGCTTACTTTACCCATCTTTTCCAAGTGGCTATATATGGTGCCAGTGAAGTATTTAACTTGTCTGCTAATTCTCGAATGCTTCGGCGAGGATTTCATTCCACCAATGATTTTATAATTTCTTTATTAAAGTCCGAAGAGCGTCTTGGTCTAGATTAATCTTACTAATAGCGTATCTCTAAAATGAAATTTTGCAAACCAGTTCCATACTTGCCGGTCAGTTATGATTCCTTTGCCATATACACTGCATATTTTTCCACTTGTCTCCATAGCATTTTCTCCTACTTAAACTCCTATAACATTACATGGCGAATGTACACTTTCGATCATTCCATTTTACAACCAATAATTTATTATTTGAATACGATGTATAAGCTACCACTGTCGTAACAAGACTGAGCATTACTCACATAATTCAAACAAGCAAAAACTTATCATATATGGTGAGTCACTAGGATGAGAAATGAGTCTTTAAAACTTGCTCTCAATAACGAAAATTATTTATGACTCAACCCAATACTTAACTTTATCAGTAAAATAGGAAAGTGAAAATTTCATAGTATGTAGCTGTATAAGGTATTATGAAGTAAATATTTTAACATTTCTAAATGTACACATGAACAAAACTTCTTATTGTGTAGTTTAAATAATAATTTGGAGCCAAAGGGATCAAAATAGAAATCGAGGACGCATTCAGTTTCTACCAGAACAAGAATCCAAAGTATTAATTTTACGTTATGATAATGGATACTAAACAATTACCCAAAAGTTTTATAAACATCTCCACAATTTTTTACCATCAACCCAATTGATCATGTAAGAGATTAACTAGGATTAAATACCAAAAAGTAATCAATTAACAACAAAATGGAACTCACCGCCAGGTTAAAGAAAGATTAAATAAAAAGAAAACGTTCATTTATAGAAAAATTAGTAAATCTGATCCCAATTGTTGCCAAGAAAAATGGATACTCGATAGAATATAATTAATAGACTGTAAATAAAATATATTCATGTGGCATAAATTTGAAGTAAAATATTTATTAGTCATATTTTATGTTTAAAAAATTGAATATCATTGTTTATTCTTTTTATTACTAAATTATGGTAATTTTATGTATAAAAAGAAAAGTAAAGAATTTTTTGGCAAATTAGTATTTTTAAATTACTTTTTATCAGAAATATTTTTAAATGCCAATAATTATCTCTCTCACGCGCATATATGTATGTATGTGTGCGTGCGTGTCTGCATAAGGAAGATTATATTCAATCTGTCAAAGAATCTTTCAAGTTAAGGATTGGGTATGGAGATGACAATCTCATCTTGTAAAAACATAACGGTTTCGGAACTCTTACAAAAAAAAGATTTACTGGACTATATTATCAGAGAGGCCAAGGTCCTACAAAAGTTTTAGTGCTGAAGATGATATATATATATATATATATATATAAAGAGAGAAATAAAAGTAACTCAAAAATATTCCAATAAAAAAATTATATACACATTATACATTTGATATACATATATTTTCTTAAGTACTACTACACACACAAAGATGTAGTTTTTTGAACACTTTATTTTTATAGTTTTTAATATTAATTTTTAAAATATTTAATAACAATATTTATAGTTTGGTATACTTTAAAAAAAAAACTATTAAATATTGTATTTGTTGTTTTGGAACTGTGGCTGATTCATTTTACAAAAACTAATTTTAACCCCAACATCACAATAGTTTAAAGTATTTAATAATCAATTATATTGTTCATTTATTATTTATAATTATATCGGCTGATGCATTTCGATGGCGACGTCCTCATTCTCAGAGCCTTTCTTTAATTAATATATATATATATATATATATATATATATATATATATATATATATATATATATATACACTAATTTGTGTTTTGTATCCTTTTTGAACCCATCTACAACTGGGGGTTGAATCTTTCTTTTCATTTCGTTATCTGGTCCACAACCATGAAGTGTTTGCTGTTATTTATTTTTTACATGGTTCTTTTCCAAAGATTTGTGACCTTTTCGATGTCCTAAATTGATTTATTTATTATTTGTGATAGTATTTGAATATTTAACGGTTTGTGAGGTCTGTTCTAGATGAATTGAATATCTGCATGCGTTAATTTTGTGATTTAATTTTTTAAATAATTTCACAAATACAAACCGACTTTAGAAAATATTCTAAGAGATGGAAAATAATTCATTCGACTAAAGAATATTCTAGATTGGAGAATATTCATGAATATTCGTGAAGAATATTAACTAGAGAAATTAAGTAACTTTTAATAGTTTCAAGAATGTCAAAGATCAAATGTTTCAATGGTAAAACTATATGCAAAAAACCATACGTAAATCAAATTAATACAATAATAATTAAACCTACATTAATATTTATAAAAAAAATATTCAATTAATGTTTAAAATTTTCTCGTAAATAGAAAGAAAAAATTATATCGTTATATGCAATCTTGAATAAATATGAAACAGCATACAATGATGTACGTATTTTTCGGAAGGTACAAAGTCCGCCATTTTGTTGCAAGGAAAATTATATTGTTGGTAACAAAAAATAACTTCATAATTCTTACTGTAATAAATAATACCAAAACATGTTATTACAATATTATAATTGAAGTAGAACTTTTATAATATACTTTATTAAAAATAATTTATGACTTATTGACATCACTAATATTATTAAAAAAATAAAAATAAAAAATATGCTAGGCAAGTTCTAAATATAGGTAATTTCAGAATTAAATTTGTTGTTTACACATTTATAAAAATATCCTTTTAAAAAAATTAATATATCTTTTTAAAAAACAAAATTACTTTTGACAGCAAATGTACAAATAGTTGTTCGAAAATATAATATATGATAACTAATTAATAAGTTTTGAGATAAAAATTAATACAAATATAATTTTATTACTAGTTTATAAATTGCACTAATTAATTAAATTATTGTTCAAATATACATTAAATTTACCAGCATTTAATCAATACTATATCATTATAAAAATCAATAAATAATTAATTCGTTTAAAAATTATACAGGTATTTAAATTTAACACGCCCACCATTCTTTGTTACTTGTACTTTATAAGCAACGATTTTTTACAGTCGATTAAATTTCGGAAACATAATCCATGCGTATGATAAATTACTTGATATATATATATAATATACAAATTTTAAATTTCCATTGATTATAAAATACTGCAAAACAATACTAAAATACTTCAAGATAACAATTTTACTACTGATTAGATATGAAAATAAAAATAGTATTAAGGTAAAATATGTTTTGCAAGTTTATTATATATATATATATATATATATATATATATATATATATATATATATATATATTTATTGAATATGTCGCATTACTTAATTATCTGACCTCGTATATATGTAGAGTTTTTTTTAAGTATGATGGAAATTTAAATTCATTTCAATTTAAATATCTATCACGCTTAAATTTTAGGTCGTATAATATGAAATGTCGAATTATCCAAAGAGAAATAAAAATTGATTTTTTAATTTAAATAAACATTTTATTAAACAAAATAACTATCATTAGTTTAAATACAGTCTTGCCAACGCGTTTCCAACAAAAAATCCTCTTTCGAAAAAGTCTGGTCTTTAGAAGACAAAGTCTGTAAAGGTCCTTTCGACTTCATTCATATTACGAAAGGTATTATTCGTATGTAGTGTTCCAAACTGTGAAATAAGTGGTAATCTGTTCATGAAAGATTAGGCGAGTATTGAGGATGCGGCAGGATCTCGTAGCATCGTTCAGGTTTTTCAAGGTTATTTACGCTACATGCGGTTTTTCATTGTCGTGAAGGAGAATAGGTCCATGTCTATTGGTTAATGCAGGGTCCATTTGGATAAGTTTTCTATGCATTCCTGCAATTTCAAGACAATATGACTGAGCAGTTATTGTTTGTCCAGATCTCAAGAATGAATAATGAACGATATCTCTTGCAGTCCACCATAATGTCACCATAATCTTTTGGCCATGTAGAGATGGTTTCAATGTTCACCACGATCATCCCACTGTCCCGATCGCTTTCTGTTGTCGTGGATGATCCATTTTTCATCGCAGGTTGCAATTCTTCTCAAAAAAGGTTTCCTACTGTACCTCAAATAAAGTGAACTGCAAATTTCAAATCTTAGCTGTATTTGCTGATTATTAAAATCATGTGAAACCCATTTATCGAGCTTTTAACCTTTCTCATGTTCTTAAAATGGTTACCGATGGTTTTGCAAAACACCCCAAGTTTTTCTGCGAAAGAAAACAATGTTCGAGAGGGATCAGTTTCCACCAGCATTCAAAGAACGTCATTATCAATTCTTTAAGTCGTTTTCTCCCCAACGGAATTTTTCAAATTATCTCTGTACGGTTCATTCATTAACGGTACCATCGCCAAACACTGTGAAGATATTGCGAGCAGCATGTACCACGCATTACCCCATTTGAACTCGTACAAAAAAAACTCTTAATTCTTTGCTTGACACCATAATACAAAATTTTTTATCCAAAATTTTCTGCAAAAATTAGTTATCCAAAATTTTTTAAAAAATAACTAACTTACTAAATGAACTGTATGAATTCTAAATAAGCACAAAAAAACTTATAATTTTTAAAAATATAACTAATCACTTGAACGATCAACTTGTGACTGATGAGAAATTCGACATTTCAAATTACACGCCCTAATATATATATATATATATATATATATATATATATATATATATATATATATATATATATATATGTATATACTTTTAATGTCAACTTTGATATTTAGGCGCGTTTAATACTTAAATTATTTTCATGAAATATTTTGATACATTATTTAAAATTCTGAATCTGAATATAATTAGATTTCAAAAAGTAACAAACATATTGTTCTGATTTCTCGTTTACATTGTAATTTATAATATAATAACTAAAATACCGTGAACGAATTGTGCGATTTTCTTATGTTAAATAACTTTATATAGAAAATTAAAATTACGTTTAACCCTTAAATTAAATTAATTAAGTTAATTAGGAAGTTCAAAAGTTGTATCTAGTGAAACAAAGTAGACGATTAAAAAGACGAGCAATTTATGAACAACAGCTGAAGTATTCTTTGTTTACATTTCTATTAAATACTATTATAATATGAGTAATTACTATTTCGCCATAAAACACCGAAGTTAAAAGATGAAACATATATTTGTGTGGTCAATCGTTAAGAAATTTAATTATAAACAGAAAACTTAATACGTTTTACATATCAGTTTCGACGTATTTTATTAAAACGCAATTTTTAAAAATATATTTTTTTATTATTCATACTAAGCATGCAGTCCGAAAAGTTAGTATAAATTTATTGAAAAATAATTAAATGTTATATATGATACATTTTTATTAATTTACTTCAAAGTATTACATACTAAGACTAGAACAAATAATAACATAAAAAATTAACGTAATTTTATTAGAATATTTATAGACATGAAGTATTTCAAGTTTCTAATAATATTTTGAAACAGCAATAAATTTATTTAACTAATATTTAATAGGATATATTTTAGATATTAATATAGTTCTTAACGCCTAGACAAAGAAAATGCCTTTATTAAATTAGGATTATTTTGTACTATTTCTTCAGGAGATGCATGTTTTGATGCATCTTTTCTTATAAGTACTTAAGAATTTTTTTGGTTTCATTATGTATATTTTATGGAATTTATTCCCAGTGACAAAAGAAAAGAGTTCTCATTTTCAAATCCATTCCTTTGCTTTGTTTTTTTTCAGATTACCAACAGCACACAGCCATTATATTATGTTGTCAAGTATCTCCCTTCCGCTTTTTTTTTTTTTTTGTACATAGCCGCGAAATTCAAAAGACAAAAGGCGGAAAGGAGATATTTGACAACCTAATATTTAGGATTTATATTAAGGATTTCCATAAGTAATGACGTATTTGAAATAAAATACGTTTGTAAAAAAAATATTTATATCATTATATAATCGCCATTATCATTTATGACACTTTGCCATCTTGCTTCCAAAGATTCAATGTCTCGCCTAAAGAATTCTGGTTTTTTGAAGAGAAAAATGATTTAAAGTTATTTTTAACTTAATCAACGTTTGGATTTTTTCCCCAATAAGTGAATGCTCCATTGACTTGAATAGACGATAATTAGATGAAACTACGTCCGGTAAGTGGGGAGGATGCGGTAACACTTCCCATTCCAAAGTCTTGATTTTCTTTTACGTGATTCTTGATGCATGTGGTTTTGCATTATCGTACTACAAGATGACGTACTTCCTGTTGAAGTGCAAGTCGTTTTTCTGAGAGGTTCTACCGTAACCTTTCTAACTAATGATAACAAACTTCAGCTGTTATCGTAAGTTCAGATTTTAGCAATTTAAAGTGATCATTCTATAGAACTCCCATCAAATGGACACTTTTTAAGAGTAAATCTGGGTTTTGGTGTTAGAACTGGAGTTCGATTTAATGAAAGTCATTGCTTAATTCGCTTCAGATTAATGTATAGAACACATTTTTCATCTCCGGTTACAATTCTATGAAAAATGATTTCCTATTATGCTTTGCTAGTAACAGGTTACAAATTTTTACTCTATGTTTTTATTGGCCGAAGACATTTCATGTGGAACCCATTTCCTTTCTCTGTGAATTTTGCCAAATTCTTCCAGATATCTGTGAACTGTTAGTCATGTAGACCCAAGTTGTTGTGACAATTCTTCTATGGTCAATTTTGGATTGAACAAGAGGTTTTAAGGCCTCGTTATCAAATTTAACTCGTCTTCCACATCGAAGTGTATTAAGAAACTTAATGTTACCTTCCGCAAAATTTTTAAATCAACTTTTACTTTGACAATTTTCAATAAATCTCCATATTTATGATGATGTATTGGAAGTTACAACAAAAATCAATATTTTTAAAGAAATACTAATGAATCTTTTGAGAAGTACATTGTTGATATTTACTCATAGGAGTAACTTGAGCATTATTATTAAAGAAACTAGTATTTAAATAGTTGTAAAAAGAACATAACACATATGAGTGGAGAAAAGAAGTGTTTAGATGTTAGAAAATTATTAATTAAAAAACGAAAGAAGTTAATTTTGGATAGTAGTAAAATTATCAAAATCTAAAATCTAAACAATAATAAAAATATATGATCAAAAAACAATAAACGATTAACAAAAAGGGATATAAGAAGTGCGATATTTTTGACACAAAACATAACAAGTAGATATTATCAAATGAACTTAAAGAAATATTGGAATTTATTGTACTTCCACAAATTGTACGTAGATGTCTTAAAAACTTAGGTTTAAATTAAGAATTTATAGAAAGTAAATTTTATAAGCCTCTTAAATGAAATGAAATATTTGCAATTTGCAACAAAATATTGCCTGTTACATTTGAAAATAACAAACTTTTGAAGAAAAAAAGTACTTTTATACATGGGTTAAGTTTAATCCGTTTAACATAAATGAAAGAATAAGAATACAACGTATGCCATTGAAAGAATTAAAAATAAAATATATTTAAAAAGTAAATCATAGAGGTAGGTATCTTATGGTTTGGAAATATATGACCGCTAGTGAGGTCATTAATTTATATTTCATAGATAATACAATGAGTAATTTATACAGATATGTATCATAATATTAGAATTTAATTCTATTTGCGGTATTGCAAAATTGAATGTGTTAGTGGTGCTCTTTCAAAACCCATTATATATATTTTTAACATTTTCAACCCCAAATAAACAATGGCAGTGTAGATAAAAGAAATTCAGTTACGCTATATTATGCTTTATGAGTTCCAACTTGGATATAATGCAACAATGGCAGTCAAAAATATCTGTAAATCAATGGGCACGGATGCAATAAAAATTAGAAAGTGCCAAATATGGTTCAAAAAATTTCGTTACCAAAGTCAGGTAGACCAAGAGTAATTGATAGTGAGGAGATTAAGACTGTCATCGAAACAGATCCACGGTTAACGATACGGGAGCTAGCACAAAGACTCGAAATGCATTCTGGAGTTGTTCATAAACACTTTAAAAAATGGGAAAGATGTTAACTTGCTGTAAATAGGTACCTCATAAATTATTCGAACAGAATCTCGCGCAGCGTGTATAAATATGCCAGTCAATATTGATTCGGGAACAATGCGAATCATTTTTGAAATATTTTGTGTTACTGGGGATGAGAAATTTCTAATTCCTATACCAAAAGCTTGGTTACACACCAAGAAGATCATGCTGTGCATTTGGTGGGATATGAGGAGCATAATTCAATTTGATTTATTGAATTTTGGATAGACAATCACAAAAGACGTGTATTGCGAACAGTTAGATCGTTTGAAAAAGGCTTTAGTCATAAAAAACCCGGCACTTTTAAATCGAAAAAGGGTAAATTTACATCGAGATAATGCTCGTTCTCATGTTTCAAAAAAGACAATTGCAAAAATAAATGAATATATTTGGGAACTTCTACCTCACCGGACATAGCACCAAGCGATTATCATCTATTTAGATCTTTAAGACATTTTTTAAATGGAAAAATATACCGAACGAAAGAAAACATAAAAAATTATAATGAAGAATTAATTGGTTCTAAAAATCCAATGTTTTTTGAAATGGGTATTAAAAAATTAATTGATAGATGGAGAAAGGTTGTAGAAAATGAAGAAGAATATATAATTGATTAAAAATGTTGCGTGTTTTATTTTTTCCTTTTTTAAAACTATTCACAAAAAAACACAGATTTAGATGACAATCTATATATATATATATATATATATATACTCGTATATATATATATATATATATATATATCACATATATATATATATATATATATATATATATATATATACTCGTATATATATATATATATATATATATGAAATTTATCTTTTAAAAATGAATATTTCAGCTATCAATAAGATTTAGTCCATTATAAAATCAACAAATGTTACAGTCCTACATTTTTTTACAAAATTCAGTGTTACATTTTTTCAAATTACTTTTATCCCCTATGAGTTAAATATTTCAAATAAAGGCTTATCATTTAAAAAAGCACTTTTCTTAAAATTTTACTTAACACATATATTTATCCTCATATTAAAATGTCCTTTATTTTGATGATGAACACATTTTTTAAGTGAAACTCGATCATGATAGTTTATTCTTATTATGTGAATTGTTTCACATTGTTAACACTTCAACAACGCTAAGAAATTGTAAAAACTTCAATAGACTTATTATAACAAAAGTTTCATAAACCCATTATTTCACCAAATAACCCGATCAGTTGGCCACTAAGATCATGTGATCTAACTCCATTAGCTTATTTTCTGTAGGGTTATGTGAAATTATTGGTTTATGATAATAAACCACAAACTACAGAAGGATTAAAAATAAAAATTCAAAGTATAATTCATGAAATTGGACCACAATTATGTGAAAGTGATTAAAAATTGGACTAAACCAATGCACTATGTCAAGTGAAGTCGCAGTGGTCATATGAGTAAAATTGCGTTCCATCATTAATTCCACAGAATATGCTTAAAAATAAAAACATAAATAACTAATTAATTAAATACTTTATTGAAAAACTCTCTCTCTCTCTCTCTCTCTCTCTCTCTCTCTATATATATATATATATATATAAATATATGTGTGTGTGTATGTGTCTGTGTGTGTATGTATATGTTGGTCTTAAATTCCAAAATAATTTAAAATCTTCAAACTACACCAAGAAGTATAAAAAGATGCATATTGGGAATAATACACAGAAATAGAAATAAAACGGAATGGACTAGAAAGAAAATAAAAATGAAGTACGTTTTAGCAAAAGTGGAAATAGATTGGTCATATAGTATAACAAGAAGACCATCGATGGGCAAAAGAAATTATTGATAGGAAATCTTAATATATTATGTTGTCAAGTATCTCCCTTCAAGGAACATCTTAATAGAAATTCAAAATTTGTCAAAAAGGCGGAAGGGAGATATTTGACAACCTAATATATAAATTCCAAGGAAGAAACCCTTGGATAGATGGGACATTTGTCAAAATGGACTGGAAGAAAATAGCTTTGGATCAATTAGAGAGGATCATCGAAATGGAAAGTTGTAAGAAGCAGTCATCCAGCAATATATATAAAAAAATTGATAATAATTATAAATATATACGAGTATATATATATATATATATATATATATATATATATATATGGTCATCCAAATGTGAAGCCTAAATTTGTGTTTTATTAAAAAGAAACTATACATATGTTTCTTTTTAATAAAACACAAATCTAGGCATCATATTTGGATGATCCTATATATGCATATGTATGTTATATATAATAAATTGATATAAACTGTCATTTACTTTTAATAACTAAACTCTCAGCAAGATTAGATAATTTAAATATATTTTGCTCCACATTCCGATAAATTCTAGGTAATAGATATTTTTAATCAATTAATACATTTAATAATTATATTTATTAGTTTATCACTATGACTAATTAAATTTTTCAGAAATAAATTACATTATATAATCATATTTATTACATTTCATAATAGCATACAGTAAAATACGATTACAGGACCATCGAGGTACATATTAAGGAAAAAGTGAACAATAAAATTATTTTATATTCATTTCAATGTACATTTTTTTATGAAACTTTTTATATTCAATTTCTTACAGTTACTTACTTTTTATTTAGAATCTATTATAGCTACTATTAGTTTCAGCACGGATATAATTAGACAAAAATGAACAAATAACTAAAGAATAACCGATATTCATGAAAATTGGGAACGAAAAGACGTCTAAGGTAGCTGTATACGTAATATATATATATATATATATATATATATATATATATATATATATATATATATGTAAAATAATTTAAGAACTTTAAACAAGTTAAAGAAGAACGGAAAATGCATATTGGCAAAAATAAATAGGCAGAAAGAAAACAAAATGAGAAATATTACAGGGTTTAAAGTAGAAATATTACAAGAAGAGAAGAAAATGCCAAGAAAGAGATAGAATAATAAATGAATAATGATATTAGGAACTTTGTTGGAAATTTGTAGAATAAACTTATGCAATAAAGATGTAATAAATCATTTGAAATTGAAATGGAAGAATTTAAAAGAGACTTTTATTTATTATTGAATTAATAGAGGCTACAAATTATATATATATATATATATATATATATATATATATATATAAATATATATATTTATATAGATTGTGTAGTAGCTAACACCAACGTCTGTCATGTGGGAGAATGTGTTTGATTCCTGGTCGAAGATGATTTCAAATGCAGAGTAACTAATATAAAATCGTTTAATTAACAAAATAAATGCTTATATTTTCAGAAAACTTGTAATTAAAGGACTTGAAAATAATTTATAAAATCTCTTTCATAGATAAAAGAAAATAGTTTTTTATTTAGATGGCAAATGAAAAAATAATGATGCAAATTGAAAAAAAATTTAAAAAACATAAATTTGGTGGAAATTTTACATAATATTAAAATTACCTTTTACTTCAAAATTGCAATATTTTATTTATCACTGTGATAAAATATAATTATATGAAGGTTGAATGATTTATATTGTTATATGAATATTGAATGGTTTATATAGTTATAAAAATGTTAAACAATAATGAAAAAGAATGTTGATAATGAAATAATGAAGAAATTATAGTTGGAGCCACAAAGTCACAAATTCATTTTTTATTAAGATAAAATTCGAATAGAGACATTTAATTGTGGTTATTTTAACTGAATTTTTAAAACATTTACATAATTATCGAATCTTCAATAGCAATTACGAATAATATTATTCAAAATAATAAAAATTAATTGAAATTGAAATGTTTTTGTTAAAAAATGTTAAAATCTAAGTTGTATAAAATATTAGAATATAAAATATTATAGTGATTTAAAATTTTAATTTCTATGTAAATATAGATACGGCAAATTTTACAATGACCAATTTAAGAAATTTATAAATAAGTAAAATTGTATCTCGAATTGATTAAATAAATATATCTATTAAAACTAAAATATTTAAGTTTATTATTAAGTCACTAACTATACATTTTTTAAAAAGCATACATCATTGCCGTACGCTATGTAAATTATATCTCATTTTCAGTGTCTATATCAAAAGAACTGTTATTCAAATCAAATTTATCAAAGGAAATATACGTCAACATTTCCATTAGATAAATTATGTCACTGGGTAACTTAGAATGACAGTAACACAAATGATAGGCAAAGAAGTAAGTACACAAAACTCGAACGAATTCTAAATTAAATGAGCAAAACGCGTAAAACGGACGAGGCGAAAACCGGGTCAATGGGAGAGATTGGGGTGCAAAACTGGCTCATGTTTACATTATAATACAACCATCAACCGATATAGTTTTGAAAAACGTCTAGATATGTCACTTTATTCTTTAAGGAGACATATTTTGCTTGCTTACTTTTCAAATACTTGCGCGTATTTTTTTCCATTCGCATTTCGAATGTACAAATATCGTGAATTCTCGTAATATTTATTTACTTAGTGGATAAAAAGACAAATATGTAGTATATGATGTTTTATCCGGAAATAGAATATCAAATACAATAAATACGAAACTAGTCATCAATATATAAAAATGTATAAATGGGTCGATACAATTTCAAAATTATAAACAACTGTATCAAAATAAATATCTACAGAAAATAAATACAGAAAAAAGTATTTATTTTATATAAAATAGTCATATTTACTTAAATGTTATATAGTATTTTTTTAATAAAAAATAAATTAAACTGAATTTATTTCATGCAAACAAAATTTATAATTATACATTAATTTTATATTATTATTATGGATTTAATTAATTTTTAGATACGTTTACATTTTTATATCAATAAACTATAAAATATTAAAAAACTAAAAATACTCAATTATATTTTTTTATAAAAATCATCGTCAAATAATTAAAACTTTAACAATAAAATGTGACAAGATGATACCTATTTTTTCATATTTTCTAAAACAAATTTTTATTAATCCGTCATCTCAGTTTAAATTCCACATAATGAAATTTTTTGAGTAAAAAACTTAAATTGAAATATCATTTTATAAAATACTTAAATTACATTTTTAATATACATGTGTGTGTACATATATGTATGTACATTTTTTTATCATTTATTTAATATGAAGAGCATTTATATACTTAAACACCAATTAACGACGAACATATTTTCTAATTAAAATGTCAGTTGAAAGAAATACAACATGTTAAGTGCATGACAACTTGCTATTTATATGAATTAAACAGATATTTCTAACTTCCTTATATGTTTTATGATATATATATATATATATATATATATATATATATATATATATATATATATATATGCGTATAGATTCATATTCTTTATAAAATTTGGGTTAATGACATAAGAAACGCAAACGCATTTGCGAGTTGAAAATAACATTTTCGTACACCAATAACGTGCAGAGATGCAACCGGATCGATGACCCAAAATTCTAGTAAAACTATTAGCAAACAGTGACGACTAGGAAAACAGGACAAACAACCGGGTGAAAGGCCGATAGCCGGAGCCAAACACTAACTGTTAGTGAAATGCAGCGAATCAAAAATGCACGGGGTTGTTGTCTCTCCATTCTATATCTAGGTTGCGAGAACGTAGATAAATCACGTCATTTTTTATTCTGCACGTTTCATGCAAGCCAAAAATCCCAAAACTGGCAGTAAGGATATATTATCAGTTTTCTTTATATAGTGTTTAAAGATGAACCAGTAAAATATATAAGTATAAAAATATATGTCATCGTTGAAGATTTAGTTCAGTGTAATGATTTATTTTCATATATAATGGTAGTATTTTTAGATTGAAAATATTTATTGTGTAATGATGAAAAAGTTCAATTACTTTTAACAAATGTAGCAAACTATTCAATTGATGATTTTATTAGATTTGATTTTATTATCTTCATCAGATTTTATTATTTTTAGAATTACAAAAACAATTACACATTTTTTACTATTGAATCGAATATTCATTGAATATTTCTTATTAAATTACAAATAACACTATTTTCATTCTATATTCATTATTAAATTATTATAAAATATGAAAAATAAATTATTATATATTCTAGTAAAATACTTAGAAAATAATCCATAATTCTTTAAATTTTAAATTAAAAAAGATTTTTTTTAAATAGTTGAAAAAAATTTAATCCAGTACACTATATTTAAATAATTTTTAAATATTACTTTATTATTATTAACATTAATTTTTAATATTTAATTTATCGCCGATTACATAATATCTTATAAAGTATAAGTCATTTACACAGAAAGATTTTTACGCTCAATGATCACTTAATGTTAAAATTTTTTTTAATGCTCATTTAAAATCTCATTTTATCAACTTTAGAGAGAAATATTATGAAAATTAAATTGTATACAAAGTATATAACAAATTAACGATTATTAAATATGTTTATAGTAACTTAGTGTTAGTGCTTAATGTTTTTTTAAATATAAAAATAAAGTTATTTGCCGTGTTACATTTTTATGTGTTTAAGTAGATAATATCGATTTTTTTATTTAGATTGTTGTAGTTATTTATTAAAAAATGAATAAGAATTTACTTTGAATATCTTTTTTATAAAAAAATAATTGGGATATTTAAAAGCATATTAATAGTATAATGGCTGTTGCTGTGAGATGTAGCTCTCAAATAAGTATTATTATAAATTAAGATTCAGACTTTTAACTATTATATTAGAAAAGAATAATATTATGGAATTTTATTTATCATGAAATTTATATTCAATAACAAGACTAATTCATAATAGAAAATTAGGTCCACTAAAAAGAGATATGCGCTTAGCATACAATTATTTTAAGCACGTAGAAGTGTTTTAATCAAAAATATTTGATTAATTTATTTTACTGTTGTTTTATCATTGCTATACTTCAACATACACTAAAACAAATGTTTTATCATCAGTATTTACTAAGAAATAATGAAGAAAAGATATCTACCAATAAGGTTTATTTAAGGCACTGTATACTTTATGAGTATCAACAAAAAATGATACTGTAGAAGCATATAGAAATTTGTTAAAAGTTTTTGGAGTAAACGCAGTATCTGAAAGGAAATGCAGAAGATGGTTCGAAAAATTTAAAAATGGAGACTTCCACTTAAAAACAAACCATGTTCTGGAAGACCTTCCGTGACTAATAATGATATTCTTCACAAAATTTTAAAAGAAGACACATTTTTATTAACAGATATTTTTACAAATATACACACAGGTAGCACAGGAATTAACTATTGAGAACAGATAGGATCGTGTCAAACCCTCTGTTCGTCTATAATTTCACTCAATAAAAATGAACCATTTTTGGAACGTCTCTTAAATGGAAATAAAAAATGGATTACATATGAAAATGTAGTAATGTAAGTAAAAAAGCATACTGCAAAATTAAACAACCTGCTTCATCAACATCTAACCCGTGTTTAAATGTAAAAAACATAATGTATTGTAGTATATATAGTTGTGTATAAGAGGATTATTTATTAAGTACTCTTTTAAAGCCAAAATAGATGATTAATTCTGAAAAATATTGTCAACATTTGAACAATTTGAACATTAAACTTAAAAAAAGTCTAGTTCTTGTTAACAGAAAGCAAATTATCTTATAACATGATAACACAAGATTACATATTTCTTTAACACCCAGAAAAAAAATAGGGGAATTTGGTTGAGTCGCCCAACATATTTTCCAGATATAGCACTTTTCGAATGTCATTTATTTTTGGCTTTAGAAAATTTTTTAAATAGAAAAAAATCAATGAAAATAAATATGTGAAAAATACACTGGGTAAGTTTTTAGCTTTTAAGGACGAATCGTTTGGTCGTAGAGAAATTGAAAGCTTCCATCAATATGGAAAAAATTAATATTAATGGAAATTAAGTTGATAATTAAAAATTAAAAAACTGTATAAAAAATTATTACTTTCTTTTAATTGAAAAATGAACAGAACTTCTAGTAGATCTGACGTAAAATTCTCAACTTTAATATAAGACAATGAAAAAATACACGTATTAGAAAATAACTACTCTTACTTCGAGACAATCAATATATTTATAACATTAAATATTTATAATATTGTTAATATATATGACGTTTTTTTAAGCGTGATAGAACTTTAAATTGAATCCCTATCAAAAGTTCTATCTAACCTAAAAAAAACACCTTTATCATACCTTTATATAAATATACACATACATGTATATAAATAAAGAATGTTTTTTTAGAGTAAATAGAACTTTCGATATAGATTCCATTTAAAGTTTTACACGCTTAAAAAACACTTATATATACATCCTGATAAAAACATATTTGATATTAAAATTATTTTGTTATTATAAATCAAGTGTATTAAATGTATACTTTTGTATAGATATGAATTTTACAAAATTTTAATGAATAATTTTTCAAAATTCTAATCGTATTTAAAAAAATTGTAAGTTTTTATTTAAAATATTATATATGAAAATAATTACTTCATTTATATAGGAAAAATATGCAATAACAAAATAACTTTTTTCAATTAAATGAATTTATTGCGTAATATATAAATATTATTAAAATTCGTGATTCATTTATGTTAAAAAATAAACAGAAATTTGTCAGGTAATTCAATTTATTGTTAATATTAAAATATATTTTAACAATGAATGATTTAAAATTAAACATTTTTTTTCAGTTATCTTCTATTCACTCTATTCTAGTTACTGTATATTTGATTGACTCATTATCAAAACACAATAATATAAAATGCATTTTCTATTTAATAATGTTGAATTTGATGATGATGGAATATTGCTATCAAAATAAATATTGACTAATAAGTAATTATTGAATACTTTTACAAATTCTTGCGGTGTTTCTTAGAATACCATATTTATATAATAATAATATTTTATCAATAATGTTAAATTGATACTTTTGTAGAATTATATCTGTTTAGCGTTTAATTTGCATTAGAATTTTTTCAAATCTTGTATATCTATTATAAACAATATTTAAGGTATAAAATTAGGAAATATAATTGTTATAATATGTAAAATAAACATATATAAAAATGAAAATTAAGATACAACAAAAATAATATTACATATATTATTTTTTATGGCTCCGATCATTTCCATTTAATATAATAAATTCAACAATTTTGATATAAACGACAAACAAAGAACATATAACTGGTAAAAGATAAATTTATAAAAATTAGCGAATACGGACTTTAAGACTTTTTTTACATTTTTGCTTCACTCACTAATTTTAATCTTCTTTCAATATAAATTCAACAATTTTGATATCATCTAAAATAATCGAGAAATCAAAAATAATAAATATAAAAAAAATCATAAAAATAATGGACTTGTAGATTGATAATAAAATTTTGACTTAGATTCTAAATTATTATTTTCCTTTAATGCTAATTTAACGATTTTTATTTCATCTAATTTAAAAGAAAAAAATCAAAAGAATACACTAAATACTTTTTTATATTTAATTTTTATATTTCCTAATTTAATCTATAAAAAATATTAGAAAGGGTTATTTTTAACAGAAAAATAAATTATATTAAATTATATACACGGGTATGTTGAAAACAACATGATAAATATTTTTTACATTTCATTTTTACTTTTTTTAGTTTAAACTAAAAAAATATGAAAAACGGTTATTTCTGATAGAATAAATGATTGTTTTAAATTATATGTACAGATATGCTTAAAATAACACGCTAAATATTTTTTGTACTAATTTTTTACATTTTTTAGCTTGAACTATAAAAATATGAGAAACGATTATTTCTGATAGAATAAACGATTGCTTTAAATTATATATACAAATATATTCATTACCTTTCTAAATGCGTATTCAACGATTTTCATGTACATGCGCACCACTATATTTTTTCCATTTCACGATTTTCATAGGCACGTAATTTTTTGTTGTTCTTTTGCTACTTTGTCATTTTTGCAATTTTGATGCTTCAATAAACAGGTAACTTCGTAAAAAAGTGATTAATTATTATTAATCATAACAGATTTAAAAAATCAATAACTTTTTAATAAACACTAGTACTATAATCTGATATTAGAGGGTTAAAGGTACTCAAGGTATTTGAGAATTTCTTTTTTAAATTAAAAATAAAAATAAGCATATTTAATTATTGTATTTTTTCAAGCAAATACCACTAGAAAGTTGTCATTTAAAATATTAAATATGTTAAGGAAAAATACAAAAATTATAAAATTTATATTATTATTTAATATACCTTATTTAGATAAATATTATGTATATATACACACGAGGGTCGTTTGATAAGTATGGTAAAAAAGTGATAAAAACTAAATTGAAAAATTTAATTTAATTAATTAATTAATTAAATTAAACAATAAATAAATTTACCATACTTATCAAACGACCCTTGTATATATGTGAGATCTATAAAACTAAATTAGAAGTTTTTTTTTAAAAAAAAAAATAATGGTTTTCTGTTTGTTCAGACAATATATTTTTATGAAATTCAATAATAAACGGAAAAACACAGAACGTATATATATTGTCGTAATCGCCGCATTTGAGATATTGAATTTTCATAAAAATCATATTACACCATTTTAACTGGTCTTCAGTTGCACTCGTATTACTAGAACGCAGGGGTTACAATGACCTGGAATATAAACAATCAACGTAACTGGATTCAATTAAAGTGCGATATTCACTGAATACGTCATTTTTTATTTATTTCCGTCTCAGTTCTACTCATCCGTGTTTCAAATATATTCAACAACACCCGGAGCATATGACCGGATCGTTGACCCAGTTTTACTATCGGGAACATCGTATCTCGCGATTCGGATTATCAAAATTTCATAGTATGCCCCATAAGAAAAGATTACGTTTAGTATATTTGCGGGTAAGAGACAAAAATATGTTTTTCTCAACTACGGAAGTACTACTGTTAAGAATCTATGTTTAATGTAACCTAATGCACTTCTAGGTGGTTGGTGAGTTAATTGTAAATTTATTGACTGTTTATTTTTAGCATTTACTTATGATATTCTATTTTCAGACATAATGTATACGTGTATATTTATAAATATATATATATATATATATATATATATATATATATATAAAGAAAGAGAGAGAGAAATATTTAAAAGTATGTGTAAAAAACGAACACAAAATAATATGTAAAAAACAATATAAATATATTACAGTTTATTACCTATGGCTAAAATAATAGGTTTATCATTTTTTTTTAAAATATAAATTATCCAAAAAAAATATTGATATATCATTAACTTATTTTTATTTTAAATCACATTGATTAAAACAAATTTTTCCACATAGTATAAAAATTAATAATTTAAGTGAAAATAAAAATAGAGAGAAAAAAATAATAGATCCTTGAAAAAAATAATAAGTACGGTAATAGAAACATATAAAAACTTACAAAAGGAGACTTAAAAAGCAAAATGTTACAGAATTTGTTATCGTTCTGAATTAATAATTTATTGAGTAACCTTTGTTTTTTAATACTTCATCGCATTTGCTTAGTATTAAATCAATAAAATTTCTACATTCCTATATTCCTAGAATTCTATATTCCTATATTCCATTTCTATATTCCTAGAATTATTGCACACACCATACAGCTTGTACTTCTTCTTATAAGTGATTTTTATTTCTGATATTTTTCGTTCCAATTACATTTTTGATATCGCCCCATAAATTCTCAATCAGGTTTAAGTCTGACGATTGAGCAGGCCAACCCATAACTGAAACAAGATGATCTCTAAACAACTTCTTCACATTTTTCGAGATATATTTGGGGTTATTATCTTGTTGCAATTTCCAAATCAGTGGCATATTCCCTTCGGCATGAGGAAGAATGATATTCTCTAACAAATTCATGTAAGTATATTGGGTCATTTTTTCTTGAACCCAATATACAGGCCCAATACCACGCCACGAAAAACAATCCCAAATCATTATACTACCGCTACCATATTTTATTATTTTCTTAATGTGATATGGTTTTAATTCCGTTTTTAGATCTCTCCTTATGAATGATCAACCACCAGGCACTAATAAATTAATTTTTGTTTCGTCAGAAAATAGAATATTTTGCCATTTTTTCTCTCTCCAAATCTCTCCAATTTGCATGTTTTTTAATAAATTTTATTCTACTTTATATATATATATATATATATACATATTTGCTGATATAAAGTACTTTATGCGAATGTCGACTAAATAAATTAGCTTTGTTCAATCGACTACGGATAATTATAGCACTAACATTGAATTCACTTCCTTGTAAAATGTCTTTTACCATTTTAAAAGGATCTTTTTTATTTATTAAAATATTTTTTCTGTTAACTTGTACACGTTTTTTTCGTTTTCTATCCCTAAATTCATATACTTTTTATATCTAAAGACATTTCAAACTAAATTTACTAATCGATTATCAATTTTGGCAATATCTTATAACTCTTTCCCTATTTTTTCAAGTTTAGTATAATTTTTCCTTCCTCAATAGAACAATAGCTAAATCGACCCATAACAATCTAAAATTTCGCTACAATAATCACCAGCTTGGTTTTCAATTTAAAACAGTTACATTATATTTTTTAAAAAAATCAATAACGAATTATTACTTATTTAGAGAAAATAAACAACTGTTTGCACTGTGTCTATTTATATATCCATTCGACATTGAATTTTTTTATAATTATTCGGGAAATCCTTTTAAAATGTCATTTTAATATGACTAAATAATATCAAGGTAGAGTATTTAGTGATGCAAACAATTATTAACATAATTGATAACGTTTTAATATCACTTCATTTTTATTAGAAAATAGCGAATGAAATAAGTTGATGATGTTGTTCCTATTATTTTGGCCAGCGGTGTATATACGAGGGTCGTTTGATAAGTATGGTAAATTTATTTATTGTCTAATGTAATTAATTAATTAATTTAATTAAATTTTTCAATTTAGTTTTTCTTACTTTTTACCATACTTATCAAACGATTCTTGTATATGTATAATTCATATGTAAGTTGTTTCAATTTATTTTTTTCTAACTAAATTTCTGAATGATAATAAATGTACACTAACGTATTAATAAACCTGTTATAAAATAAAAATAACAAAAATTAATATTAAATATTTGAAAAACATAAATAATTTTTGAAATAAACAAAAATGTTATAAAGTTACAAAAATAATAATGGGTAATAACAATATTTCAATAAAATGTATTCTTTTAATTGTTTTTCTTTGCATTTTTGTATCCAAGTTTTAAAGAATACAGTTTTTAATTATTCTTTATATTTTTCAAATTACAATAAAAAATTAATTATTATTCATATAAATAATACAATTTATTCATAGCAAAAGTTTAATGTTAATAGTTTTGTAAAGACTATTTTTAATAAAAAAAGTTATTAAGTACTGAAAAGAAACTTTGGAAGATTCGATATTTTAGTTAGGATAATTGTTAATACATTTATATTTGATAAACTGTTTTTTAAAAAAATAATTTACGAAATAAAATGTTTTTTGGCAAATAAAATAAAACAATATATATATATATATATAATCAATAACATTTTCCTCCAAGCGACCCCCTTCTCTTAAAAAATGATAACATTAATAAGAATTTTTATATTTTTTAAAATATCTTTTAGATTCGTTTCCTATTTACTCTATCTTCTCTTATAATTAACTCTTTATATTATTATTAATAATTATTATTCGTTTATTTAAATTCTAATTTTCAAAGGTAAAAGGACGTTATTAAGTTTCAAAGCAAACGATTATGGTATATATAGAACTAATTATTTCAATTAAAATTTGTAATTTTCATGCTTGTAAACTGGAATACTATTAAACCATTTATAATATGAAATTTTACATAGTCCTATTTTATATCGTACGAGTATATAATTATTTGTTGATAAAATTCGCTGTTATTTATATTGTTGCATAATATGAATGATTAGTTTTACTATTATCTGACGATGGAATAAGTATTGAAACTAATCATTGATTTATAAAAAACTACAAACAATCTTAAGATTATAAGAAAGAAATTTACAATAAAATTATATACAACGCGTAGTGTGACTTTGAGGTACCGTTTAGTTCTTATTATTCCATTTTTAAATTTCAAGAGGTTTTAAAAAAGGTATTGTTAGGGGTGTGTTCTAAAAACCATTCTTATACATTTGTGTGGTCCATTTTATTTTATCCTACTTGAGAATATATAATTTCGATTAATTGAAAAGAAAAATACAAAAAATATGTAATTTATTTTTAATCATGACTTACTTCCTTAAAAAAATTGAAAAAATCTCTTTTTGAAAAATTCAATAACATAAATATATTGTTATTTAGGAATATAAATTCACGTTCATGTTAAAAAGATATTTGCGTTATATTTAACAAATTTATGAGTTCATTAAAAAGTTATGTTAGTGCGGTACAGATGCGTGCACCACATATGAAGACACAAAAATGTTCGTGATAATAAATCACAAGATCTATTCATTGTTGAATTTTTTTAAAAAAATATCAACAAGATTTACACCAAAAATCAGTAATAAGACATGCTCTTGATCATGTCATGTTAATGAAAAAAATGTACTACATTTATTATAATAAATCACCTACTTAAATAAAAAGAAGCTTACGAAAACCGGGCGTTATTAAATAAAACATTTTAACAAATTAAAAACTATGGCGGTAGAAAAAAATACAAACATTACTGAAAAGATTAAATGTAAATGAGAAGGAACAGTGGCTATTAGTGTAAACGAGTAGGCCTTACTGTAAAATGAGAAACATTCTATGACCATTAGAGAGTACTGATTAAGAATCAATATAAATATAAAAATTTCCAAAACGAAATCGATAAATAAACAGAGTAATGATACTAAATACTTTATTAGAAATTTGTAAAAGAAAAGGAATTGATTGTTGGAACTAGAGAACTTTAGATTCATGGAATTGATGTTATATATATATATATATATATATATATATATATATATATATATATATATATATATAGGGTGACTCAATAAGACTGAACGGTTTAGACATATATTTACTTGCTTACTATCATTAACTATTCTTAAATATCTTCAGTTTCATTTGATCGTGGGGGATCAAATGAAATAGGGAAGGGGGCTATATTATTAAACTTGAATTTGTTCCAAAAGGTAAAATTGTCACTGGCGAGTACTATTCTGGTTTTATAGAGCGTTTATGCAGGATGATACTAATAATTAAATTAAAATATCGAGAGTTGAGAAACTGGTACTTATTGCACAGCAACACATTAGATACTTCACAGGACCGTTGCTGTACGTGAATTTTTGTCCAAAAAACAAATGTGAGTCATCTAACATCTACCATTTTTGTCAGATTTGTTACCGTGCGACTATTTTTTTTTCAAAAATATAAATGACAAAAAATCTATTGTTCAATGAGGTTGAAGCCATACAAATCATCATGATGTAAGTCATCAAGTCCATATTTATTAAAATCTTTCCGTACATTGTTTCAGCGTGTTTAGCGTTGTATTTTTACAGAAGAGATATATTTTGAATAGATATTTAAATTTTTGGCAAAATATGAAAGTTTTTTTTTAATCAAAAAGTTTAGTTTATTTTTTGACACTACACATATAGGGTTTTTCAGTAAGCGCTTCAGAAGTTAAAATGGAGATAAAATAAAAGATATTTGTTTAATTTCTATTTTTAAGCATAATCTATAGCAGGGGTTGGCAAACTTTTTTTGGAAAGGGCCAGATGGTAAAATTTTTAGGCTCGGCGGGCCAGGTAGTAAACTGAAAAATATTTACATGAGCAATTGTACTCATAGAGCAACAAAAAAAGGTTTAATTTTTTTATTAGGAAATGATATTTTTACATAATATTTATATACACATGCTGACATTTACAAAAAAATGAATAACATATTTCCATTTATTAATAAACGTTTTATAGAACTGCTTAAATTTTAGACTAATGTAATGAATGTAATTGTTTTTTCTGAGATAATATTTCATCATACTAAAGTTCGAAATTAGTACTTCCTATCAGTAAAGTTGTTCGTAAATGTTCATCTGTTAAAAACGATCTGTATTGCGATTTTCAAAAATGAAAACCAATATTAATCCGCGGGCCGAATTAAAAACAGACGGAGGACCGGATTTGGCCCTCGGGCCGTAGTTTACCGACCTCTGATCTATAGTATTAATTATGGAACAATATTTTGCTAATATAACCACCACGACTTCGCTTGACTAAACGAATGCACTATCGTTTAGTCCAATTTTTAGTCATTCTTCCACATAATTGTGGTCAAATTTCATGAAGTACACATTTAATGTGTATTTTTAATGCTTTTGTTGTTTGTGGTTTATCAGCATAAACTAATGATTTCACATAACCTCACAGAAAATAATATAATGGAGTTAGTTCACATGATCTTGGTGGTTAATTGATGGGTCCATTTCGTAAAATAATGGACTATTTAAACTTTTGTTTCAATAAGTCTATTGAACTTTTTACAATTTCTAAGCATTGTTGAAGTGTTAAACGTTCCATGATAATTTGCCAAACTATATTGAGTTGAAATATCAAAATAAGCTTAAAAAAATTCACATATGGCTGCCATCAACTATAAGAGTTCTGATATTCTTATTGGAAAACGATCTCTCTCCCTAACTACCACCCTCTCTCCCTACCTCTCTCTCTCTCTCTCTCTTTCTATATATATATATATATATATGTATATATATACATATATATATATATATATATATATATATATATATATATATATATATATATATATATATATATATATATATATATATATATATATATATATATATATATATATATATATATATATATATATATATATATATATATATATATATATATATATATATATATATATATATATATATATATATATATATATATATATATATATACACAAATTATTCAATTGTACAATTTTAATGAATATCTTATTGTGATTTTACTCATTATATTATTAATCAGAAAAAATAAAATAATAAATATTAGAAAGATGTATACAAAAACATTTTTTCATAACAAACAACATTATTATTTTTTAATAAATTTAATATAATTAACACAACAATGACACATCAGTAATATTTATAAAAATACAATGGTGTTATGACTATGGTTCAATGACACCTTTCAACTTATTCAATAATAAATATATAGACATACAATGTTTCATTAAAAAAATAAAAACTTTACAATGTAATATATTAAATATTATAAAAATCATCATTTTTTTTAATATGACGTTAAAGTTCATTTATAAAAAAATCGAAACATTACACGTAAATTAAATTATACAGCCTGTTAGTAATTATATAAAGTAACAGTGATAATATATACATTAATTTTATTTAAAATGGGTTAGGTAGTGAAGACCTAAAAAGTATGTAAATTAACAGCGGCAGGTGCGGCTGTGACATAATTGTGTAGAGAAACTGAGATTAATCATTTTCTAACTTCATTGTGAAGAATCTAATTTTACCTTTTGTTATATGGAATATAAATAGCATCTTTGTGAAAAATCATACGTATTTTTAATAGATTTATGTATATGTTATAATAGCTTATATTTAAATCCATATTTTCTTGTTCAGATTCTATTTATAGGAATAGTGATTTTACAACGTACTTATTGTTCCCTTGAAACTACTGTGCGTTGATTTCAGAGAAATTTTTGATTTTTAAATTATGATACTCGTATGTGTGTATGTGTATGTACGTATTATGTTTGTATGTATGTATGTATATATATGTATATATATATATGTATATGTGTATATATATATATATATATATATATATATATATATATATATATATATATATATACCGACTGAATAGCACAGTGGTGCATCACCGCGTGTCAAGTGGGAGATTGCGTTCGATTCCCAGTCTGAGAGTCCCTCACTTTCGAGAGTTGAGAATGAAGGCCGATAACCTCATCTTGTAAAAAAATAACTGTCGAAAAATTAAGGGAGTTAACCCTGAATAAAAAAAATCTTCACCAATCCGCCTGGTCAGAGTGGTGAATATGACCAAATACCAGTGAATGGTAGCATTCATTGAGGCTTTCGTCCAGTAGTGGATTGATATGGGCTTTATAATGTGATGTGATATATATATATATATATATATATATATATATATATATATATATATATATATACAGAGAGAGAGAGAGAGCTTTCCAATAAGAATTCAAAAGTTTAACAGCTGGAGGCAACCATTTTTAAATATTTTTTAAAGCTTATTTTAACATTTCAACTCAGTATTGTTTGCCAAATTATTATGAAACATTTAACACTTTAATAATGCTAAAAAATTGTAAAAACTTTAATAAACTTATTGAAACAAAAGTTTAAGGAGTCCATTAATTCATGAAGTGGACTCATCAATTGGCCACTAATATCATTTGATTTAGGTTATGTGAAATCATTAGTTTATGCTTATAAACCACAAACAATAGAAGCATTAGAAATAAACATTGAAAGTATAATTCATGAAATTGGATCACAGTTATATAAAACAGTAACTAAAAATTAGACTAAACGAATGCACTACCTCAAACGAAGTCGTAGTGGTCATATGAGTGAGACTGTATTCCATTATTAATGGTATAGATTATGCTTAAAAATAAAAATAAATAAATAATTAAATATCTTTTGTTTTATTTCCATTTAAACTTCTGAAGTGCTTACTGAAAACCCCTACATATACACAGTCTGTTCAAAAAGTACTATGAATTGTTTATTCAAAAGACTAGCATTTAAGGATCCTTAATTTTTTGTGGGTAAGTAGGCAACACTTTATTTAGTTTATTTATATTCGTTGTTTATATCAGTCAACTGCAGGTACCAAAATCGATTTCTACAATGGATAAAATTATTTAGCAAAGAGTTTGCCTTAAATCTTATATTTTGAATGAAATTTCTAGTGCCGAAGCGATAAAAATATTAAAAAATCCTATATTGATACTTGTACGTCAAAAACACGGGCATAAGAGTGGTATAAAATATTCATAAAGGGTTAAAAAGTCGAAGACCTGGAATGTTTTGGAAGTCCATTAACATCAACCACTGAAGAAAATATAGTAAAAGTGAAGAATTAGTGCTTGAAAATCGTCGTATAATTAAAAGAGACATTGCTAATATTTTAAATATATCTCTCAGCTCAGTTCATACCATTTTAGTGAAAAGAAAACACATGAATTTTGCATAACGATAATATACCGTCACACCCATTTACTCTTGTACACGATTTTTTAACTTAACACTCAATGTACGTATATCATCGCTCAAGCATCGTATTCGCCAGATATAGAACAGAGTGAAATGACCACTATAGAGAAAGAGTTTTGATACAGTAGGAGTCATAAAAAAGAATTCGGTAAAGGATCTGAAAATCATTTCTAAATTGGCTTATAAAGACTGTTTCCAGATCTGGATAAAGCGTTGCCTTATGTATTTTGCTTCCGATGGGGAATATTTTGAAGGAAACAAAATAAATTTACCTAAATAAATATATATTTTGTTTTATTTAACAATTCCCAGTACTTTTTGAACAGAGTGTATGTATATATATATATATATATATATATATATATATATATATATATATATATATATACGAGGGCCGTTTGATAAGTATGGTAAATTTATTTATTGTTTAATTTAATTAATTAAATTTTTCAATTTAGTTTTTCTTACTTTTTTATTTTTTATCATACTTATCAAACGATCCTCGTATAAATATATATATATATATATATATATATATATATATATACACATTTGTTCACAATACATGTTTACATTTGTTAACAAGTAATAAATAAAGACAAATTGGTATGACTTTTGATAATGGTAATTGAAAAAAATATTTATCAAATAAGGAATAAATTTTTATTCACTTATAAAGTAAATCACAATACTGTTGGGCTGTTACTAATAGTCAATTTTACTTCGTAAATTTAATGCATTTTAGAAAACTATCATTATATTACTATCTTTCATTAAAGTACTTTAAAATAATATACGCACACACACACACACACACACACACACACATATATATATATATATATATATATAGAGAGAGAGATATATATATATATATAATATATATATATATATATATATAAATATATATATATATATATATATATATATATATATATATATATATATATATATATATATATATAGAGAGAGAGAGAGAGAGAGAGAGAGAAAGAGAGAGTAATCCAAATGCGACGCCTAGATTTGTGTTTTATTAAAAAGAAACTATACATATGTTTCTCTGTATACCACCCTATACACATGTTTCCTTTTAATAAATAATATTATATTATATTACAGTAATCATAGACATAATATTATGAGGCCACTAGCAATAATATTTAAAAAAATTAAAATAGTTGTTATAATTACTATTTAATTTGATACTTTTTAGATTTTAATACAATTTTTGAACGATTAGCCTTAAAGTTTAAAATATACTAACAAGTAAGTTTAAAGTTTAAAATATACTCACTCTGTCACTAAAAATAAGGTTTCCCAACAAAATTTCACTAATATATTATATATTTTTCTATAAATTTGTCTTTTTTTATTTTGTTAATTCATTTTAATTTTTTTAAAACCTAATGATAGTTATAATCATTTTTTCTGCCTGTTTTGGGAATTTTCTTCAATACTTAATTTTCCCCAATACTTTGTTGTATTTCCACATCTATTTCGTTAATATTAATTTTCATAATTATTTAAATTTGTTTCTCTTCAGATCTACTTAATAGTTTAAATATCCTTGTTCAGGTTCTATTGTCTAATAAAACATGAACAAAGTACTACAACTACACTACAAGCAACTGATATTTCCATTATAATTCTGTATTGTGAATACCTTTACACACACACACACACACACACACACATATATATATATATATATATATATATATATATATAAAGGTTGAGTTTTCATTTTGTAATACTCATTAGAATTTTTCGAACATTATAACAATAATTAGCCAATTGAATGACAAAAAGATTACTAAAACACATTAATACAACCTTAATCTCATTTTAATAATAAAATGTTCCTCTTTTAGAATTTCAGAATATATTATTATAACTGTTTTGAAATAATACATATGGAATTTTATGTTGTACGTTCAAGGTACAAATATATATATATATATATATATATATATATATATACATATATATGTAAATAAGGATAATATATGATCATTCAGTAATTCCTAATAATTAATTTAAATTTTTAAAATACTGAGTAAGAATAAATTGCAAAATTAATAACTAAATACAAATTCTTCGTTTAATATGAAACTGAATATACAAATGGAAATGAACATACAAATAATTATATTATAAAATGTTTAATGGACTAAAAGAACCATTAATTACGCAAGTGAAATAAAATCTTAAAATTAATGCATAAAGTAATTTACTAAATGTGAGAAACGAAGAAGAAGAAATGCAGTATTAATTAAATCTAAAAAAGAATACTTGTGTAGCAGAATCAATAAAACGCTTTGAAATTTGAAATAAAAATAATATTAATTTATTTTATTTCAGTAATAATGTTAATTAAAAAAAATACTGAATTGAAAATACATTTTTTCTTTATATCGAAATAATAAAAAAATCATACATGAAAAAGCTGTTATGGTGATGTGAGAATAAGTTATTTAATAACTTGAAAAAATTGAATTTTTCGATACTACTAACAAACTTGTGTGTTTGAATATTAACCCTGAGAAATTGTAGCTTGAAATTACGTTTTCGTTAAAACAACAAAAAATAGATGATCTATTATTGTTCGTATATCATAATAATCACATCTCTATTGCTGGACCATGCTATAAAATGTTTACAGTTATAAAAAAAATAAGAATATTTGAATGTTTAATAAAAATATTTTTAAGAAAGTTTTTGATAAATTAGAAAATATAAGACCCTAATTTAAATCCAAGTATATTGAATTTATGACGAATTTTTTTTAAAAAACTGTACATTCTTAGGAACTTCACAAAATTTACCAAATAAATAAAAGAAATAAATAAATTATTACCTTTTTCATAGTATATTATTTACACTTTAATTTTTATTTCAAATTGAGAACATTTTTTTATTATTTTATTTAAGTAGAATTTTTTTTAATTTGTATTTTAATAAATAATATTAAAAATAAATGTAATTAACTTACTAAAATTGTCAATTTACTACAAGTACTATTATTACATTACAATACTACAATTGTCAGTTATGAAACAGTTTTATTAACTAGTTTATATATTATTAAATTTACAACACAATAAATGCGTCATTTAAATATTAAGTTGTGTGTGTATATATATATATATATATATTTTGTTTTATATATATATATATATATATATATATATATATAGGGTCTTTTTTCTACCACACTTAAAAAACACCTTGTTCTTGTTCTACCACACTTAAAACACCTATATATATATATATATATATATATATATATATATATATATATTTATGTATGTATGTATCCAAATTATATGTATGTATGTATCCAAACAAAAATGAAAGAAATTTAAAAAAAACAGAAAAATTCATGGAAATTATTATTTTTGAATTTATTACGTTCTAATAAGGAATTACAAAACGAAAAAAATGAAAAGAAAATATTTAAATGTTTGGACTTTTTTGATCATTTTATGAAATTTTATTTAATTCGGAAAGAAGATTAAAACTGTGACCAATTTGCTTTTCATATAGAATTAATTACTTCATCACCACACAATTTTACTAAAACATTTCATAAGTACTAATTATTCACTTTTTATCTTTAATTCATATATCGATACAAATGCTATCATTTTATATTCTTGTGCTCTAAAAATGTAACTATCAAAAAACATATATACGAAACGAAAATTGAACAACAAAAAATTAAAGAATACTAAATGAATTTATTCGAAAAAATAAGAGAAAACTATGAGAAGTTAAGATGCATATTTATTTGAGTTTGATTTTTAAATACTAATAAATATATTATAATTATAGAAGTATTTATTAAAATAATAAAAGACAATAAAATATTTTCAAACAATCCCCTAATGTTTAAACCTAAGAATATATTTTATTTGAATATTAGTCGATTAATAAGACATATTTGTCTTTATTTATGGAAGTAAAATACAAGCTTTAATTATTAAAATAACTATGCAATATTCACAAATGAATCACTGGCACCGATTTAATAAGATTTTATAAAAATGTTCAATACCATTTAGTTGTTCATTTTATTCAATAATGCACAATTCATGAAAATGCTATTATTATCAAAGTGCTTCAATAAGAAATCGTTTAAAACATATTATAATGTTAATGTGAACGATTCATTTAATCAAAAGTGAATTAATCACAGTAAAAAACAAATAGTGATAATTCAACGATTACAAGAAATAATAAAAAGCAAAGAAATGTATATTAAATAGAGGAAAAGAAAATTTAAAAAGAAAAATTATAGGAAAAAAAATTGCCTAGAAGCTTTCAATATAATAATAATAATTAGGGGTTACATTTTCACACAAATGAATTATTACTACCAATATCACAAAATATTATTCAATAATAACTTACTGTTCATTTTTCTATAGTAACCTTAGCAGACTAATACGCATTTCGATGGTGGTGCCATTATTATCAGAGCATTGTGTTATAAAATCAAATTTTATAACACAATGCTTTGACGATGAGGAAACACCAAAGAAATGCTAATTAACCTATTATTATAAACAAACAAAGTGAACAATCAGTCATTATTGAACACGTTCTAATATTTTGCGGTATTGTGAGTTATAATTCATTTTTGTGAAAAGTGAATTTGCTATATTTTCAAACAAACATTCAAAAACATCGTAAATGCAATACAAAATTTGAAAAAAGAATAGATAAAACAATTACAAAGAAAAGTAAAAACTAGTTAACAAAGGACAATAATATTAAAAAATTAAAAAAATATAACAAAAATAAAAAAAACCTTGATCAAATAAGTAAATTTCAAAACATTGTCCATTTATATTGTAAGGATGAATCAAATTGCAAAATCAGTAGTAATGAAATGAAAAAAATTATATATATATATATATATATATATATATATATATATGCGTGCAACTTGTGTGAAAAATAACTAGTTTTATTTATATCTTAACATTTACATCGTCATCAATCATCATTACTGACATAACATCTCTTTGAAACAAAGCTAATTAAATTCAAAATATCTCTTCAGGACTATATCAAATATTATTTTTAATATACAAAACATATACATGTTAACTATGTTATTGTATGTATATGTATATGTATATATATATATATATATATATATATATCTGTGTGTGTGTGTGTGTGTTTATGTAGTTTTATATGTAATAAACAAAAATAACAACTGTAATTGTTA
>CP092089.1:14340125-14357625 GCA_029203775.1 Neoneuromus ignobilis | reverse complement strand
ATTGAGTGTTAAATGTATGTACGTATGTACGTATGTATGTACGTATGTATGTATGTATGTATGTACGTATGTACGTATGTACGTATGTACGTATGTACGTATGTACGTATGTACGTATGTACGTATGTATGTACGTATGTACGTATGTACGTATGTACGTATGTACGTATGTACGTATGTACGTATGTACGTATGTACGTACGTATGTACGTACGTATGTACGTACGTATGTACGTACGTATGTATGTACGTATGTATGTACGTATGTATGTACGTATGTACGTATGTATGTATGTATGTATGTATGTATGTATGTACGTATGTATGTATGTATGTATGTACGTATGTACGTATGTATGTATGTATGTATGTATGTATGTATGTATGTATGTATGTACGTATGTATGTATGTATGTATGTATGTACGTATGTACGTATGTACGTATGTATGTATGTATGTATGTATATATATATATATATATATATATATATATATATATATATATATATATATATATAATTTGAACTAATAAGATACACTTAAATAATAGAATTAATTTATGATAAACCAAATAAGAAAACTAAAAGTCTAAAATAAAAATGAGCTAAATGTTTTATAATAAGAAAAGGCAATAGATAGATATCGAAAATTATAAACTGAAAAATCAGAAATAAAAATATTCTCGGAAAATAATTGATGATGATTAAATAGGATAAGAATAAAAAACCTTTTTCGAAATTTATGTAAAAAAGTAATGGATTGTTTAATCTAGAAAAATTGGAAAAGGCTATTATTAAAAATTGAGTGAGAGAAGAGAATTAAAATATATATATATATATATATATATATATATATATATATATATATATATATAAAGAGAGAAAGAAATTATATGCACTCTTATAACACTTTTAGAATGAATTCCTTTTACTCAGATCTTCACTTTAATGAATAAAAATATATCATGACACTAAATTACGAGTAAAGGAAATATGTATATATCTTTCTATTTATCTTGGATATATATATATATATATATATATATATATATATATATATATATATATATATATATATATATATATATATATATATATATATATATATATATATATATATATATATATATATATATATATATATATATATATATATAAATAATTTTATCGTAAAATTAATGTCATTAATCTACTTCCATTATAAACGATTACCTCCGAACTTTAACGAACTTACAAATAAATATCATTCATGACTGCAAGTATCATGGGAAGAGCAAGTAAAGCAAGAGTGGGGTATAGCCCCTAGGGGTTCGGCGAGTGTAGCGAGTAGGAAACGGAGCACCCTGATGTTTGTTTTATATATATATATATATATATATATATATATATATATATATATAAATAATAGTTCCATCGCAAAATTAATGTTATTTATCAACTATGATATGAACGATTACTTTCGAAAATTAACAATTGCGATTGCGAAGTGATGTATGATAAAATTTATATATCACTCCGCAATTGCAATAGATAACCTTCGGTGGTAATCATTTACATTCGGAGTAGCGTGAGAATTAATAACATTAATTATGCGATGAAACTATTTTATACAAAAATAAAAAAAAATATTTGTAAATTTTCCTGAAATTTTCTGAGAATTACCGAATTATAAATTTTATGACATAGTAATATTTTTTTAAAAAAAATAGAAAAAAATTCAGGCATACTTTTCAGATAGATTTTCGAATATATTTTTTTTAATTGTATTGGCATTAGATTTCAATGCACACAGACTACCAATCTATACTAAACATTGTCTACACAGAAGCATAAACATAGCTTTCTAAACATTATATCTTTTATAATTTATTTACATTATTAAACTGAAACAAGATTGGGGGGGGGTCGACGAGCAAAACAAGTAGGGGGCGAAGCCCCCTGTTATATATCTATTCAAATACAGGTTACTTGTTTAACGATTAAAAATTCTATTACTAATTGAAAATATATGAACATATACATTATTCTATTCATATAATGTTGACTGTTTTTCTATTCCAAAATTTCCAGATTTTTTTATATCTTTTATTTATATACAATAAAACAATATTATTCGAATTTTTAAAATTCAATATTTACTATTTTAGTTTCAATAATATATTTATTAACATTTTTAATGCTATATAGAAAAATAAAAATAATTATATATATATGAGTATATATATATATATATATATATATATATATATATATATATAAAATTTATTTTGTTAATAACGTAACAAATAAATAAGATAAAACATATTATATTTGTACTATCGTCTGTTATAAAATCGTTTTAGTTATGTAAATATCATTTTAAAATGTATACAATATTTACAAATGTACATTCTTTTTCAAAAAAGTCAGAAATAACTACATACTAAAAATAATAACAAATTGTTTTAATAAAGATTGTCAAAAAAAATCAACAACTATTAAAACTATTCAAATATATTTACAATTTTGTTCATCAATATTTCATACTAAAATTACTCCACTACAAAATTATATAATAATAACTAAGAATTTGAAAAAAATATTGCAACGAATTTGTTTTCTGAGGACGTCACTAAACAGTTATAGTGACAGTGTAACAATGACGTTAAAGAAGAACTAAATCAATTTAATAGAAGTGGGTTTACTTGGTTTTCACACACGACGGAACAATATTGTACAAAAGTTTTTTTCTTTTTGTATGAGTTAAAAATAGTTTTGGGAAACCTATCTATTCTCATTATTTCCACTGGGAATATCTTTTACTCTCGCAAGTCAATAACCGACAAAGGAAATGTAAGTATACAAATTTGATGAATTTTAGGTTAATACCATTTTGTTGAAGTTATTTATTGTACTTTTATTTTGTAACGAACAGAATTTGATTTAATTCTTTAAAGAATTTCTAATAATATATATATATATATATATATATATATATATATATATATATAAGGGAGTAAACCCGGAATAAAAAATCCTCACCAACTTGTCTGGCCACCAACCAAATACCAGTATGAATAGTAATATTCATTGAGGTTTTCGTCGAGCAGTAGGATGATATAATGGTGTTTTATATATATATATATATATATATATATATATATATATATATATATATATATATATTTATTGTTATTAAGAAAAAATAATAATAAAGACAATAACGACAATTAATTGATTATAAACATTTTCTATTACAAATAAAATTAAACAGCGGGAAAGATTTATTTAAAAACAAAAATATTTGTAAATAATGTTTTAAAAAAATAATAATATAAAAACACTGATTGCGTCGAAAATCACTACAAAATTATATGGAATTAATTATCGCTAGTTGACATTATATATAATTATCTTATCTAAAAACAATATGAATAAATTATACTTTTAACAAACACGCAGAACATATTTAAAATCAATATAAAATATACAAATTAGTAAATAACTTAATAATAGCTAGATGTTTATATTATGAATGACTGAATATTATTAATGTTCTGTGTTCATTAATGAATACAATATTTAAAATATAATCAGAGCATATTTGAATTGTATACACAATTCTGATTTTTTTTCGAAATTTTTGATTTTCAGATAAAAGTTTACATAAGGAAATTAAAAATAGAAAGATATTATTATTCATTTATCAGTTACTAATTCACTTTTACAAAGTCACCTCAACAATACAATATTTTATAAAAATGTTCAAAAACAACAAATCATTTATTTTATTCTACTGCGCGTCAAAATGGTGCACTGTATAATACAATTCTATAAAATTAAATCATTAAATAGGTATATTATCTAATAAAATTTCTCTAAAATTAAATATTATAATAAAGCATCGCTATTATAATATTTAATATTTAATTAACATATGATTATTAAACATTTTTATAAAATTTTACGGTACTGTGATAAATAATTAATTTGTAACAATCTGAAAAAATATGTTCCTGAATAATTTATAGTACTTAACTATATTTCGAAACGAAACTATAATTTCACAACAGTATATATATTAATGCTGAAACGAATGTAAAAAAAATGGTGATGTTTGAGAACAAATGTTTGTAATACCAATAATTCAGAATAATTGTTTTATAAAACACGTCTTTTCTAATTCGATTTAAAAAGTTTTATAATAAGTCACAAATTCAACAATGTTAAAAATCTAATCTATAATGTGTACGTATGTATATTATATATATATATATATATATATATATATATATATATATATATATATATATATATATATATATATATAATATATATATATAAACACAGTATATATATATGTTCCTATATTTTATATATATATATATAAAAATGTGTGTGTGTATGTGTGTGTGTATTTGTAAAAATTGTGTGTGCAGTTTCACAATGTGTGTATATGTGTGTGCATGTGTGTGTTGTCACAATAGTGTGTATGTGTGTGTGTGTGTGTGTGTGTGTGTGTGTGTGTGTGTGTGTGTGTGTGTATGTGTATGTATGTATGTATGTATGTATGTATGTATGTATGTATGTATGTATGTATGTATGTATATATATATATATATATATATATATATATATATATTTATATAAATATAATACATACGATATATAAATATGTAATAAATTAAATTAAATTTAATACGAAACAACTTTTTGAAAATAATATATGTTAATTAAATGAAAAGAAAAATAAGAAACAGAACATTGATTTAAAAGAAAAATATTGTAAATAATGGGAAACTATTTATGGAAAATCCATTCATTTGAAAAAAATTGCTGTATAAGTGAAAATAAACTTCTGTTTACTGAACTATTTTAATATATTATAAATTTAGTTTTATAATAACGTAAAATAATTATTTTAAAGATTTGTATACAATTTAAAATTACTTCACATGTTTACAAAATAATAAAAATATTTATATACACTTGATAATGAAATAATTCATAACATGGAAATTAAAGAACAAATTCAGATTTTAATAAAAAAAATTAACGTAGAACTTTAGAACATAGTAGAAATTTAACTAATTAAAAAGTAAAATTAGAAGATTTTTTAAATACTTATAAAAGTAGGTTTAGCTATTGTGTGATAAAATAAATAATATTTTAAAATGAATTTCTCAGTAACAGAGACTGCAAAATACAAAGAAAAGAGATTTTCATTATTAAGAAACTTTTCTATCACTGCTACAAATAAAATGAACATATTTTTTTATTTTTCTTCGACATGTCTTGGACAACAGTAGTTCAACTGAATTGAATTTGTGCATCAAGAAAATATGAGAATTCTATTAGTGAAATGTACTAGAATTTAGAGGGGATTCAAAATCCTATTATTCAGTTTTCTATTTAAATAAAATATGTTTCTTTTCATACAACCACTACTTTATTATTTCAATATACAAATTTAATTTTATTGTGCATATATACGTATACGTGTATGTTTATATATATATATATATATATATATATATATATATATATATATATATATTTATATACATACATAATGGAATAGCGAGATTAAGACATATAAATAAATATACACTTAATAAATATGAAATTAATGGTAAATATAGTGAAAGATAATAGATAATTGTACTATTAAGTGAACTTTATCATTAATCATTTATCCCACAAGTTGGGAGTTGAGTATGGGGATGATAATATAATCTTGTAAAAAAAATATAATCAGTACGAAACTCAGACAAAATACTAATTGGGCGAAAAGAAATACTTATTGGGTAAATATTGTCAAAAAGGTCAAGACCTTAAAATTGCTATAACGCAAAACATAATAATATAACCATTTAACACTAGATAGTAATTGAATTTATTTAATTATATATATATATATATATATATATATATATATATATGTAACATTTTAAAAAATAAAACAATTTATATTTATCACTTGTATTTTGTCCCAAGATAGATATTTTTTATTTTTTATTATTATTTCTTAGTTCTATGTTTCTCTTTTGATGGACAATAATTTCTTTGTTAAATTATAAAAAAATAATTTATTTACAACGTTGTGAATAATAAAAAAAAATTCAAGACGTTCTTAAAATACAAAATTTCATGAACATTTTTTGATATTGAGTAACTAATTTATAAACGTTATAAATAAAAATAATTTTTTTTAAACATAAATCAACAATAATTCGAATTGATTCCATGTAGAGCAAAAAAGTTTTGCTAGTAACAACAACACTATTTATTAAATTAGCATAACATTTTAAACCTAAATTTCCTCAAAAATTAAATAATAGTTACCAAAATAAATACATAGCATCTCACTAGCATTAATAATAAGAAAATTATTAAGTTTTAAACAACTTAGAATATATAATATTTATGGAATATATATATATATATATATATATATATATATATATATATATATTAGTAAAATGTCTATAAAGTAACTTAACATTTATTATAGAATAGTTATTTCATCTATAATAATTACTTAAAAACCCATAAATTTCATACTTATGAAAACTCTACTTATTACTAGTTAATAAATTAAATCACTTCATGAAAGAAACTATGTATATTTATTTTCTTTGCTATTTATTTTTCACTACTTAAAAAAAAATTCATAACATTTTTCTTGCATTTATGGTTCTTTGAGTTATATATTGTGTGTTTACATAGATATTAGTGATTTCAAATTATTTAAAATCCATTAACTTTTATCGTTAAATTATGTTAAGTGATAACTAAACTTTATATATCACTTTCTATATATTTAAATAATAAAAGTAAAAATAATTTACATTGATACAACTTAACGTATATATATATATATATATATATATATATATATATATATATATATATATATATATATATGTATGCATGTATGTATTTGCATATGAAAAACAAATGAAGCATGATTACTCAACATATATAATATTAAAACAGATTATAACATTTGAGAAAATTATACTAAGAACTAAACCAGTTTAATTTTTTAATTGAAGTATAATTTAACCACATTTTGTTAGTAAATATTATAAAAATGTAGTAATGTTATAATACAGTTATTATAAACATACTTGTGATTTACTTTAATATTGAACGAAAAAAATGACATCCAACAATTAAAATGTACAGAAATTTGTAATAATAAATTTTCCAATTCATCATTCAAACTGGAATAAATTTAGTAACACAAACAACAATGCATGCAATGCAAATGAATGTTAAAATTAAAATAATAAAAATATTTATACATTACTTGTAAATTGTTCGTGGTAAATGACAGTAATTCATGTAATTATGACGAATCCTCTATTAATTAATATTTTAATTAAACCACTCTCGATAGGAATTGCACGAAAATCAAATCAGAAGCACTAGTTTTATTTATATTACACAAAGTATAATTCTTACCAACTTGTAGACAGTCAACGTGCGACTGTCATGCGTTTTTAAAACACGCTCTGGATCTCGGTACACTGAATACAGTAGTGCACTGAACTCAGAGAATAGGATATTCCTGATAATCGTGTTCAGTGTTCAATATAATCATTTATCTTTTTCCCTACATGTACAATGGCATATATAGAGATAAACATAAATACAGATGAATATATATATATATATATATATATATATATATATATATATATATATATATATATATTCATCTGTAAGGTTAAACTTATAATAAACCTGTTATAAAAACTGTTGAACGAAAACCTCATCGAATTTATAGACTCTTCTTAAATATTATCTAAGATTTTTCTATTGTTTTCTGTCCACGAGTAATCTCATTCAACTTAATCTTCATTAAACTTCACAATTATATCTTTTTATTTTTAACCCTTTGCACTCGAAGTTTTTTTTCATTCATATTACCAACAAATCTCAGCAATTTCAATAGAAAAATCATATTCACATATAAGAAAATGATATGCGTAGTAACAGTTTTTTTTACAGTTATATAAACAAAACTTTCTTGAACAGATATAATTTGCAATTTGTTAAAAGAATAAATGAAGTTATTACGATTTGTTTTTGTCCTTATGTTATGAACTGAAAATTATTTGCATTGTCTCCATAGCGGAGCCCTCGAGTTTAAAGATAAATTTTAAATGGCTCCGCTCCGGAGCCCTCGAGTGCAAAGGGTTAATAACCTCTTCTCTGTTTTTTTTTTTGTGTCTTGTTTGCCTTTCCATACTGATTATTGTCCGTTTATTAACTTTTAGTCTTGCTATTTGTGAGTCCATGCCCATTTCATTGATTTTATTTGTTATATTATATCAGACACTTCTTTCTGTCCTCGTATCTACTTACAGATTTTTCGATCATATTTAGGAAATCTTATTATTTTTTTCATACTTTTCGATTGTGAAAATTTTTGCTTCATTCTTGCACTCAGTATCCAAGGTTTTGACCTGTAAGTTCTCTCTCTCTCTCTCTCTCTATATATATATATATATATATATATATATATATATATATATATATATATATATATATATATGATTTTCCAATAAGCGCTTCAAGAGTTTAAATGGAAATAAAACAAAAAGTATTTAACTAATTATTTATTTATTTTTTTAAAGCATATTCTATGGCATTAACCCATTAATTTTCAAATTTTTTTTGATATTTTTGGTGTATTAGGGTTGAAAACGGAATTAGATAATGGAATTTAGGTTACTTTACTTGTATATTTTAAAAAATAGTTATTTTTTAACATTTTTTATTGATACCAATTTGGGGTTCATGGAATTTCCAGTTACAAAAATTTTGAAAAAACAAAAAGTATTACAAATACAAGAAAAACTCATATTCTATGCCAAACAGGAAAGCATTCGACATGTAGTCCTATATTACATTTTCTACACTGCTTGTGCACATTTGTGCCACATATGGCACATTTCCTTTGTTTTCCCTCGCAGGTCCTTTCTAATACATGTCCAATTGGATCAAATATAACACCTTCAGGTACAAGGCTTTTCCTTGTTATGCTTGAACTGGGTCTTCCAGTGACTTAAGGATTGGATAATGATTCTTTTTTCATAAATGTTCTTGCAATATTGCGTCTGAAATCTGATAACGAGATGTTTTTATTCGAAGCAGTTTAAATAGCATGAGCGTTAACAATAGCAACATCAATGGCATTTGTAAAAAGAGGAAAATACCACATAATTTCCCTACAATGTTTGGTCTATCCACTCGACATTCTTTCTTTTCTTTCTTAGAATATCTTTTCACTTTTTCTAAAGGTTATAGTCCTAAATAATTTGACAGAACTTTGACGCAGTTATTGTCATTCCAAATCAATGCAAAAATTTTGTTACTTTCATCATAACAATAATCGTATGCTCCACGTTCTTCTTTTTTCATTATGTTATCAGATTTCAACGGACACTTATTCATTATATTATACCGTGCTGTTCCAGTCGCCTTTATATTACGTTCTTTCAATTTCAATAATAATTCAAAGCTGGTAAAAAGTTGTCAAAAAATATTTCATATTCTAATGTATACTGCAGAAAAGAAGTCATCTTCATTATTACAGAGGCTCCTACACCACTCACAACTTATTCTTCTTCGCATTTACTTTCATAAATATCCATATGAATACAATACTCAGATTCAGAGCAGCACATGGCCCATTGTTTAAAACCAAATCTAATTGGTTTTCCTCTTATAAATTGTTTCCAAAAGTGATGTCCATAATATCTTATCATTTGCTTATCGAATAAAAGCTTTTGAGTACATATTCAGAACTTTTTAAAATTTGAATTCAATTTGTCCATCACAGGTCGAATTTTAAATAGCTTATCTTTCTTTTCCATGGCAATTATGGAACTATTGTCGTTAAAATGCAAATTTCTTTTTATTTCTAACAACTTATGCTTTGGCATACAGTTTCTAACGCAGGTAAGATTCAAATCTTCATCCTCACACCAGTATAATACTGCCCCGAAAACCGCAAAAGTAAAAAAAAAACTATGAATTACTAAAATACTTAAATATTATCAATTTTATATCATATCACATTCCATGAGCCCCAAATGGGGATCAATATATTTTATAGTATATTTTTTATAAGTATTATATATACTTATAAATTATTGTGCTATCAACTAAAAGGATGTGTTAGTAGTGACACGAATCTGCCAAAAAAAGCAAAAAAATACGAACAAAAAGTTCACTAGAAAACAATGTAAACATTAAAACATCATTTTACCGCATCGGTTACAAGTTAGGCAACATTAAAGCAAAAAATAATTTTGAAAACTAGAAAGTATGTGTGTTTAACGAATACAAATTTTATTAAATATAATCCTATTGTAAGTGAAAAAAAAAATATTCAAATCCCCATTTGGGGATCGTGGAAGCGAATGGGTTAATGATGAAACACAACTTCACTCATATGATTACAATGACTTCGCTTGACATAGTACACATTCGTTTAGTCCAATTGTTAGTCATTTTTTCACATAATTGTGGTTCAATTTCATGAATTACACGTTCAATGTTCATTTTCCAACCCTAATTTATTGCTATAAGATAATCATTTTTTAGACCACTTAAAAAGGTGTTGGGAGGACAACAATTCGAAAATGATAAAAAGTGGAACACTTCGTGTGCAATTAGCTTCGGATACGTTCCACTACATTCTACGATACATAAATAAAAAATATACCAATCTGAAAGTAAAAGTGTTTAAATATTAGGAGAAACTCTGTGGAAAAATGACGTGTGTACATTTGAAAAATATTACTTTAATAAAGACTACGGAAAAAAGTTCGATTTATATTTAACTGACCTTTGTATTTCAAAATATTCTTCAAGTAAAAGGACCATGAATGGGTATGTAGTAATATTATCGTTTTAACGAAAAAAAAACACTGAATTGAAGTACGATCAGCTGTCATACCTGCTTATTCATATGATTCAGTTCTGCCCGACTTTCATCTATTCTCAAACTTAAAAAAATTCTTGATAAAAAGTGATTTTCTTCAAATGATAAGTTGGAATATACGATAAATAGCTATGTTAAGTGAATTGAAAAATCGGACTTATGACGTGAGATAAAAGTACTTGAGCGTTGCTGACTGAAGCGCGTTGATATTTAGAGAGATTACATTGAAAAAGAAATAAATTCTAGAAAAAATACAACTTTCATTATGAGGTAATCAACTTTTCAAATGACTCTCATATTATATATATATATATATATATATATATATATATATATATATATATATATATACTTATGTATGTATATGTAGTGCACCGATAGGCAAAAATAGTAACTGAAAATCTAAGAAAAGACGCAAAATTGAATGGGATAAAGACAATAAGAAAATCATAAAATTAATAAAAATGTGAAGTTTTAGAAAAGGTCCTCAACTAACGAAAGAGACTTATGATGATAATGATTATATATATATATATATATATATATATATATATATTATTTTATTTTTTTTTTAAGGTTTTTCCAATAAGAATGTCAGAACTTTAACAGCTGGTAGCAGCCATGCTTGAATTTTTTGAAGCTCATTTTGACATTTCAACCCAGTATAGTTTGGTAAACTATCATAGAACGTTTAACATTTCAACAACGCTTAGAAAATTTAAAAACTTATTATAAAAATCAATGTTCGGTTCGTAACACTTATTATGCACTTCGTGAAACTTACAATCAACACTAAATAAAGAAAATTGCAGAATTTGGTGTGAAAGCAATCCACAAGTCATTGAACAAACACCACTGCATTTACAAACAGTAACTGTCTGGTGTGCGTTAAATGCTGGTGGTGTCATCGGACCATATTTTTTCCAAAATGAAGCTGTACAGTAAATGGAGTGTGATACCTAACCATGATTAATGATTTTTTTTCAAAAATTATTAAAAATGATTTACACGATATGTGGTTTTAATAGAAAAGGTGCTACGTGCCATACATCTACAAAAACAACAGACTTATTGAAACAAAAGTTTAATGAGTCCATTATTTTACGAAATGCACTCATTGATTGGCCACCAAGATCATGTAATCTAACTCTATTGACTTATTTTCTGTAGAGTTATGTGAAATAATTGGTTTATGCTGATAAACCACAAACAACAGAAACATTAAAAATAAACATTGAACGTATAATTCATGAAATTGGACCACAACCTTTCACTTCGACCGATCTAATTCCTTCCTCTTCCAGTCTATTTCGACGAATTTCTTTATTTTTTCTGTCCCATCTGTTTAGGTTTCTTCCTGGGCTTTTTTACATATCTAGATTCCTAATCAATAATTTCCCTTATTCGTTAGTGATCCCCTCTTCTTATTACATGACTGACCCATTTCAATTTCAAACTTTTTACTTTTGCCTCAACGTCGTAATTTTATTTATTACTGTTTTTATATTTTCGTGTAATTCACAATATACATCTTCATTAAACTGACTGGCACATTTTTACTAAACTGACATCATCCCATTTTCACTTTCCTGTTCACTTCCTTCACAAATGTTCCTTTAGTGTTAATAAATCATACTAGATAGGTATACATACTTTTCAACTTCTTTTATTTTTATTTCGTTTAATTTGATTTTTTTTTTAGTCTAAAAATTCACTGACCCATTTTCTTTGCCCTGTTTAAATATAATTTATATATACATATACATATATATATATATATATATATATATATATATATATATACACACACACACACACAATCAGTCTCTATCCATTGCTGGGTAAAAGTCTTTTTCAAAATTTGCTACTTCGATCGATCCAATACTTTTTTCTTCTAGTTTATTCCAATAAATTTCGTGATATCTGTCCTATCTATCCATAGACCCCCTTCTTCTAAACCTTGTTATATACGAGGGTCGTTTGATAAGTATGGTAAATTTATTTATTGTTTAATTTAATTAATTAATTAATTTAATTAAATTTTTCAATTTAGTTTTTCTTACTTTTTTACTATACTTATCAAACGACCCTCGTACATATTTATCTAGGTTCCTAATGAATAATTTACGTTGTCCACTGGTGGTCCCCTATTCTTACTATATGATCGGCCTATTTTCATTTCAAACTTCTCACCGTTGTCATAACATCTATTTTTCTTTCTCTCTCTCTCTCTCTATCTTTATATATATACACATACAACAAACATAGAAATAAACAAAATAATAGAAACATTAGCAACTTTATAATAAAAAATTATCTACCCTAAGATAAAGATTTCTTTAGATAATATTCAACTTTTGCATGAAAAATGGTAAAAGGATATAGAAAATTCGGGAAAATATTTTGATTACAAGTACTATGTTGTTTTTCAAATGTTAATAATGAACATAACTCAAAAACACATTTTTTGTATATTCCTAAATATGTGTTTTGTTTGTAGAATGTTGTGTTTTTTTAACATTGGACTGAAACGAAAGTTCATAGCGTTTTTTAAATTTATTTTAATAGAACTTTTTATAGTTTATAGTCAAAATTAGTTCTGAATAAACTGAAAGATGAATCCAATTTATGAAAAAAAGATTGGAAAAAGTTTTAAAATGGAAAGGTTACCCAATGTCATACTGAAAATAATATTTTAAGTATTTTTTTAAATTTTTAATTAGGTGTGCGCAGACTTTTTCTCACGTAATTTTTTAAAATTTCGTTTGTTTTGTTGTTTTTCTTTACTTTATTGATATTTAAAAAGTGTTTTGATGATGTTTTTTAATTTTTAAGACTGTAGAAAAAATAAAAAATAGTTACTTTGTTATCAACAATAGTGTTTTTATGTTATAGGCGATATTAATAAAGATAGAATGAGTGTGCGCAGTCTTTGTCTTGGTAGTGTATGTATTATATATATGTAAATAATTTATAAATGAATTCGTAACTATCATTTAAACTCTAGATAATTTAAATTTCTTTCGAGCGATTTAAACTCACTTTTTAGCAAATAGTATTAATACTATTTGGTAAAAAGTGAATTGAAATCGCCACCGAAAAAAATTCGCACATCATCAAATAAGATTTATTTCAAAACAGCAATTTTATTAATATATCCGGTACAAGTTGCATATATAAGGAACTTAATGAAATACATATTGCAATAAAAACAAACAAATCAAACAAACTGAAGATGTAATTATAAAAGTACATATAAACGCCTATCTTTTCGTCAAGTTCTCAATAACGTAAACAGATTGCTTTATTATATACATGTATACCGCATAATTCTTGGTACTTAAATGTTTCATAATGAAAATAATTACTTTCGAGCTGAGTCATCAGTTTATATTTCATGTTCATTAACCAATAATCATTAGTACGTGCTTGAAAGACGTTCTTTTTGTAAAAGGTAAGAATAAAAAATACAATAGAAATGCGGCGTGCGATTATAATTAAGAATAGTTCATTCAATCAATCCGGTATTAGCAAATATATTGATCTTTGTTCCTCTCTCACATTTATATTAAATACAAATACGTGACAATCGTTTTCTGACATTTTAACAACGCAAAATAAAGATATAACATGTAAAATTCGTTCTTTACGATTTGGCACGAGACTAAATAGTGTGTCCAAGTATTAATCGATTTTGAATTAAGTTTATTGAACTCGAATTTATAGCATTGTTAAAGTATGCAAATTAATGTTTTTTAATATTCTCGTAAAGTTTCAAGTAAACTTAATGGTGTATGTGATTTTATTAATATTTTCGTTGTTTGTCGAATAAATTTTATTAAAAGATGTACACAAATATCGTTAAAGCTAAATTAATTTAAATTTTTAAATTATTATCAACATTGGTTTTTTATTATTCTACTCTATTTTATATTTTTAATAGACATATTTGAATGTAAATAATTTTGTTCTCATATTTATTGCGCATTATTTTATAAATATTTAAATAATAATTTAATTAAAACTCATGTTGAAATTACGAGAAAATATCAAAATATTTCCTAAAAAGTTCATTGAGTATTTTCTCAAAAAGATCGTATATAGACTTTTGTTATAGGTCACATATGTGATTTTTGTTTGGTTAAATTTGTGCAAATAAAGTTAATTAAGTTATTTTTTTTTATACATTTTCATTATTAATATAAATTTTTAATATTTTTGGCTAATGTGTTAATTTTTTCATATTTTTGATATTAAATATATTACTTAACACTAAACCTACCGATACTTCATTTATACCTATTCCTACCACAGCGGGTCAAATGACCCCTCTTTAAAATGTTATATATATTACTATGTATAGTGAAAAATATATCATTTAACACAATTTGGTACATGAATAAAACATTTTTTTCAAATAACGATTCAAAATTGTTTATTTATTTATTTATAAAACCTATTTGGCACCTTTTTCGCATTTGCACATGAGAATCCGAACTTGAATTTGTTGACGTTTTCTGTATAATTTCTTTTTCTTCCTGTTGCTCATGTTGAAAATCTTCGGCAAGTTCTTCAACTAATTGGAATAAAAATTATTGTCTAGAAATTTTTTCGCCGGTTGTTTCTCTGTATAAAACCCACGAGTTGATTCCAGCCAGGTCAAGAATATTGAAGAAAATCTGCGCAGGCCATCTTTGCGATTTCCATTTCACGGAGTATTTTCTTGCCATTTGATCCGTCATATCTACACCGTATTTAGTATTATTGTAGAATCTAATCGTTTCAGGTATACGCTTACTGTTTTTTTCGATGCTTATAGATTTATACTTTGAGCTTAGTAGAAGCACTTTTTTGTTTGGCTAACGAATTCCCCAAGCGGAGATGAAGCTCCTCTGTTTTCATCCTTTCCCAAATATGGAAATCCATTTATAATGTATTTGGTGCTGACGTCAGATGCTAGCCAGAATTTGATACCAAACTTATCCGGTTTGTTCGGCATATATTGCGTAAACCTACACCTCTCTTTGGTTAGGAAAGCTGTTCATCGATAGTTACATGTTTCCCAGGCTTGTAACAATTTTGGCTATTCTCGATGAATTTGTACCATACTTCAGAGATTAAATCCAATTTATCTGTTTGTAAACGCTGGCTTCGTTGACTTTTTTATCGCTCGCTTGGAGTAGAGTGAAATTCGCTATTCATTCGTCAGCCAACAACAAATATAACGCAATACAGCAAAATATATGATGGAATAGCAAAAATGTATAATGCAATGGTTTTGTATCACAACCACACATACAAATCTTCATGATATCATATGAATCTTTGCAGGGGTCAAATGACCCGTTGCGGTAGTTAAGGCAGATTACATATATATCTCGGTAAAAAAAATAACAAGAGAGGAGTAAATATTGAAAAATGCATTGTATGTAAATTATATTAAAAGTCATAAAGTCAACTAGCGATGTGATAACGCTTTATGTGAGAAATTTTGAAAAAAAGTTTAAAAAGGGTCATTTGACCCCTCGTGGTAGGTTTAGTGTTAAATAGATTTCAATTTAATCTCTGCTTATCAATGTAATTTGGAAATTCACAGAATATAATTTTGTGTTATTTTTAAAATACGCATACAAGTATTATTTTCGTATTGAAAATTGTTGTGTTAAAAAAATTAATATAATAGAAAATATTCACACGTTATTCGCATTAAGATGAGCTATTCATTTTTTTAATACAAGAAATTTTAACTTTTTTAACAAAAGGGATCTGATAATAATGGTTTTTCCATCGAATTGCACATCAGTCGACATTGTTATAAACAAAAAGTAAACAAAAAGTGATTATTGAATACTTCATAACCATTGAGGTGTTGGGAATAAAATTTAATTTGTGTTAAAAAAGAAAATCAGTTCATAATATTAAAAAAATAATAAAATAAACTAATCAACTGTATATGATAAAATGAAATGTTTCAAAGTTACTAAAACTAATCAAACCCGATCCAAAATTAATTCTTGTAAAATATTCAGTCAATGTGAAATGAAAGAAATAAATTGCGATGAAGTATTTTATGACTAATACAAGTCTTTAGTACTAACATTAAGAAAAAAAGCTAATCAAAAAATAATACAAATTACTTTATAAAGTCTGGAATTGATTGGTAAAATACTGTAAAGGAATTAATATGATATTAAAAACATATTTGAATTCCATATTGATTAGAGAATAATTTTAAATAATATATGTACTTCTGTCTTTTAAATAATATATGTAATTTTAAATAATATATGTCTTCTTAACATATGTAATTTTAAATAATCTATGTTATGCTGTTTTAAATAAAATCATTGACATTAATTATCAACTCAGGAAATAGTTGTGGTATTTAAATACGCAATAAATAAATAAATACATATACATAAATACATTCGTAAATACATATACATACATACATACATATATATATATATATATATATATATATATATATATTATATGTGTGTGTGTGTGTGTATACACTGATGCGCAGAGTCATGGCACACATGGGTAACATAAGAA
>CP092089.1:14330125-14335125 GCA_029203775.1 Neoneuromus ignobilis | reverse complement strand
TCTATACACTTTTCCCAGCGATGTTCAATAAGTTCGATAATACCCTTTTTATAATAAGAACTGGCTTGCTCCTCAAAATACCCATTAACTGCCGACACCACTTCTTCATAGTTGGGAAATCTTTGACCACTGAGCCATTTTTTCCAAGTTTGGGAACAGAAAATAATCCGAGGGGGCTAAATCTGGCGAATAGGGTGCATGAGATAGCGATTCAAACTTTAATTCATTAATTTTGGCCATTGCAATAACGGATTTGTGAGCTGATCAATTGTCTTAATGAAACAACACTTTCTTCTTAGCCAAATGCGGCCGTTTTTGCTTGATTTCGTCACTCAAACGTTGCAATAAGTTCGCATAATACTCGCCGTTGATAGTTTTTCCTTTTTCAAGATAGTCAATGAAAATTATCCCACGCGCATCCCGAAAAACCGACGCCATGACCTTGTCTGCAGATGAAACGGTCTTCGCCTTCTTTGGAGCCGGTTCTCCCTTTTCAGTCCATTGTTTTGATTGTTCTTTTGTCTCGGGTGTGAAATGATGGACCCATGTTTCATCCATGGTTATGAAACGGCGCAAAAATTCTGCTTTGTTGCTGTGAAACTTCGCTAAACACTCAATTGAAACATTTTCACGACACTGTTTTCGCTCGAGTGTGAGCAAACACGGTACCCATCTTGCACACAGCTTTCTCATGTCCAAATTTTCAGATAATATGCGATGACCGCACTTTTTGAAATGCCTACTATGTCTGCTAGCTCGCGCACTTTCAGTCGACGATCATCCAGTACCGCTTTGTGGATTTTCTTCACCATTTCTGGAGTCGTCACCTCATTTGGTCGACCACTGCGATGCTCGTCTTGGCAGTTCGTACGGCCTCATTTAAACTCTGCTACCCGATATTTCACTGTTGTAAACGAAGGAGCAGACTTACCCAGAGTAGAATCCAGTTCAACTTTTATATTGGTTGGGCTGAGGCCTTTCAAATAAAAGTATTGTATCACGTAACGATGACCGATTTTCTCCATTTTCACAAATTCACTGAAAACGTTCACTCTTGATGGCTGCGAAAAAAATACTAAACAACGTGGCGTCCTCAAACTTGAAACATATGCGCTTTATAGATTGTGTACTTTCTAATACAGTGATATTTTTCAAACAACTACCACCATCTCTAGGTCAGGCCGGGTACTTATGGGACTACCCTCGTAATTATTTGTTGTTTTTTTATGTTCTTCAATTCCCTTATATATATATATATATATATATATATATATATATATATATATATATATATATTATAATATAAGGCGGATGGTTGTATTTATTTATAAAATTTTATATTAATATGTAATACACAAATAATCCACTTTATTTCAATTTCTGTTAATATTTGTAATTCTTTTTAAAATAAACATTTATCTTACTACTCGCTAACATTTAATTTAAAATACATAAGTGTAAAATAATAATAGTAGAACAAACGTTACACTTAATAATTTAAGATAGATTAATTGAAGAGAGTTTATACACTTAAGTTAATTGCTTTAATTAATTGTTCGACGGGGTGACCTTGACTGCAACTGTGTATTCTGATCGTCTGGTACGGAATTTCTCTAACGTTTAAAAATAACTATCATAATTGTCACCATATTATAATCTTCAAGAAAATGTACATATTTTAATAACTTATACGTTAAAACTTTAAGTATATAAATTTCACTCTTTAAAATTTATGTAATTTACAATATAATGTAAAATTATATTGTTAATTTTGATTAAATTTATTTGCATTTCGTTGCGTAATTTATTTTATATATATATATATAAATGGTCCAAATAAGAGTGAACAATATAAAGAGCAGTATATGATAGTAAACAAATGAATATATGTCTAAATTAGTCAGTTTCATTTGTGCTTCTCTCTCTCTCTCTCTCTCTCTCTCTATATATATATATATAAAAGAGAGAGAGAGAGAAAATAACGTTACAGTAGGAAATTGTGTAATCATTTTTTTGTGCTGTTTATAATAGAAAAACTTTATCACAGTTGTTCATATTACTTTGTTCGTTTATGCTATTGACTGTCATTTAGTGTATTACAGCCTATATTAATTAGTAGTTCACAAATTATTCACAAGTGCTACAAATTGTATTACCTAACAGACTTTAAATTAAAGTTATTGGTGCTGTAATTAAAACTACTTCATTATTAAATGTGTCCAAACTTATAGTATCTAAAATTTTAACTGTGTATACAAATCATATAAAAATAGCATCTACTAACCGAAACCTCGAAAATTGAAACTAGGCCATAGAGATCGCCATATATTATATTAAATCGAATTGTATTTACAATCAACCACTGCAACAAATGTGGACAGCAGATCTGAATAATCATTTCGAAGATCTCGTTTCTAACAAATGTTATTTCTAACAACAGTTCGACAGAAACTACTCAATTGGTGATTACCCAATATTTTAAAAATAGAGATTAGTACAATTCGCTATTATTTCCAATAATTTATTCATCTTTTATAAGTATTTAATAATGTGATCATTATTTTTAAATAAAGGTTATTTAATTGAAATAATTGTAATTGAAATAAATTATGTCAATATATAAACTATTACAAATAAATATTTATTTAATCTATTGTAATATCAAAAGCGGATTTTTTTTTATTAATATTCAGGAATTTCTAAATAGACATATAGGGTTGGAAATTAATGAAACATACACACTATATATATATAATTTGGAAGTATTTAAATAGTGACTATTTTTCCCATCAAAATACAATAAATAGTTACTTCTGTAAAAAAAAAATAAGTGGAAATAATTAAACTAATGACTTTTTAAGAGAAAATTATTGATTTACAAAAAATATTTTAAATAAAATATACAATAATGAAGTATTGCTTATTTTTATACACTAAACATATTTAAATAAAAATGCCATTAATTTTTAAAGGCAAATATAAAAAAATCTATGGTAGTTTAAAGAGTTTTTGTAGTTGAGCTCTAAAGAGATACATTTGGCATTTAATTTCATATTATTAAATAAAAATGAATAACAATTCATTTTTGACATTTGTCAAAATACATTTTTGTATTATATAAATTTATTTGTAAAAGTGATTTTAATTTCTAAATCAAATACAACTGTATAATGAGTTTTTCATCACACAAACATATTATATAATGTAAATGTTAAGATTAAAATAGATAAAATTGTTTTAACACTCAGTTAATATATATATATATATATATATATATATATATATATATATATAAGGGTCGTTTGATAAGTATGGTAAAAACGTAAGAAAAACTAAATTGAAAAATTTAATTAAATTAAATAATAAATAAATTTACCATACTTATCAGACGACCCTCGCATATATACTCGTGTATATGTATATATATATATATATATATATATATATATACCGTGTGTGTATGTATTAAAAAATGTGTGTTTAATGTGTAGGCCTTGAACTGATTTTATACGAAGTAAAAACTTTTAACGTTTCTTTCTACGAATACGATTTTTTCACATATATTTCTATTTATAAATGAAAGTTTACTTTTATATTAGGATAAAATTTATTGTATCATCTCCTGTCACAACCTATTCTCGTGGATGAAATTTTTCAAAATGTTTACGTGAAATGTGCATTGACTGCAGGTCAAGGAAAAAGTCGTTGATAAATTTCACTTTTACATTTGATGTTGGCGTTAGTTATATTGAAAGCGTCAAAAAAATTTAAAGTTACGATACGAACGAGAGAAAAAGTAAATTGGTCAAATTATTTACACCCATATATATATATATATATATATATATATATATATATATATATATATATACATACACACACACATACACATACATTAATACACATATACACTTACTGTATGTTTTCTAAAATTAATATGTTTATTGAATTTTTAAACAGTTACACATTTCTGAAATATGTTTCATCTTATTTAGAAATATTTATATAATTTTTTTGTAAATCTGATTCTGTGTTTTCGTATGAAAATGATGTCGTTTATAAATATAATTTCAGAAATTTATGTCAAGATATTGATTTATTTATAGTGATGTTTGAAACAGAATTTCATATCGATACTAAATATTTATCTTATTTAAAAAATGTTTAAAATATTTAAAATATGTAGTTAATATAAAGAAGCAGTTAAAGTAAACATAAAAGATTTTTTCGACAAAACAAAAGACTTAATGATATAATTAAATGATTTAATTTAATTTTTGCTATTTATTAAGAAAATATATTTTTGCAATTTTTTAAGTATATATTGCTAATGAAAATCTAATACATTAATGCAAATAGATGAATATTATTTTTTCTAATTATTATTATAACCTTTATATATATATATATATATATATATATATATATATATATATATATATTCACTGCTGGATCAATATCTCTTTCAAAACTTTCTACTTCTATTTATCAAATGTCATTCTTTTCCATTTCGCGTCGAAAAAACGTTTTTCACGTCTTTGTTCAATCTATTATTCGGCCACTTTTTGGTCCTTTTTATATCTCTGAGTTGCTCATTAATAATTTCAATTGTTTGTCTGTAGTCTTGTCTTCTTGTTATGTGCCCAGACTATTAATATTTTTAATTTTTCATTCTTATTATAATGTATTGTTTTTATTTGAGTTGTCTAAAACCGCTGAATTATTTTTGCTTTTAAGTTCACTACTTTAATTAAGTACAGATGAAATGAATCGATAAAAATTTTTTTTCAAACATAATAAATATTTAAATTATTATAATAATTTCTTCCAAATGGACATCATCTCATTTTTATCCTCCTACTCATCTATTTAGTGTGAATGAGTTATTCCAATATATGAATTATAATAAATGCACAGATTTTTTAATTTATTCTAATTATATTTTTTTAGTTCAATTTTGTTTAGAACTGAAAATTTATTGTGTGTTATTTTTGTCTTGC
>CP092089.1:14282625-14327625 GCA_029203775.1 Neoneuromus ignobilis | reverse complement strand
GGTTTAGAAGTTTACCAACGACGAACCTCGTTCTTAACTTATAGAATAACGTTGAAGAAGTGAAGAAAATAGTGTTGGGGAATCGTCGAATTACCATTAGAGAAATTGCTGATGATATTGGCATCTCGTTTGGTTCGTATCAATTTTAACGGGTGTTTTAACATGAGACGTGTGTCAGCGAAGTTTGTTCCGAAATTGCTATTTTCGCATGAGCATCGCCCAAAAACTATTGAATGACGTCAACGACGACCCAGAATATATAACAGGTGACGAAACATGGGTATAAAATTATGACGTCGAAACTAAGACTCAATCCCAGTGGAGGCATTCCGGATCACCAAGACCAAAAAAGCACGCCAAGTTCGATAAATGAAGGTTTTGCTTACAGTTTTCTTTGATTGCAGGGGCGTGGTACATCATGATGCCACAGGGTAGAACATAAATAAGGAATATTACCTGCAAGTTATGCGCAATTTGCGCGAAGCAATCCGCCAGAAACGTCCGAATTTGTGGAAGAACAAAAATTGGCTTTTGCACCATGATAACGCCCCTGCTCACACATCGTTGCTTGTGCGCGAATTTTTGGCTAAAACCAACACACTAATGATGCCGCAGGCACCGTATTCCCCAGACCAGCCCCCTGTGACTTCTTCTTGTTTCCGAAACTGAAGAGGCCCATGAAGGGACGGCGTTTTTATTGAGGAAATAAAGACGGCATCGAAAGAGGAACTGATATCACAAAAATGATTTTTTTGAAGTGCTTTGAGGATTTGAAAAAGCGTTGGCACAAGTGCATTATATCCGATGGAGATTACTTTGAAGGGGACAAAATAAAAATTGATGAATAAATAAATATTCTTTGAAAAAAATAAAAATTCACCTTATTTTTTGATCACCCTCGTATATATTAAAAAAAGACATTTATTCAGTAAAAAAAAATAATTAAATTATTTTGTAGCTAATATATAATACACTATACATATATATATATATATATATATATATATATATATATATATATATATATATATATATATATTGAAAAATATAACAATAAACATTTATAATATTATTCTATTTGTAAATATTTAAAATCAAATTAATTTAATGTATTTTATTTCAATAATTATTAGACAAAAAAAAATAAGTCAGTTATTATAAATGAATATATGAGAATTATTTCAATGTCATTAACAGAAGAACAAGACTCCATATTGAATTAATATTTGAATATAACATTTATATATATATATATATATATATATATATATATATATATATATATCAATATTTTCATATACATTGAGTAGTTTTTTTAAAATTACTACATTTTATACATGAATATTAGGAAATAAAATAGGATGGAACTATTTTCACAGAATTAAATTATAAGCTAAAAGTCACTGAATAACAAATTTGCTAATTACGTATACACATGTATATTTATGTACTAAGTACGTTTTAACAGTTATGTTACTACCCGAATTTTTCCACATTGATTACTACCCGGAGTACACGTGTACCCCATTACAAAATGTCATTATTACGGCCCTAAATTTGTATACCTGGCGGCGTCTATTATATAAGTATGGTGGATTTGTGATGCAGAAAACTTCTATCCTCTCACTGTTCAAATTTATACTGGACAATCAGTATCGGGTAGAGAAAAAAATTAGGAGAGCGAGTTGCAAAAGAGTTGGTGGCTTCATTCAAAGAATCAGACCAAAATGTTACCATGGATTATTTTTTTACAACTCTCCCGTTAGCACGACATTTACTATCATGAAAGTTGACAGTCGTTGGGACATTGAAACGTAATAAAAAATATATTCCTGCAGAAATGACACAGACAAAATCTCTAAGAATAAATTCTTCATTTTTCAGTTATAACGACAACGTGATAATATGTCCATATGTGCAAAAAAATAAATAAATAAAACCGTCATAGTTTTGTCATCGATGCATCACGACGACGCAATGACTGGACCCAAAAATAAATCAGACATAATCCATTTTTATAATAAAACCAAATCTGGTGTAGATATTATGGACAAAGTAGTAGGACGCTATAATGTGAGAAGGCGTACAAACAGGTAGCCACTTGCATTGTTCTTTCATATCGTTGATATTGCAGCTCTTGCAGCATATATTATTTATTTCGAAAATAACTATGCTCAAGAAAAAGACAAATCAACGCCGAGTATTTTTAAGACAATTAGGACAAGAGCTTTGTCTTCCAATCATTCAAGACCCTTCCCTCAATGTACAAATTACAAGAAATTTGTATACAAAATTAGCGATCGAGAGCATGATAATGAAGTCAGTCTCTTGCATACAAACTGCATCTACTTCTGCGTCGATTGCTTCTACATCAACTACTATTCCAGCTCAACGTGTTATACGTGGTCATAAAATCGTCGTTGATTCTTGCTGCATTTGTCATGCAGCACCGCATAAACGGAGAAGAAAGGCTCGCAAATCATATGTACAATGTCAGAAACTTATTTATGATGAATATTCTTCGACGTATTCAGTTTGTAAAAATTATTCATCACCTTCCGAAAAATGATATTTTTCGATTTTTTTTTAAGATTCAATAAAGTCCTATAATTAAAACGTAGTATTTAATTATTTTTTTATTTATTTAATTTATTCCTGCCTTTTACAAAATATGTATGGGTACACGTGTACCCGAGTAGTATTTAGAGAAGTATATCAGTTAAATGTTGTTTAAATTAATATTTTTTAATAAAAAAAAATATAAATACCTAAATCTTCTCGAAATTTTCCAAATAATGGGGATCTGACTGGGCAAAACGATCCTTCCCATAAAAAATTATTGGCTTCAACGCAAAGGCGAAAATGGGTGCATGTGTACCCGGGTAGTAACATAACAAGGGTATATTATAGTAACATATCAATATTAACATACAGTTAATATTGATGTTATGTTATTTAAGAGACAAAAATAGACAATTTTTGAGAAAACTAAAAGACTTGTGTTTTAATTCTACAATGAAAGAACTGACTTTAAAATATGTAAAAATAAAGAAAAATGGTTAAAAACTAATTAATAAACAATTCGTTAAAAGACAATTTTCTATTATGAAAATTTATCTGAGAAGATGATTTTAATGTTAAAATCAAATTAATAAATGTGAATAATGAATTTTTCAACTGCACAATTATATAGAATTTATATAAAGATAAAAAAAACATTTGTTTGTTATTATCAGTTGATTAGTGTATGTATGTATGTATATATGTGTGTGTGTATATGTATATATATATAGACACATATATATATACATATATATTTGTCTATATATATATACATATATATATATATATATATATATATATATATATATATATATATATATATATATATATACATATATATGATAATAAAAATAGGTTATCAAAAAATGTAATAAAATATGTTTAAAAAAAACTTACTAATAATACTTTTCCATCTTGTAATTTTTATTTCTCACTAATTTTGTATGGTCAGTTTTTAATTTTAGAAAATGAATAATATAGTTTCACATTATTTTCGTCACAAATATGAAACAATTTCTGCGAAATTTCCAAAATAACGTTTAAAATAAACGTGGACTTTCTCGAAAACGATCAATTTTTTTAACACAAATAAAAATATATCGATCAAAATACAAAAGTATATAAACAGATCTCGATGTGCGTACATTTTTAGTACCATTCACAATAAAGTTACATCGCGGAACTCTTTATTATTTGACATTTACAGTCGACACTAACACAAACGGACTATGGAATTTAGAAGCATACAATTGATGCAATTTGCTTATGTTTCACTATGTTATATACATGTCAATGTTATTTCATCAATAAAAAGAGTTTATTGCATGCTTTGAAAGTAGATCGCATAACAACCGATAAATTTTCCGGATTGCGTTGAACGATGGGTGACACTATTACCTATTTTACTAAGATTAGTACCGTAGTTAGCCTTGTGATAAGTCGTTCGATGAATCCTTGGAATTTCAATAAAATTCTCTACTAGTTGAATATATATATATATATATATAAATATATATATATATATATATATACTTATATATATATTGAAATAGAGTGAGAGAAAGAGAAAGTATATTAGGTTATGTAATATGAAATGTCGGATTATTACATCAGAAATAATATAAAAACCCGACATTTCATATAACATGACCTAATAGACAATAAATATTGAATTATATAATACACAATACAAGATTCAATATAAAAACGAATCAATATAACATTAATTTTATAGGGGCAACATTTTATACATTGTTTGTGATTTTTAAGATTTATAAAAACTTTGGTCTTGTTTGTTGATTGAATTACTTTCTTTAATGATTAAAGAACATTCATTATAAATTTCTATACTAGATAAATTTTGGTATTATACATAAACAAATTTTTATGAAAACATGAATATCTAATTTAATAAAAAAAATTAATATTTTTATTTTTTTAATGTTTTTTAGTATAATATAGTTATTATTATTATTATTGTTTGTTTAACTTTGTGGATAATTTAATAACATATCAAATAAAATATCAATATCACAATTTTATTAATTTATAAAAAAATGATGTGTGTACTTATATACGCACGCCAGAAGTAAAACTTCTTGCCGTAAAGTAATAAAAAGGTCAAACGCATGCCTAAAACTCATAAATATAAAAATTTGCCAGAATAACAACATATAACAACATGGAAAATGTAGTAGAGAGAGAGAGGCGGAAATACACGGCACATACAATTATTTCAAATTAAAACTTTTATAAAATTATGAATTATGAAAATTTATTTGTTTTCATTTGGAATTTCTTCGATTTCCATTACTTCCTCCGGTGGTGATTGAGTAGGTATAAACGATACAATTGGTTTATGATGAGTCAATTTTTTGCGTATTAGACTTTGTCATCTTGAAGCCCGTAAAAAAACATTTTTTGAAGTGAAACTTCTTTAGCGGCGTAGGGGTAAAATTTTTACGTGTAGCGGAAACCACATATATAGAGATCTACGTAGCGGAACTCTGAATGCTTCATTTTCTCAGCGGTTTTTTTGAAAATTTTCCCGTGGTCTCACATTTCTAAACACCCCAAACATCAAAACACAAACACCTGCTTTCACTGCATACTGGTAAAATATCTTAACAGATAACACACCACATCGACTCATTATCTCATTTACTGTAAAATTTATGTATATATATATATATATATATATATATATATATATATATATATACTTTAGATCAATAAATTTCATTTGAATTTGAATTTGCATAGAATGCTTAGACGATAGAGAGAGATGTAATGAAGCCCATCCGCACGCATGCGTGTCGGTTTAATATGTTAGAGCAGCGTATGCTTAGTAAATTTACTGTTTACAATCAATCTGTGAATTGTGTTTAAGTAAGAGTGTTATTTAATGTAATAACATTGATATTTTTGGTAAGTATATTAATTTACGAGTATATAATCTCATATTATAATAATAAGCTAAATAAGACTATATTACATCCACGTGGTATTTAAAAAATTATAAAATCAACGTGAAATTGAGGTTATGTACATGTATACCAACACATAGATATAGTATTTTATAACATTATGTATATACATTTAATCTATTTATCAAATAAAAGAAATACTATTAAAAACACATGGTATTTAAAAATTATCGAAACCTATACAGTTTTGAGGTTATCTGTTGTTTTATTTGTAATAATTTCTCGCAATAATTTTATTTATAATTATGATCAAATTATTCTATACTTATCAAAAAATGTCATATTAAAATTATTATGAATTCTTTGTTCTCAGGTATCATTTTGAATTTTATGTGGTTATAGGAGTACTATTATATTACTATTGTATAATATATAATATACAATTATATCAATGTTTTGAAAATAAAACAATTAAAGGAAATACTCAGAAATAATTTATAACTGCAATAAATAGTCTCTATTTAGATATTATTTATTGATAATTGATAATTTTTCAACACCAAAAAATTCAGTAAATCTTCAAAATGGCACCTAAGAAGAAAGAATTCATAATAATTTTAATACAAATTTTTTTGATAAAAGTGTAGAATAATTTGATCATAATTGTAAATAAAATTATTTTGAGAAATTGTTACAAATAAAACAACAGATAACCTAAAAATCGTATAGGTTTCGATAATTTTTAAATACCATGAGTTTTCAATAGTACTTGTTTTATTTGATAAATAGATTAAATGTATGTACATAATGTTATAAAATACTATATTTATATATTGGTATACATGCCAATAATCTCAATTTCGTGTTGATTTTATAATTTTTTAAATACCACGTGGATTTAATGTAGTCTTATTTGTATGATTATTTAGCTTAATATTATAGTATGAGATTATATAAATTAATATACTTACCAAAAATATCAATTTTATGACACTGAATAACACTCCTATTTAAGCACAATTCACAAACAACTAATTGTAAATAAAATAAATACAGCGTGCTGATTCTTATTTTGTAATAGTAATCATATATTAAAACAGCTCGCATGCGTGACAAGCCTCACTACTCCTCTAACCCATGCTCTATGTATACTAGAGCTACTTTTCTACTTCTCCCCACTTTTTGTGTTGAATTTTCGTCTGGTGTGCATGCGCAACTTTCGTTGCATGTAAAAATTTTACTCCAACGCCGCTAAAGAAGTTTCACTTCAATAATAACACTAGTTAGTAATGACTTTATTAATTGTACAATTTTGTTTATTTCTTATGTATGTTTAGGCTTTGATTCTCAATCAGAATTAAAATTTTCCTTATTAACCTTCATTTTTTTTATAAGAGACATCTATTTTTCAATAAATATTACTCTTAGGCCTTAATGGCCTGTTCCGATATATCTCTACATTTTTTTACTACTAAAAAATCTAGTTAATATCACTTTAGGCAAATTTTATTTAAATTTATCATTCAATATTAGCAGTTTGTCTATAGTTTTTGTACAGGGAGGCTCAAATGAGATTGAAGGATATAAAATACAAATGAACTTTTCATATTTTTTTTAAAATTTTGTAAGAAAATATATTTTATAGACATCTTTAGATCTATGTATGAAATATCACATCTTCCAAATGTCCCCCATTTTCTTGCTAACAAATATTAACTTTTTACAGAGCATTTTTCATTAGTAAATGCAATGTTTCCGGCTTCAAATTTCTTATTTCGTTACGTATGCTGTTTTTGAATTGCTAAATTGTTTGGAGTTTATTGATATACACCCACCCCTTTAAACCGTCTCATAAGAAGTCAGGGTTGTCAAATCAGGTGAACAGAGAGGTCAATAAAATCATAATTTCTTGATATGAGTTGTTCACCAAAAAATCACAAAAAAGCTCTATTGTAGTTCTTGTTGCGTACGTAATGGCTCCATTTTGCTGGAATCATATATCAAAACTATTTTGGATTGCCGAACGTAAAAATATCACGATCTCATGCAAAGCTCCGGTGAATAAATAAATAATTGCACTATAGGTATTTCATACAAAAATTCATCTTACCATTTTAAGGGTTCAATAAATATTTATTTGTGTTACATAACTATTCATAATCATTTTATTCGTTAATATGCATTTATTTGTTGACATGCATTTCGTTTATACAATCATTGTCACAGCGTAGCACTTTAAATCTAACTAAAGTACTAAGATTTTATATTGCCAAAGTCAAATGATAATGGAATAACAATTAGAATGCATATCAACAAATGAAATGTGTAATTATATTGTAAATAAAGTTCATTAAAATTTAACATCGTAATTAAAGAAAAAGTCGATGAAAGCTTGCTAGAATTTTGTGGGGGGTGAGGAGAAAGTATGGAATTTACATTCAATGATAAGAATGTGAAATAGAAAACAAAGAAAGGCTACTCGTTTTTAAATGAAAGAAACTTTTCAAGATTTATAATCATAGTGAGAAGAGCAGAAACTTGCAATTTCAGTTGACATTTTTAAAGTTTTTATTAGGTGAAAACTTTAATCAAAGAATAGCTTCTATTTCTTTTCAAAAGAAAAATTATTATGCCTTAGAAATTAAATTAAAAAATTACAAATGTAGCTTTGCGAAAAACTTCATTCTTTCATAGAAGTATTGCGCCTTAGAGTACTTTCCACCCTAATATTTTCAAATCACTATTTACTTTAGTCAAGGCATTTAAAATTAGATTTAAAACATTTCTTGAATATTTAATTAAGTTAAAATTATGACAAAATTGGAATCTATCATTGGATTAGAAATCATAAGTAGGCATATACGAGTAATTTTGTAATTGTTGAAGACTGTTATTAAATGTTTTTATGTTGGAATCAGTAATTCATTTTTAGAAAAATGAATTAGTCATAATACTAAACTAACAGTAACAAAATGTTTTCTTGTTTAATGAACTTCAATTAACACTGTTTTACTTTTTTCAGCCTAGTTATTTTTTAAAAAAATGATTTTTAAAATTAAATTAAAAAAACACATTTTAAAAAGAACATTATTTTCAGATAATAAATGTATAGTTTTGATAATCGATATGGTTTAATTTTTTTTTATTTTTAATATATACACACTACTACTACTTTTTTCTTGCGAGTATTACAACTTCTTTAAATGTATTTCAATATTGGATCATAATGAATATTCAATAATATGAATTATTCTCCATTTCTTCCTTCATCACTCAATTTCAATTATCATTTCAGCTTCTCTGAGTCAGATTCGTCTATATGTTTGGCACTCACATAAAATTTTTTGGAGAAATTTATCATTTGCTATTTTTCTATGATTTGATATTTTTTCTGATATATTCATACTATTTAAATTTGTTGTTATAAATATTACCTACTGTTGTTTATTTATTTCTTTCATAGATCATTTTGTATAACATTTATTCTAGTTTTGATTTACCTTTTTTAAATTCCATTATAGTCATTAGTAACATAAGTTATTCTTTATAATCTAATTATCATATCTCGGCTCTAAAAACATTAAGAAATAATGTTTTAAACTATTACTCTCTGTATGTTATAATTTTTTACTTTCTTGTTTATTTACCATTGATATAGCTTTTTATTTCTTTATCTGTCTCAGCGGTGAATTTTATAACAAATATCATTTTATTATCTAGTATTGTCACTATTTTTACTTTCATTTATCTTGTAATATATATATATATATATATATATATATATATATATATATATATATATATACATATATTGCTTGTTGAAAAGTCATGACGCATTTTGACTATGTTTTTCAAATGTTATTTATTTATATAAAGTACGAAGTTTAATCAATAATGAATTTGCAATTTTATTCAATTACCTTTTGCTATCTTTCGATGATTTCCATAATTCCACGTTCGTAGAAAAACCTGTCTTCATCAGCGAAAAACTGGACAAGATGCTGTTTGATAGCCTCATCAGAATTGAACGATTTACCACGCAAGGGGTTTTGCAAAGACCGAAACATGTGGAAGTCTGACGACGCAAGGTCGTGCAAGTAAGTTAGGTGTAGCAACACATCCCATCTAAGCTCCAATAGTTTTTGACGGATGACTCGCGTATCATGTTGGTGTGTGGTCTTTTGTTGTCATGTTGGAACACAACTCCTTTATAATTAACGAGTTCTGGGCGCTTCTGGATAATATATTCGTTCAACTTGTCTAATTGGCGACAGTACACATCAGATTGATTGTTTCATTCGTTGGTAAGAGCTCAAAATACACGACACCCTTACAATCCCACCAAACTAAGAGCATGAATTTCCTTTGATGAATATCTGGTTTCGATGTGGTTTGAGCTGAGTCATCGAGCTTGAATCAAGACCGTTTGCGTTCCACGTTGTTGTATACGATCCATTATCATACGCCATAGCCAGTTATCGTACACTTAAAAAACGAATCGCTTTCTTCACATTTAATAAGGATATCGTAGATATTTATACGCGCAGTCAAATGAACTTCTTTGAGTTCATGACGAACCAAAATGTCGAGCTTGTTTATGTATCCCAGCTTCTTGAAATGATCGTAAACTCCAGAATGATGAATATCTAATGCTTCTACAATCTCACGTATCGTGTAACGCGGGTTTGACTTGATCAATGTCTTTATTTTGTCGACATCGACCTCGATTGACCTTCCTGAGCGAGGAGTGTCGTTAAGATCAAAATAACCAGCACAGAATTTCGCAAACCATCGTTGGTACTGACGTTCTTGTAGAGCATGGTCACCGTAAACTTAATGCAATTTATCACAAACTTGCCATGCGTTCTTCCCTTTACGGAAATAAAGCAGTAAAATATGGCGAAAATACACAGTTTGATTTTTCATCTTCAACTTGTTATAAAATCTATAAAACTCTTCCAAATCGCTTAAATTTTTTATATGAATGAAGGCAAAAGCGTCAGCTATGAAATTACATAACAATTATATGGATGCGAATGACGCTTTTCCTATCAAAAATAATCTAACAACATCTGTTGTAAAAATCCAACATAACTTTTCGACAACCATTATATACGAGTACACTGACGTGTATAATTTATCTCCATATGGGTAACAAGCAATTTATTGATATATTAATAAAGTCGTTAAATTAAAAATATATATTTATTGAAAATAAATATAATGAATATTATATTTATTATCAATTAAATATATTTTTTTTAATTTAACGACTTAATTGAATTATATCAATAAATTTCATTTCGAGGGTTGAGCATGAAGGCCGACAACCTCATCTTGTAAAAAATAACTGTCGAGAAAGGAGTAAACCCCGAATAAAAAAATCTTCACCAATCCGCCTGGTCAGCGTGGTGAATATGACCAAATACCAGTGAATGGTAGCATTCATCGAGGCTTTCGTCCAGTAGTGGATTGATATGGGCTTTACGATGTGATGTGATATATACATATATATATATATATATATATTGGGTTGTATTGGGTGTTTTATGTGTATTGTATATTAATTTTAAACAAATATAACATAATTTTTCGTATACTTATTTTAGGGTACAATAATTTCAGGAATATAATATAAATCAGAATTAGAAATATTAGAACTGTTGTTAGAAGGGGCTGATTCTTCTTCTTCTGCACATTCAGTAGTGTTTTCATTACTTTCACAAGGAGTATTTTGATGAGACCCTTGTAAATACCAGTTTTCATATAAATCTCGTCTAAAACCAGTCACTTCATCCCAAGCTTTTCTATATGACTCTTTAATAAATTTAATTTCATTCTCCGTTGGTATTCTAAAATAATAATTACATGTTATTGATAATATAAGATATTAAATATTTCTACTATATTCCTATTTTTATCAAAATAATGTTGATTTTATATTGAAATAATATTTACATTAAATTATTTTTTATCAAAAGTCGTAATCGTTACATTTATTTTTAAATTAGAAACAAAAAACCGACAAGTTATCTTATAAGTGATTAAATAATGAATACAATAAGCTAAATAAAAAATATTTACAGGAAATTATATTCTATAATTATAAATTTAATTTTTATTAAAATTTATTGTAGAGAAATAAATAATATTTGTCTACATATTATGTATCAATATTAATAAAACAATACATATTTTCTCCCGTTATAATAAAAAATGTACATGTTTTCTTTAATATTAGAAATTCTATTTTTTTTTCTTTTGCAAGAAATCGAGTTTTATTATTCAATATACCAATTCATTCAAATATACAGATATATACTCAAACAAAACATACTATTAATTCTAATATAATTTATTTTTATCACGATGCAATAGAACGGATGTCATATTATCAAGGACTGAAGATGACGCAAAAGTTTTGTAATGAACAGAATTAAATGAACTTGTTTTGCTTGTATTAATGTAACTTACATGTGTATGTAAATATAAACACACACACACACATACATACATACATACATACATACATACATACATACATACATACATACATACATACACACATACATACACACATATATATATATATATATATATATATATATATATATATATATATATATATATATATAATATATATATATATATATTATATATATATATATATATATATATATATATATATATATATATATATACAGAGTCGTTTGATACGTATAGTAAAAAAGTAAAAAAAAACTAAATTGAAAAATTAAATTGAATTAATTAATTAATTAAATTAAACAATAAATAAATTTACCATACTTATCAATCGACCCTCGTATATATATATATTATATATATATATATATATATATATATATATATATATATCCGTCCTTTTTTAAGTAAAAGGAAATAAGTTTTTCTACTGTTTATTAATATTTATTTAACACTAGAAAGACTAAAACTTAGTATATACCTATATTGCCCAAAAGCAGTCAAAATGACTGCATTGTGAAAGAATAACTAATGTGTAAAAAAATTTGTTTAAAATTAATTTTTAATATTTTTTATATTATTTACAGTTATATAACAAGTTATTAGTAAATATTAACAATAAAAAAAATTTACTTCACTTGGAAAAAAAATAATTTATGCATTATTATTGAAAAATATTTGGAAGGGCCATTTACGAGAACTAGCTTTTACTGTATATTTTCTGGCCATTTGATCCGCCAAATCAACTCCAAATTTTGTGCTATTATAAAATTGATTAGATTCCGGTAACATTTTTTTATTACTTTTATCAATTTTCACAAATTTATGCTTAAAACTTAGAACAGCTACTCTTTTATTTGGTTTACTTTTATATATTGTAAGAACACAATTCTCTGATTTATATAGCAGAGTGGAAAAACGAGGCATGTTATCCTTCGTTTGTTTGGCTGCTTTGGGTAGTTCTCTTTTGTTTCCTCTAATAGTTCCAACTAGTTGTTTTTTTGGCCAATAATTTTGTCGCGAGTGACATGTTAGTGAAAAAGTTATCGGTCGTGATATTTTTTCCACAGCTTGTATATGGCTCGACAAGTTTCAGAACAACGTGTTCACTGGGAAGCATTGACGATGGTCGTTGTTCATCTTTCCCCAAATAAGGAAAACCATTCAAAACATATTTGCTACTAACATCTGATGCAAGCCAGAATTTGATGCGAAATTTGTTGGATTTATTAGGCATATACTGTGTAAACCTGCACCTGGCTTTTGACGGAAATAATTGCTCGTCAACTGTTATATTTTGCCCTGGTTGATAGCAAGAGCTTGACTATTTTCAATGAACTTGTCCCATATTTCCGAAACCAAGGCAAATTTATTTGTTTGTAGGCGCCTACTTCTTTCGGTTCTTTTGTCAAAACGAATAAATCGTAGGATTTGCTTGAACTTTTCTCTGGCCATAGTTTTTCTAAAAAATTCGGGACCCCACTTCGCTGACCATAAATAACTCAGTTTTAAATTTTTTGCCTCGTAGGCTCCACGAGCATAGTTCAGAATTTGTTGCATCTGATTCTATATCGGAGCACTCTTCATTTATGTTCGTTAGCTTTTCCAATAACTCACTTCTATTCGACATTTCTTTCATGAATTTAGGGCACAAAAGAAATAAAATAAAATAAACAGCTTATTGAGCAACTGCAACTTATCAAGTATACGCCCAAATCGACAATTTATCATGTACTTGTATGTTATCATGTAACGGTAATCGAAAAAAGTGAAAACTGTTATTTCAATACAGAGCCGAACTGGTCATATAAGAAATTTACTCAATTCAATAATAAGAGTCATTTGATTATTTAAAATTTCCCAAGTAGTCAAAATGACTGCTTTTGGGCAATATAGGTATAACACATAAATATATACCGGAAATGAAGGAGGGGGGAGGTAACTACAATTATTAATAAACGCATTTATATGTTGTACAAAAAGTCACAAAATTCTAAGAAATTGTGTCATTATATACATAATTGTTTTTCTAATTGAAATTAAAAAGCAGTCAAAATGACTTCTTTGGGCAATCTAGTGTTAACAATATATTTTCCATTAAAATTAACAACTTCTAATCTTCATGGAAGTTCTCTAATCCATTTATTTCTTTTCTTATCTTTTCGTATAATTCCCAACATACATCTTTTCATATTTTTTTTATTATCCGGAGCCACTGAATTATTCTGAAAACTCATATTTTACTTTCATATGTGAGAACAGGAAGGATGCATTGATCGAAAACTTTTCTTTTTAAATATAAAAGGATATCCGACTTCATAATCTACGAAATTTTACCAAACTAACACCATACCATTTTTACTCTCCTGTCCACTTAATCTATAAATGTTTCTTTAATGTTAATGAGTTATATATATATTAGGTTGGCAAGTATCTCCCTTCCGCTTTTTTATATTTATATGATATAGGAGATATATATATATATATATATATATATATAGTTTTCAACTTTTTTATTTCTCTTTCTTTTAGTTCAATTCTTTTTTTGATCTCAAAATTCATTAACCATTGTCTTGTTAACGTCTATCATAAAGCCTACCTTTTGACTTTCTTTATACAATTATTGTATTTTTTGAGTTTTTTTAGGTTTGTAGAGAAAATAATAACAGCATCAACTAATCTTAGGTGACTAAGCATCTCTCTATTTATTTTTATTCCTTCATATTTACAAATTAATATTTTAAATAATTCTTTTAATGCAGATGTAAAAAATTTAGTTATATCGCATCACCCTGTCTCACCTTTTTCGTAATTTTAAAATAGAATACTAGTAAATGGTAACGTTCAATGAGGCTTTTGTCAGTAGTGGAATGATATAAACTGACACGATAATGATGTTTATTATATATATATATATATATATATATATATATATATATATATATATATATATATAAGGTTGTCTCAAAAGTTTCTTTAGCGACTTGTATGCAGCTACTTCATCTGACAGCGTTTATATAAAAATGCAAAGTTATTTCTTAGATGTTGATGTTATCTATTTAAGTCGTCTAGCTATCGTAGAATACGTTTTGTTCGCATTAAAAAGTTATACACGCCCTTTTATACGCCTTTAAGTATAAAAAATCAAAGGAAGCATTTGCGGCATGTAATCTTGCATTATTTTAAAAAAGGCAACAATGCTAACGAGATTTTCACCGCTTATGGGAATGGTGTTACAAGTGTTCAGACAATTTTCACTTGATTCCGGATGTTTAGAACTGTTCAATTTCAATCTGGAAAATGAAGACCGCAACGGCCTCCCATCCACTACAGATAGGACCTTATCAAGGTCATAGTTGACGAAAATTCGCGATATTTTGTTCGTGAATTGGCAGATACTTTAAACATTCCTCAAACAACGTTTTACAAACATCTCATAAAGCTCAGCTACTTCAATCACTTTGAAGTATGGGTTCCGCATTAGTTGACAGAGAGAAACCTTCTTAATTGTGTTTTCATGTGTGATTTGCTTCTTCAGCGAAACGAGAAAGAACCATTTTTGAAGAGATTAGTTACTGGGAATGAGACATTGATCTTCTATGATAAAGTTAACTATAAACACTCTTGGTCTAACGATAAGAAGCCTTTAATGGTAGCAAGGCTCGGTCTTCACCCAAAGAAAGTTTTGATGTCTATTTCGTGCGGTTAGAATAGTGCATTTATTATGAACTGTTTCTACAAAGTGAAGCCATTAATTCAACGAAATACTGTTCCCAACTGGACAAATTGAAGAAAGCAATCAGCACAAAACGATCACAATTAATAAACAAACGAGACATTGTTTCCTAGCATGACAAAACCAGGCCCCGCATGCCTTTAGCAGTTAGAAACAAATAGTTAACATTTGACTGGGATGTTCTACCTCATCCTCCATATTCTCCGGATATTGCCCCATGTGATTATTATCTATTTCTTGCATTCAAAAATTCTCTTCACAGTAAAAGGTTTAGTTCAATAAATGACATAAAAATATACTTAGAACGATATCTCGTTAGGAAACCACAATTTTTTTGAAAAGATAGCATTATACTGCTTCCGGAGAGATGGAGGAAGGTAATAAAGTAGAACAGATTATATATAACTCAGTAATATAACATAAACATAAAATACTGTACATAAATTACTCATTAATAAAAGGAAAAAACTTTTGGGCACCTAATATATATAATCATCATTATTATCATGTTAATTTATATCTATCCACTGTTAGCAAAAGCCTTATTGAGTGTTACCATTCACTAGTATTTTATTTTTACTATTTTGTGCAGTTTAAACCTTAATTAATAAGTATGAAAAATTTAAATTGATTACATGCAATAATTTTTGAGAAAACCATTACGACAGCATCTTCTTTAAGAGTAATATTTTTTTAAAATTTAGTTAATTATTAAAGGTTTACGAATATATGAAATAGAACTTAAATTTACTGTAAATATTTCTTGATTTATTATATAAGTAATGTTTTTTGTAGACCGAACTGTATTTAAAATATTTAAACGTATTTAATTATGTTAAGATAATTTATATTTTAAAATATATACAAACCGAATTATTGTTTTCATATCTTTGAAACTTATTACACATTTACTTCGAGGATCATAAAACCCATCTTCGGTGTCGTAACATCCTGCAGGGATTTTACGAGTCGGTTGTTTTTGTGTTTGATACGAACGACCTGCAGGTTTCAACCCGTTCTGAAAAGATCAGATTCATGAATATTTTCTCGTTTGGAAAATAGCAAAAAATATATAAATAAACGAGTAGATATATATCGTACCAACATAGTTATATAAAACATTCTTTGATCTCCTTGACAATAATCCCAGTCGTCACTATATTCTAATCCATCTGCAAATATTAATTTCTTCTTTTTTAATTGACCGTACTTCCAAGTACCTTCAATTTTTAATCCATTTGGATAAGTCAATGTCCCCTCTCCATGAAACATATTATCAAACATTTCTCCTTTATATTTCACGCCTAAAATAAGATAAGTTTGTTATAAATATAATTTCTAATTTTAAACAATTTACTTATTAATAAATCCATATCTTTATTATATATGTCAAAAAAATATATTTTTATAAACAAACATACACGCCAAAAAGTTAATATTTAGGATAAATATTACCTATGTAATCTTCAACAATGAATTACATTGTTTATAAATATTTTATATAACAATATAAGCGTTTTAATGGTCATCAATAAGTAGCATTAAATTATTTCTAAAATATAAAAGTTACACTAGTATTTTACACAAATCAATCTCCAACTCTAATACCACGAATGACATAGATATAGTCAATAACTTCTTATTGTTCTATTTATTCTATAATATACAGTTTGATAATTATACCATGATTATTAGAACGTAAAATAATAAAATTTTAATTATCAATTAACAGATTTTATAATGCTACGCTCTGAAGTTAATAAAATAGGCATTGAAATAAACATCAACGAATAAAGTGAACAAACAGTAATTACTAGAAACTTTTATAAAATATTTTATTGGAGAGAGTGTTTTATCTATGCAAAAATAAATTTTCTACGGCACCAAACCAATTACATAGAATAGCTCAAATAAAACTGAAAAATAGTAAATAACAGTAAATAAAAGTAAGCAAGTAAATGTATGTCTAAACTCTTCAGTCTCATTTTAGCGGTCTTATATATCTGTTATATTTTCTTATATAGGGTCTTTCAATAGCCATTTCTGAACTTTCATAGCCGATCGAGGTTATATTTGAAATGACAACACTGTAATTATGTGACGTTAGACTTCTTTCATAGCTGTCATTTAATTATGAAAAACTACACACTTCAACAACGCGTCGAAATTATGAAAAATGATTATAAAAATTCGTACTCTGTTCGTCAAACGTTCCGTAAGCTACGTGGAATTTATGGTCAGCATGAGCGTCCTACCGAGAGCTCAATTCAACAACTTATCGCGAAATTCGAAAAAACTGGTTTAGTTGCTAATCGAGCAGTGCCTGTGGGTCACCGCAACGCTCAGTCGAACAAGAATATTGCTGCTGTTGCTGAAAGTGTATGTGAAAACCGAAATCCCTCAATTTTTCATCGTTTACAAGAAGTGGGACTTTTCACGATCTTAACTTGGCAAATTTTACGGAAAAACTTGGGTCTTCATCCATACAAGATTCAATTGACTCAAGAATTAAAGCCACGAGACCATAACGTTCGTCGAATATTCGCTGACTGGGCCCTTGAATAGTTGAAAACGGTTCCCAATTTTTGTGAAAAAATCATCTTCAGTAACAAAGCGAATTTTTGACTGAATGCCTTCGTAAACAAGCAAAATTGTCGAATTTGGGACGATACCAATTCACAGCAGTTCCAGGAGCTTCCTTTGCATTCAGAAAAATTGACTGTTTGGTGTGGATTTTGGTCGGGGGATGTCATCGGGCCATGTTTTTTTTTAAAAAAAAGGCGATGAAGTAATTGTCAACGGCGAAAGGTATTGAAAGAGAATAACCGTTTTTTTTTTGGTCCGAATTGGATGATATGGGCATAGACAACATGTGGTTCTAACAAGACGGTGCTACGTACCAAACAGCGGATGACACAATGGCGTTATTGAGAGAAATGTTTCCAGGTCGCGTTATTTCGAGAAAAAGGTGATGTCAACTGACAACCAAGATTCTGCAACTTAACACCTTAGAATTTTTTCTTTGGGGCTACGAGAGTAGTACCATAAGTACCCGGCCTGACCTAGAGATGGCGGTAGTTGTTTGAAAAATATCACTGTATTAGAAAGTACACAATCTATAAAGCATATGTTTCAAGTTTGAGGACGCCACGTTGTTTAGTATTTGTTTGGCAGCCATCAATAGTGAACTTTTTCAGTGAATTTGTGAAAATGGAAAAAATTGGTCATCGTTACGTAAGAGAATACTTTTATTTGAAAGGCCTCAGCCCAACCAATATAAAAGTTGAACTGGATTCTACTCTGGGTGAGTCTGCTCCTTTCTTTACAACAGTCAAATATCGGGTAGCAGAGTTTAAACGAGGCCGTACGAGCTGCCAAGACGAGCATCGCAGTGGTCGACCAAATGAGGTGACGACTCCAGAAATGGTGAAGAAAATTCACAAAGCGGTACTGGATGATCGTCGACTGAAAGTACGCGAGCTAGCAGACATAGTAGGCATTTCAAAAAGTGCGGTACATCGCATATTATCTGAAAATTTGGACATGAGAAAGCTGTGTGCAAGATGGGTGCCGCGTTTGCTCACACTCGAGCAAAAACAGTGTCGTGAAGATGTTTCAATTGAGTGTTTAGCGAAGTTTCACAGCAACAAAGCAGAATTTTTGCGCCGTTTCATAACCATGGATGAAACATGGGTCTATCACTTCACACCCGAGACAAAAGAACAATCACAATAATGAACTGAAAATGGAGAACCGGCTCCAAAGAAGGTGAAGACCGTTTCATCTGCAGGCAAGATCATGGCGTCGGTTTTTTGGGATGCGCGTGGGATAATTTTCATTGACTATCTTGAAAAAGGAAAAGCTATCAACGGCGAGTATTATGCGAACTTATTGCATTGTTTGAGCGAAGAAATCAAGCAAAAACGGCCGCATTTGGCTAAGAAGAAAGTGTTGTTTCATCAAGTCAATGCATCAGCTCACAAATCCGTTATTGCAATGGCCAAAATTAATGAATTAAAGTTTGAATTGCTACCTCATGCACCCTATTCGCCAGATTTAGCCCCCTCGGATTATTTTCTGTTCCCAAACTTGAAAAAATGGCTCAGTGGTCAAAGATTTCCCAACAATGAAGAAGTGATGTCGGCAGTTAATGGGTATTTTGAGGAGCAAGACAGTTCTTATTATAAAAAGGGTATCGAACTTATTGAACATCGTTGGGAAAAGTGTATAGAGCTGAAAGGTGATTTTGTTGAAAAATAAATATATTTTTTTCCAAAATTTTTGTGTTTTCTTTGTTGGGTCGGGTACTTCTGGGACTACCCTCGTATGTTAAGTCTCTAGCCTATGCCAATAAACTAGTAACAATTGATGACCTGGAAAACAATATCATTCAAACCATTACTGAAATCCAATCCGATTTATGTGGAAGAGTCATTCAAAACCAGGTCTCTCGAATCGATTCCTGCAAACGAAACTATGAAAGCCATTTGAACGATGTTATTTTTGAAATATAATGGCATTAAATGTACTTTAATTTCTAATAAAGATTTCCGCCATACTTTGCATACAACTTTTTTTATTCAATTTTAAAGATTAGATGCTGTTATTGAAAGACCCTGTATTTATAATTAAGTATGTTAGTGTTTTTTATATATTTGAAAAATAATAATTCTATTTTACACACACAAAAAACATATATACTCTCTCTCTCTCTCTTCACACACACACACACACACATATATATATATATATATATATATATATATATATACGAGTGTATAATAATAATAATAATTAAGAAAAATTTTCGTCTTTGAAATTAAAATCAAAACACTAGTATTTTTTACTTAAAATATTATGTTGTCAAGTATCTCCCTTCCGCTTTTTTGCTCTTTATTCAATGCTTTATAAAAAGTGTTACAGTGATCGGATTTAGTTCAAATATGCGCCGTTTTGTTCGATAATCTGGTTCCATCTAGACGGCAACTTCATAATACCCCTCTTGTAGAACCCTCCCTCCTTATTTGCGAAGAACTCGGACAGTCACTTTTCACAAGCCTCTTTTGAGGCCAACTTTACACCACCAAGGGCGTTCGCCATGGACAGGAACAGGTGGTAATCACTTGGCGCTATGTCCGGGCTATATGGTGGATGCGATAAAACCTCCCATCCGAGCTCCCGTAGCTTCTGACGAGTCACCATGTGTGTGGTCTGGCGTTGTCCTGGTGGAACACTACACCCTTCCTCTTGGCCAATTCTGGACGCTTCTGGTCGATCGCCTGCTTCAAGCGGTCCAGTTGTTCGCAGTAGATGGTAGAATTAAGCGTCTGGCCATATGGGAGCAGCTCATAGTGGATGATTCCTTTGCAATCCCACCAAACGCACAGCAAAACCTTCCTGGCCGTCAATCCCGGCTTGGCCACTGTTTGGGACGATTCACCGGCCTTCGACCACGACCGTTTTCGCTTAATATTGTCGTATGTGATCCATTTTTCGTCGCCAGTCACCATCCGCTTCAAAAATGGGTCGAATTCGTTCCGTTTCAGCAGCATATCGCAGACGTTGATTCGGTCCAGAAGGTTTTTTTGCGTCAAATCATGCGGCACCCAAACATCAAGCTTTTTTTATATCCAGCCTTCTGCAGATGGTTTAAAATGACTAACTGCCATCTCCTGGGCGATGTCACGAGATGTCACATGCCGGTCTAACTCGATGATTTCCATGATTTGATCGGCATTCGTCGTCACAGGTCTTCCGCCGGCTGGCTTATCCATGGTGTCGTTTTCACCGGCTCTGAATCGTCGAAACCATTCCTCCGCGGTTCGAAGTGATAGAGTACCATCCCCCAAAACACTATTAATCTCACGGAACGTTTCTCTAGCGGATTTGCCTTTAACGAAGGAAAACTTCAAAATAGCGCGAACTTCGGCGTTAGTGAACACCATGTTTACACGTCTATAACTTTTGAACGCAGTATCCAAACTAATCATGCATAGCGTCGTTTTGTAGGTTATGTAAAGACCTTTCAAATGATGTATAGTGTTGCCCGATACGAGCTCTGTAACGCTTTGTACATAGCCGCGAAATTAAAAAGACAAAAAGGCGGAAGGGAGATATTTGACAACCTATTAACTATCAAAATATTCACCTTCACATTGAATAACACCTTTTCCCAACGATAAGATATTTTATAAGTTCTATTTTTATAAAATTTGAAATTTCAATTATCAAAACAATTGAGATACTTCAATTTTTAATGTTGTCAAAAATAATTTTTTTGTTACACATATGATTATAATACATAAAAATAAGTAGAAATCCGATAGTGATATGTCTGTGGAATGAGGAAGAATTTTTCATTCTAAATTGATTACCTATTCTCTTGTTATTACAACAATGAGCGTATATTGCAAAAATAAAACTCTGTCAATTTATAAGTGATGATTGTTTTTGTTCTAATGCATTATACATTCTTTGTAGCTGTTTACTGTAAATATTTATAGTAAGGGTTTAAGGATCTCGTAGATACTCATAATGAATAATTTTTTTTGAAATCCATCAAACATAGAAGATTTTTTTTGAAGTCTATTTTACTTTAGATGTTTGTAATAAAGTATCATTTAATGATAGCCAGTGGTAAATATGTTTATAGTTGGAACAAAAAAAAATTTCTCAACACATGTCAAAATTTGATCCAAAAATTGTTGTCTTTAGTCATGAAATAAAAGATGCACAAATGTTGACACTTTGTAATTTATTGTCATAAGTTAAAGCTTGAGGTACCTATTTACTAAATTTTATATAAACGATTCCATATTTCTTTTTCATTTATTTTGAATTCATCAGCAAGTTTTTACATGTTAAATTCGAAATTATTTCAATCATTGGCTGTAAATTGTTGATATTTATATTTGATAATCTTCCTGATCTGGTTTTATATTCTAATGATTCATCCTTTGAAGCAATTTTTTAAACTATCGTTAGGCCGTTTTTGATGTAACTGTCCCTTCCCCAAATGTGATACAATTTTTTCTTACAACTTCAGCAGTATTAAAAGAAAGTTTAGATCATAAACATGCACGTATTTTACTATTTTGTACAGACATTTTGACGAGTTAAAATATATTTTAAATTAAAATGAGTACAGCGAGTTGTAGTGAACGAATAAAACAAGGTATGTGATTTGTTACTCAGTTAAATTTAATGAATCATGCGATTCATAAACAATTCTTAGAATTATGATACAAGCAAAAACGACAAAATTTTCCTGATTACTTAATATATATCTCAAATCCGTGTATGGTCAATGTGGTAAGTATGACTAAGTACCAAAAAATGGAAACATTTATTGAAGCTTTTGTCAGCATTGGACCAATAAGAGCTGATAAGACGATATAACGATAATATATATTGCATGTATGTATATATTGGGTTGGCACAAAAGTCATTACGTTTTTTATTATGATTTTCAAATCAATTTTATTAATATAAATAGCAAACATTAATCAATTATATATTGATCGTTTTGTTCGATGACCTTTTGCCATCTTTCAGTCAACTTCATAATTCCGCTTTCGTAGAAAGTTTGGTTTTTAGAGGAAAAAAACTGAACCAACTCTTTTTTGACATCCTCATTAGAATAGAATGTTTTTCCATTCAAATGGTTTTGAAATGAACGGAATAAATGATAATCCGATGGTGCAAGGTCAGGGTTATATGGTGGATGAGGTATCACTTCCCAGCCTAACGTCAATAATTTTTGGCGAGTGACCAAAGATGTTTGTGGTCTGGCGTTGTCGTAATGGAAGATGACGCCTTTATGATTTGCCAATTCTGGCCGCTTTTCCCTAATTTCTTTGTCCAATTCCATTAGCTGGCGACAGTATACATCCGAATTAATGGTTTGGTTCCTTGGTAGCAGACCAAAATAAACAATATCTTTGAAATCCCACCAAACACTCAGCAAAACCTTCTTTTGATGAATATCGGTTTTTGATGTCGATTGTGCAGGCTCATCTCGTTTGCTCCATAATCTTTTTCGCACAACGTTATCGTAAACAACCCATTTTTCATCGCCCGTTATGATTCGCTTTAAAAATGGATCGTTAACGTTACGTTTCAGCAATAAAACGCAGATGGAAATTCGTTTGGCGAGATGAATTTCTTTCAACTTGTGGGGAACCCAAATATCGAGCTTATCAATATAACCAAGTTGTTTTAAATGTCTTTCAACGCTTGTATGTGATATGTGAAGCTTTTCTGCGATCTCTCGTGTCATACTACGCCGGTTATTTTCGATCATTGCCTTTATTTTGTTGTCGTCAACTTCAGTTGGGCGTCCAGACCGTGGTGCATCTTCGAGATTAAAATCTTCGGAACGAAAACGACCAAACCAATTCTGACATTGGCGTTATTTTAGTAAGTATTCACCATAAACCGCACATATTTGTTTCTGAGCTTGCACTGCGTTTTTACCTTTCCGGAAGTAATAGTGTAAAATATGGCGAAAATGACCGTCTGAAATATCCATTTCAAATCAATGTAAAACACTAAATAAATAACAAAACTTAAAACTTTTTTTACTGAATAATCTATGAAATGCCAGCTGTCAAATACCATATACGGTCTGAAGTTTGCAATGGAGAAGAACTACTTAGAATGACTACAACCATCTAGCGGGAAAAAAACGCAATGACTTTTGTGTCAACCCAATATATATATATATATATATATATATATATATATATATATATATATATATATATATATATACATAAAAAAATTATGTACATATATACATTTTTTTCTTAAATATAAATTTATATGATTAACTTATTTTTGTTTTAAATCACATTGACGAAAAAAATTCCACATTCTATAAAAATTAAAAATTCAAGCGAAAATAAAAATATAAAAATAATAGGTCCTTGGATAAAATAATAGGTATGGTAATAGAAACTAATGACAACTTGCAAAAGAAGACTTGAAAAAGTAAAATGTTACAGAATTCGTTACTGTTCTGAATTACCAACCTGTTGGGTAATTTTATTTTTCAATACTGTATTGCATCTTGTTAGCATTGAATCAATAAGATTTCTACATTTCTATACGAGAATTATTGTATATACCATGCAGCTTGCATTTCTTCCCATAAGTGATTTTTACTTTTGATATTTCTCGCTTCAATTACTTTTTTGACAACGCTCTACAAATTCTCAATCGGGTTTAAGTCTAGCAATTGAGCAGGTTAACCCATAACTGAAGCAAGATGATCTCTAAACCATTTCTTGACATTTTTCGAGATATGTTTGTAGTCATTATCCTGTTGGAATTTCCAAATGAGTGGAATATTCTCTTCGACATGAGGTAGCATGATATTCTCTAACAAATTCATGTAAGTATATTGAGTCATTTTTTTCTTGAACCCAATATATATAAGGAAAAACAATCTTAAATCATAATACTGCCGCCACTGTGTTTTATTATTTATGGTTTCAATTCGATTTTTGGAATGTTCGATCATCAAACTCAATAAATTAGTTTTTGTTTCATCGGAAAATAGAATATTTTGCCATTTTTGTGCTCTCCAAATCTCTCCAATTTGTATGTTCTTTAATAAATTTCAATCTATTTTGTATATTTTTTTTTTTGCTGACGGAGTATTTTATGTAAATGTCGACCAAATAAATTAGCTTTGTTCAATCGTCTACGTATAATTCTAGCACTAACATTGAGTTCATTTCCTTGTAAAATGTCTTTTGTTATTTTAAAAGGATCTTTTTTACTTATTAAAATGATTTTTCTATTAGCTTAACCAGTTTTTTTTATTTTCTACCCCTAAATTCATATATTTTTTCATATTTCAAGATATTTGAAACCAAATTTATTGATCGATTAACAATTTGGTAATATTCCTATAACTATTTATTTGTTTTTTTAAGTTTATTATAATTGTTCTTCTCTCATCAGAAAAATTACTACCTTGACGCACATTAATCTAAAATTTCCCTACAATAATTACCAACCGCTTCCTTTTTAATTTAAAACACATTATCTTTTGAAAAAAAAATCAAAAACGAATTATTATTTATTTAGATAAAATAAACAACTATTTACACTGTGCCTATTTTATGTCCACTCAACATTGAATTGTTTGTTGCTTATACGGGAAATAATCTTAAAATGTCATTTTAATATGACAATAAATACTATTAAGGTGGAAGTATTTTGCAGTGCAAACAAATTGCAATAGAAAATATTTTAATATCACTTCATTTCTATTAGAAAATAGAGGATGGAATAAGTTGATAATGTTGTACCTATTATTTTAGATAGTAATATATATATATATATATATATATATATATATATATATATATATATATATATATATATATATAATATATGGAATATGAGAAAGTTGGGTCGTATTTTAGAAAGAATACATTTTTCTAATGAAAATCTATTACAACTCTTATTATAGTTAATTTGTAGATCTTAGTTCTAATAACATAATATTTATAGAGAACTATATAACACTTCACTGTCACTATTTTCTATTGTTATGAAGTCTCGCGACTTTCATTGTACTGTTTTTTCTAAAAAAAAACTATACCAGATTTAGCAAGGAAGGCGAAGAAGTGTTGTACAAGATTATAAACCAAAATATTTCGTTATATGAGGGAATGTAATTTTTTTAGTTCACTTAAATCAAGTGGACAGAAGTAGACACAATAATGTAATTGAGGGGTAGTTGTGACGTTTAAAGTTGTGACGTTTGAAGGTAGCGAGTGATAATGTGGGCAGTAAACTCGTATAACAATTCTATACTTGTTTTAGCATATAGATATCGTATGAGAGTATTTTGTGGAGCATGAAGATTATATTTAGTAATTATAGGTTTATGTTTAGGAAGAATTTTAATTTAGACTGGTATTGGATTGATCCAAAATTCTGTTCGGATTTTTATAATACGTGACTTTATATAGTAAATGTCATAAAATCATAAAGTTCTACTAATGCTTGTCAATGAGCTTTTTAATTACTCTTTAAAAATATTAATCATCTTTCATATTAATAATCTACACTAATAATTTCCATTAATTTTTCTTGCACAAAATTTAGAAAAGTAGATTTTGAATTCATTTTCACAAAAATGAATTATTAACCCAACAAGATATTATAAAAGAGTTTAATAATTACTTATTATATACTTTATTTTTATCTTGATGTAAATTTCGATGACTGTATTATTATAGCCAAAGCACTGTATTATAAAATCTGATTTAAATATTTACGAATACAGTTATTATAATACCGAGCTCTGACGATTATGACATAGCTATCGAAATGCATATTAACTTAAAAACAAATAAAGTGAAACATAAATAATTATTGAGCACATTTTTAATATTTTGTAATGTTGGGGTAATAATTAATTTCTGTGAAAGATTTGGGAATTATGAGAATAATTGACAAAGAAGAAAAATCTATCGTTGAAGACAATTTTACAACTAAAACCTTAAGTTATTGTTTTTAAAACATAAAGCAATTGTGACTATTTATTTGGAAATATGACTAATTCATTTTTATATAAATGAATAACTTTTTACATTACTATACATTTTTCGATAGCCATTTTATCATCATTAGAGCGTAGTATTATAAAGTGTATAATACAGTGTTCTAAATAATAAGTTGATTATAAAATGATACAATTTATGTAAAAATAAAGTAATTGTGCAAACGTCTGAAAAGTTGGAAATATTAAAAAAAATCAAAAACTTGTTTCACTATTCTTGATTATTTTTTCAGGCATTCTTTGTAAATCGCGCTAATTGTGTTCACTAGTTTTATTTTATTACTGAATGCAACTTAAGTTACAGTTTGTTTTGGAACTGTGACAAATTCACTTCAACACAAATTAATTCCATCCCCAACACCACCATATGACATCACATATTCGGGTATGGGGGTGAAAATTCATTTACAACTTAAGTTTAAATTTTAACAAATTAAAAAAAATATGTGCACTGTAAAATAGTATAAAACCATAATTTAGATTTACAAAAATATGAATAAATACCATGCATGAAAGTATATGTTCCATCACCAGACAGTCCAAGTGCGTTCCATTCTCCTCTATATCTACTACCTGTAATAAACGATTTATTTCTGTTTTGTATAAGATTGTATCCCAAATGACTCTCATTAGGTTTAATCGCTCCTGTCAAAAATGTTTTTCTAAAAAAATATATACATTGATAAATAAAAAATACTGTCTTTATCGTTAATATTAGATCTATTAAAATTATCATTGGATTTAATTAATAAAAATAGATAAAAAATGACATTATATTTCTTTATAAATTTCATTAATAACTTTTCCAATAGATTAAAAAAATAATTCACTTTTCTGATAAATTCGATGAATAAATATGTAATTCAAATATTTTAATATTATTTATTAACTTAAATCTAAAAATTAATTTATACTACAATATATATACAATTCAAGAACAAGTAATGGCAGAGAGTGGGACAAAAGAAACAAACATGTAATTTTTGTAACAACAAAAATAAGGTAAATTATCTGCTTTATAAGAATACTAAGAAAAATTTATTAAAAGGTATTATAATATATATATATATATATATATATATATATATATATTCCAATAAGAAAGATGGCACCACTGGTGCATATCGAGGTTATTTTTAATTAGTAGCACCTCTTGGAAGAACACACATTAAGTTTCAGCCATATCGGTCTATTTCTTTGTGTTTGACAATGGACGAAAAGAATTTCGCGTGTTGATTATACTTCATTAAAGGCAAAACGCCTCAGGAGACTAAACAGAAGCTTGATAAACATTATGGTGATGCACTCGATTAGTGCGGTTTATAAGTGGTTTCAAAAAAAATGAGTCAGACGCTGAAATATCACCACTCCAGAAATCATTGATAAAATCCATGATATGGTGATGGATGACTTGCGTGAGATTATGTTGTAAATCTCGTGTGAACGGGTACATAATAAGCTCAACATTTATGAAAAACTATCCGCCAGGTGGGTGCCGCGATTTATCGACCAAAAACGATATAGCTGTTTATCCGCAGGAAATTATTCATGGATACATCACTACACTCCTGAGACCAAAGAGTAGTCTGAACAATGGGCTAGCAAAGGGGAATCTGCTCCGAAAAAGGCGAAGACAATTCCTTCGGCCGGGAAGGTTATAGCGACTGTCTTTTGGGATTCGCAAAGAATAATCTTTATCGACTATTTGGAAAAGGGTAAAACCATTACAGGTGCATATTATTCATTGTTATTGGATCGTTTGAAAACCGAGTTGCAGAAAAACGTATTAGCCCACAAAAAGTCCTCTTTCATCACGACAACGCAAGCTCACACCTCAGCAGTTGTGGCCGCAAAATTGGAAATAGGGTTCCAAATCGTTTTACAATACTATTATTTGTTCTAATATGAATAAGTCGCGGGAAAAAGATTTTATCGAACTTAGAAAATTTTACAGACTTGTTCAAATCCTGTTATTCGGAAGGGATCAACAAACTCAATGTATAAGCCTAAAAAGGAGATTTATGTTTGTGACTTATCAAACAACTTCGTATATATATATATATATATATAAATATATATATATAGTGTTTTCCAATAAGAATGTCAGAAAATTTGACAACTGGTGGCCTTCATGTTTAAATTTTTAAGCTCATTTTGACATTTCAATTCAATATAGTTTAGCAAATTATTCTGGAATGTTTAATACTTCAACAACGCTTAGAAATTATGAAAACTTATTATAAAAATCAATGTTCGGTTGGTGAAACTTATCGTGCACTTTGTGAAACTTGACACAATCTCCAAATGAATTTGCCATTTATCGAATTGTTGAAAAATTTGAAAATAATTTAGTGTACATGAAACAGCAGTACTTGTAAGACTAAAAATGCAAGAAGTAAGGCCAATATTCTTTCTGTTAGTGAAGATTTCAAAATGAAACTGAAGATCACGTTTGACTAATGGACCATGCTTATGAATCATGCTCTTTCCAAAAACGACTGAAAATGGTTTCCACAATATGTGGTTTTAACAGAACGATCTTATGTGCCATACATTTACGGATCTATAGACTTATTGAAATAAAAGTTTAATGAATTTTCAATTTCACGAAATTGAGTCATCAAGTGGCAATCAAGATCATGTGATCTAACTTATTATTTTCTGAAAGGTTATGTGAATGGTCATGCTGATAAATCACAAACAACAAAAGATTTAAAAATAAACATTGAACGTGTAATTTATGAAATTGAACCTCAATTATGTGAAAGAATGACTAAAAATTGAACTAAACAAATGCCCTATGTCAAGTGAAGTCGTGGTGGTTATATGAGTGAAATTATGTTCCATCATTAATGTCATAGAATATGCTTAAAAATTAAAAATAATAAATAACTAATTATTTAAATGCTTTTTGTTCTTTTTCCATTTAAACTTCTGAAGCGCTTACTGAAAAACCCTATATAATTTGGGATTTTTTTTTCATATTTTTTATCCGATTAAATTTTCATTCGATTAAATTTTTATTTAAGAAAACGACTTAAATAACCAAAATATTTTTCAATCAGTTGATTAATAGAATACAAATTTAGTCATTAGATTTTTAATTATTTTCATGACTAAGATTCTTGATTACATTTTTAATCAGATAGAAATTTAATCGAATAACGCTCTACTCTGTCTGAAAATGACGACATGGTCACTAAATTCCTCATTAGCAATTAAATTGAACAGTAAGTGATTTTTTAAAAAAATTATAAAATTTTGTGATATTATGACGTGTGATTCTTTTGTGTAACAAGGAGATGAAGTTTCATCAAAATCAACAATAGTTAAATTAATTGATTGTATTAGAGTATCAAAACGAATAATGAATAAATAAATGTATTTTAACTTTTTGAAATTTATAGTTTAAGAAAATTAACATAAATTTAATCCATCATACTTTTTAAATATTTTTTTATTTCCTAATTTAAATTTCATTTTACTTAAAAATACCTTCTATTCCAGAAAAACGAAACGCTTTGGTATGCATAAAAATCAAACGTTCGATTCTTTATTATATCATCTACTACGAGTGTTGTACGACCAACTGTCATTTTTTTCCATATAAATGCTTCTTTATTAAGATCCATCAGTTCAGAATATAAATATCATAGAAATATTATACAATTAATTAAACGCATGCAGTATTTTTACCAGTTTTTAAATGTCATTAATTGTAAAATAAATATTTACAATAATTTTGTCACAACTTGCTTGATGGTCTAAAAACAATTCAATAAATAACGTTAGAAATCATTCAAAACAGCTACATTTTTGATATATAATTTTCATTGACACACTAAAAATGATGCAGTTATTAAAATATATTAATTTTTGAAAATTTTATAGTTTTATAAAAATATAATACACAATATTTTTTTATTTTTGTTTTTAAGCAGTTAATTATAATATATAAATTAAATGTTATCATTTGATGTAACAAATCTATGGTTAAAAATTATTTGATATTTACTTCCGAAAAAAATTAATGCAAATTTTTTTTATAATTTTTTAAATTTATATTTTTATTACATTTACCCTATTAATATTTCTATTACCAACTTTTTTTTAAGAAAAAATGTGAATAGTCAACTTTGATAAGTCCGTGTAAATTCCGAAAGATGGCACCACTGGTGCATATCGAGGTTATTTTTAATTAGTAGCACCTCTTGGAAGAACACACATCAAGTTTCAGCCATATCGGTCTATTCCTTTGTTTTTGGCCGGGAAGGTTATGGCGACTGTCTTTTGGGATTCGCAAGGAATAATCATTATCGACTATTTGGAAAAGGGTCAAACCATTACAGGTGCATATTATTCATTGTTATTGGATCGTTTGAAAACCGAGTTGCAAGAAAAACGTCCCCGATTAGCCCACAAAAAAGTCCTCTTTCATCACGACAACGCACCAGCTCACACCTCAGCAGTTGTGGCCGCAAAACTAATGGAAATAGGGTTCCAAATCGTTTCACATCCCCCCTATTCTCCAAACTTGGCTCCATCGGACTATTATTTGTTCCCTAATATGAAGAAATGGCTCGCGGGAAAAAGATTTTATTCGAACGAGGAGGTGATTGCAGGAACGAATGACTATTTTACAGACTTGGACAAATCCTATTATTCGGAAGGGATCAACAAACTAGAGCAGCGTTGGATGAAGTGTATAAGCCTAAAAGGAGGCTATGTTGAAAAATAAAAACGATTTATTCAAAAAAATGAAGCAATTTTTATTTTTACACGGACTTGTCAAACAACTCTCGTATAATATGAGAATTTCTTGCGAATTGACACTATATTATTTTTATTTCGATTTTTCTTTAATCTAAAAATTCATTGTATATTATTTTTATCTTGTTAATTAGCAAGACTGAATTTTTAATTTGCTTTATTTAATTATCCATTTTTTGTTCAAATTCATCTGAACTTAAAAAAATTATAATGTCATCAGTAAATTACATGTGATTTATTTTGATGGTCGGAAAGTTATGTCGGATTTTTGCAATAGATATTGCTAGTCTATTTTTTGGAGTAGAAGCGTTATTTGCATCCATATAATTATTATGTCGTTTGATAGCTGACACTTCTGCCTTCATTTAGATAAAAAAATTGAGTGATTTGGTTGAGTTTTGTAGATTTTATGAAAATTGAAAATGGAAGATAAAACTGTGCATTTTCGCCATATTTTACTGTTTTATTTCCGTAAAGGGAAGAACGCACGGCAAGATTATGATAAGTTGCATTAAGTTTACGGTCATCATGCTCTACAAGAACATTAGTGCTAACGATGGTTCGCGAAATCCCGTGCTGTTGATTTTGATGTTAATGACGCTCCTCGCTCAGAAAGGCCAATCTAGGTTCATGACGACAAAATAAAGGCATTGATCGAGTCAAAACCGCGTTACACGACACGTGAGATTGCAAAAACATTAAATATTCATCATTCTAGCGTTTAAGATCATTTGAAGAAGCTGAAATACATAAGCAAGTTCGACATTTAGGTTTCTCATAAACATGTGATTAACAAATTGAATTCAAATTTTAAAAAGTTCTGAATATGTACTCAAAAGCTTTCATTCGATGAGCAAATGATAAGATATTATGGACATCACTTTTTGAAACAATTTATAAGAGGAAAGCCAATCAGATTTGGTTTTAAACAATGGGCCATGTGCTGCTCTGAATCTGAGTATTGTTTTCATATGGATATTTATGAAGGTAAATGCGAAGAAGAACAAGTTGTGAGTGGTGTAGGAGCCTCTGTAATAATGAAGATGACTTCTTTTCTGCAATATACATTAGAATATGAAATATTTTTCGACAACTTCTTACGAGCTTTAAATTATTATTGAAATTAAAGGCGACTGGAACAGCACGGTATAATAGAATGAATAAGTGTCCCTTGAAATCTGATAACATAATGAAAAAAGAAGAACGTGGAGCATACGATTATTGTTATGATGAAAGTAATAAAATTTTTGCATTGATTTGGAATGACAATAACTGCGTCAAAGTTCTGTCAAATTATTTAGGACTATAACCTTTAGAAAAAGTGAAAAGATATTTTAAGAAAGAAAAGAAAGAATGTCGAGTGGAGAAACCAAACATTGTAGGGCAATTATGTGGTATTTTCATCTTTTTACAAATGCCATTGATGTTGCTGTTGTTAACGCTCATGCTCTTTATACTGCTTCGAATAAAAACATCTCGTTATCAGACTTCAGACGCAATATTGCAAGAACATTTATGAAAAAAGAATCATTATTCAATCCTTAAGTCACTGGAAGACCCAGTTCAAGCATAACAAGGAAAAGCCTTGTACCTGAAGGTGTTAGATTTAATCCAATTGGACATGTATTAGAAAGAACCTGCGAGGGAAAACAAAGGAAATGTGCCATATGTGGCACAAATGTGCGCAAGCAGTGTAGAAAATGTAATATAGGACTACATGTCGAATGATTTCCTGTTTGGCATTGAATATGAGTTTTTTTTGTGTTTGTAATACTTTTTATTTTTTCAAAATTTTTGTAACTGGAAATTCTATGAGCCCCAAATGAGTATCAATAAAAAATGTTAAAAAATAACTATTTTTAAAAAATATACAAGTAAAGTAACCTAAATTCCATTATCTAATTCAATTTTCAACCCTCAAACATCAAAAATATAAAAAAAAATTTTTGGAAGGTAATGGGTTAATAGTCTCAAAATAATTTCCACCAATGTGAGTATACTTTTCCTAAAGCGATATAAGAAGTGTATTAATGCGAATTTGATAAAAAATCAGGAGAACAAGAAGCCAAAAGTCATCAAATGTATTTTTTACGATGTCCTCTTCGTTGAAGCCGTTTCCTACCAAAAATTGAATTCAATAATGTATTTATGTTGCTAAATAGAAACAAATTCAGTGATCGATAAGTGAAGCGAGTAGAGAGCAGAGGTCCCTGGTGTAGAAAAATTGAAATATATTGATTTCAAAATTAGAAATAATACTGAAAATCACAAATAAGAATTTATACTACAATATTTTAATAACAAAAAATTATCATTCAATTAAAACACATTTATATTTTATAATTAAAATATATATTAGTACTCTATTAAACGATGAATTAATTAAATGGTTTATAAAATAAACTTAATTTCTGACAGATTTCTCTAGTATCGACATAAACTGAGTTAGTGTCGAGTTGGATAGATGTTGCGTTGTCATCTTCATAAAGATCTGGTATATAACCGACAGGTTCATCCCATTGTTTTCTACAATTATTTATTATCCATTCACTCTCATTTGCAGTTGGTATACTAAAAACGAATTGAATACATTAAAAATTAAATTGAAAATCAATCTTAACTTAATAACAAATACATTTTCATTTTAAATATGAAATGAAATTATATGTCTTCACTTAACTTTTCAAATTGAATTGTTACTATTGCAGTATTTATTGAAATATAAAAGATATTTTTTCTGTATTTAGTTCATTTTAGAATTATTATTTTTTTATTATTATTCATTTGTGTATATATAAATATAGAGTCATCCAAATGTTACACCTAGATTTGTGTTTTATTAAAAAGAAATTATAGACATATTCCCCTATACACATGTTTGTTTTTAATAAAACACAAATCTAGGAGTCACAATTAGATAACCATTTATATATATATACTCGTGTATATATATATATATATTATACACATATAAGTGTATGTAATAATTAGTATCATTACATGCAGCAATGATATCTAATGTCTGCGTTTTTTGCGAATAATTTTAGAAAAGGAGAAAATAAAATACGCAACATTTTTAATCAATGATATATTCTGCTTCATTTTCTACAACCTTTCTCAATCTGTCAATTAATTTTTTAATACCTATTTCGAAAAATATTGGATTTTTAAAACCAATAAATTTTTCAATTCTTTCGTTCGGTAAATTTTTCCATTTAAAAAATGTTGTAGAGATCTAAATAGATGATAATCGCTTTGTGCTATGTCCGGAGAATATGATGAGTGAGGTAAAAGTTCCCAAGTAAATTCATTTCTTTTTTCAATTGTCTTCTTTGAAACATGATAATGAGCATTACCTTGGTGTAAAATTACCCTTTTTCGATTTAAAAGTACCGGTTTTTTTATGGCCAAAGCCTCTTTCAAACGATCTAACTGTCCACAATACACGTCTGTCGTGATTGTCTGCCCATAATCTAATAATTCAAAATGAATTACGTCTCTTATATCTCACCAAATGCACAGCATGATCTTCTTAGGGTTTAATTCGGCTCTTGGTGTACGAATTGGGGGTTGATTCGCGTTCAACCACTGCCTCTTGCATTGTGTGTTGGCGTAGATAATCCATTTCTCATCCCCAGTAACAACACGTTTCAAAGATGACTCGCGTTGTTCCCGAATCAATAATAACTGGCATATTGATACACGCTGCGCGAGATTCTGTTTGGATAATTTATAACATATCCATTTGCTACAAGTTTACAACTTTCCCATGTTTAAGTGTTTATTAATAACTCCAAGATGCATTTTGAGTCTTTGTGCTAGCTCCCGTATTATTAACCTTGGATCTACATCGATGATAGCCTTAATCTTCTCACTATCAATCAATTTTGGTTTACCTGACCTTGGCAAGCCTTTAATGCCTAAATTCCCAGAACGATATTTTTTGAACTATATTTGGCACTTTTTAATTTTTAGTGCATCCATATCCATGGTTTTGCAGATGTTTTCGACTGCCATTGTTGCATTATGTCCAAGATGGAACTCATGAAGCATTAGGTAGCGTAACTGAGTTTCTTTTATCTCCACTGCCATTGTTTATTTAGGGTTGAAAATATTACAAATATATATAATGGGTTTCGAAAAAGCATCACCGATACAAGCACTGCTGGTGAATACCGAAAAATTCTGAAAATATCTCTAGTTTACAAAAAGTTATGTATTTTAACTGATGTTAAAAAAAACGCAAAGACTTAGGTAACAACCTAATATATTATAACGTATAAGAAAATCCCCAAGTATTTGTTTTCATATTTTTTCCAGTATTATTTGTTTTAATTAGTTTCTACCACTGTTCTTAAAATACTTTAAATGGGTGTTGGATTACACTAGTATTCATTCTTATATAATTTTTCTGGATTTATCTGGAAAAAATAAAATTAAATAAAGAGAAGGGAATATGAGCATGGCTTTATTTGAGCGTAACATCTCATTACGTGAAATAGCGAAAAGATTGAGTTCAACGGGAGTTCAGTATGAAGATTCCTTATTAATATCATCGAGACTATACAACTATACATAAACAATTAAAAATTATCTGGTCAGAATTCAGATCCATTTTTAAATCGTTTAATAACAGGATATGAAAAATGGATATAAAACAAGAATGTGAGACGAAAAACAACTTATTGCAAACCCGGTCAACATATTCTTACAACAGCGAAACTGACAGTTCTTACAGAAATGTATGGTGTGTATTTGATGGGACAATAAAGGACCTATACACTATAAGCTTCTTCCAGAAGGAGCATTAATTACAGTTGGGGTATACTGTTAACAGTTAGAACGTTTAAACCAAGCTATTCATCAAAAACGTCTCGCACTGGCGAAGAGAAAAGGAGTCGTGTTCCAACACGATAACACGCGACTACATGCCAGTTTAAAAACACAGCAACAATTTGCTGAATTTCAATGGGAAATTTTAGCTCATCCACCATATTCACTAAACTTAGCACCTTCGGACTATCACTTATTCAGATCGCTTCAAAACTTCTTAAGTGGAAGAAAATTCGTCAACGAAAATCAAGTAATGGAGCAGTTGGATCAATATTTCTCATCTAAAGAGCTCAATTTTTTACGAGCAGAATTAATAAATTACCAGAAAGATGGCGCACAGTTATTGAAAACAAGGATCATTATATTTATAATTAAAAAATCAAATAAATTCAAAATATAATTCATTTGTTTTATTTAAAAAATCCGATATTAATTCCGATCAACTTGATAATATGTAATTGAAATTAAATGTTAGAAGTTTCAGTTATTACAAACTATATTTACCGTAGGATAACATTTGGATCACTTGCACTAACAACACATTTGGTTTTAGGATTGTAAAACCCATCAATAGTATCATAACATCCTTCAGGTATAGGACGAGGTTTTGGCAATGGAGTTAGGTAGGATCTTCCTGCTGGTTCCAAATCATTCTAGAATTAATTGTATTGTTTTAACACATGTGAAACTTAATTTAAATTAAGAGAAATAATGGAGATGCTGTTAATTATCAATTTATATTTATTCACGAATAAATCATTCATCACAATATTAAAACTTTTTTTAAAAATATACAATAATTTTTATTGTTTATTTTATTCGTTAGTGCACATTTCGGCCATAGCATTAGTAATAAACTTTTTGTCTATAATATAGGGTTTTCCAATAAGCTCTTCAAAAGTTTAAATGGAAATAGAACAAAAAATATTCAGATAATTAGTTATTTATTATTTTTATTTTTAAGCATATTCTATGGAATTAATGATGGAACACAATTTCATTCATTTGACCACCACGACTTTTCTTGGCATAGTGCATTCGTTTAATCCAATTTTAGTCACTCTTTCACATAATTGTGATTCAATTTAATGAATTACAAGTTCAATATTTATTTTTAATGCTTCTGTTGTTTGTGGTTTATCGGTATAAATCAATGATTTCACATAACCACACAGAAAATAATCCAATGGAGTTAGATCACATGATTTCGGTGGGTAATTGATGGGTCCATTTCGTAGAATAATGGACTCATTAAACTTTTGTTTCAATAAGTCTTTTGTTTCCGCAGATTCGTGGCACGTAGCACTGTTCTACTGAAACTACATATCGTGTAAACCATTTTCAATCATTTTTTGAAAACAATTAATTAATCATGGTTTGGTAACACACTTCATTTACTGTAACGTTATCTCTAGCTTCATTTTGAAATTTTCACTAACAAAACCAAAATTGGCCTCATTTCTTGCATTTATTAGTCTTAAAGGCACTGCTGTATTATGTAGAATAACATGGTTTTCAAATTTTTTAACAATTCGATAAATAGAACCTTCATTTTGACGATTGTGTTAAATTTAACGAAGCGCTCGATAAATTTTACTAACTGAATATTGATTTTTATAATAAGTTTTTACAATTCTAAGGTTTATTTAAGTGTTGAGCGTTCCATTATAATTTGCCAAATTATACTGAGTTGAAATGTCAAAATAAGCTTAAAAAAATTCGAACATGGCTTCCACCAACTATCAAAGTTTTGACATTCTTATTGTAAACCCTATATATAGATCATAATTTGACAAAAGTAATTTTATATTTTTATAAATTATATTAATATATTTTTAATAAAAATAGCATTCCTTCACAATGTAAGACTTTATAAAACTATTTAATAATCATTTATTATGCTACGAAGAACGTAATAGATGATTATCTCAAGGCGATGTTAGGAATATAAAGAGGTTGTGTTACGATCTCCCAAATTAACTTTTTTTAAAAAGGTTTTTCTACATTACTATGTAAGTTTGCAATCTGGCATTGTGGCAATGGAACATAATGCTTTTACATCTGAGACAAATTAAACAATTTTTGTTCTATTGTTGGTTTTAATTTTTCTAGTTGTCTGTAATACCTTTCTAAATTAATTTATTCTCGACCGATAGTAACTTGTAATAGACTATTCTTTTATAATTTTACTAATATGATGTTTTAGGGATGCAAATCGGCCTTTGACATAACCTGATTACATAAATTTGATTGTCTCCAAGCTTCTTTCGCAACACATTGTCATACTGGATATTTTTTTTTGGAATCTAATTTTTAAGTATCAATTAGAAAACTATTTGATATTTACTCGATTCAACAAAGTACCACATGTACTCACTCAATTTACTTGTTATTTTCTGTCAATAAATGAATTGCACAAAAATCTAGTTTCATAATATATACAAAATTCTTCCAATACTAAAATGTGGTTATTCTATAAACTTTTAGCTTGCTAACAATCTTTTTTGTCAAAATTTGTTAATTAATGTCCATTTAATTTTGTACAATATTGATATAAATGTCAGAAGGCTGTCCAAGGCGTACATCATCGGTATATTTATAATATTAAAAAATATTAATAAATCAAAATTTGACAATATAAAAAAATAATTGAAAAAATAGAGTTTATTGTATTTTATTAGGTCGTGTAATATGAAATGTTGGATTTCTCATCAGTCACAAGTTGATCGTACAAGTGATTACTTATATGTTTAAGTTATAAGTTTTTTTATACTCATTTAAAGTTTATACAGTTGTTAGTAAGTTACTGTTATTTTTTTAAAAAATGTTGGATAACGGTAATTTTTGCATACATTTTGTATAATTTTTCCGATGAAGGAATTAAGGGTTATTTTTTTGTACAAGTTGAAACTGGGTAATAACGCGGTACATGCCGCTCGCAATATCAACACAATGTTTGGCGATGGTACCGTTAATGAACGAATCGTACAGAGATGGTTCGAAAAATTCCGTTGTGGAGAAAAGTACTTCAAAAATAAACCTCGTGGGAAACCACCTATCCTTGTTGATGATGACGTTGTCTTCTCTCGCAGATCCCTCTCGAACATTGTCTTCCCTCGCAGAAGAACTTGGTGTGTTTTGCAAAACCATCGGTAACCATCTAAAGGACATGGGAAATGTTAGAAAGCTCAACAAATTAGTTCGACATGATTTGAATGATCAGCAAATGCAGCGAAGATTTGAAAATTTCAGTTTGCTTTATTTGAGGAACAATAGGACACCCTTTTTGAGAAGAATTGTAACTTACGATGAAAAATGGATCAACTACGACAACAGAAAACGATCAGGTTAATCATGGTGAACATTAAAACCATCTCTACATTGTCAAAAGATTATGGTGACAGTATGATGGACTGCAAGGGGTATCGCTCATTATTCGTTCTTGAGGCCTTGACAAACAAGAACTGCCTAGTCATATTGTCTTGAAATTGAAGAAATGCATAGAAAACTTGTCCAAATGGACCCTACATTAAGCAATAAACATAGACCCATCCTTCTTTACTACAATGCAAAACCGCATGTAGTGCAAATAACCTTGCAAGAACTGAACGACTAGGCTACGAGATCTTGCCACATCCTCCATACTCGCTTGATGTTTCATCAATAATTACCACTTATTTTGCAGTTTGGAACACTACATACGAAATAAGACCTTTTGTAATATAAATGAGCTCAAAAGGACCTTTACAGACTTTGTGTCTTCTAAAGACAGCAACTTTTTCGAAAGATGATTTTTTGTTAGAAAAGGCGTTGGAAAGAGTGTATATAAGCTAATGATGCTTATTTTGATTAATAAAATATTTTTTTTAAATTAAAAAATCAATTTTTATTTCTCTTTAAATAATCCGACATTTCATATTACACAACTTAATAGAAAGTAAAATTATTTTTTTACTACATATATATATATATATATATATATATATATATATATATATATATATATGTATATATAGGGATGAATAATAAAAAATAACCTAAAAAATAAAAATATAAACTAATCTTAAAAAAAGTAATAATTGAATTTATTTAAAAATAACAAAAATTATGCGAGAAGAAATTAAAAGATTATTGAAAACAAGAAAATTTGGAAAAATTTTATTTTTAAAATGAATTATTAAGCTAAAAATAATAATGGTGTTTTGTTATATTGACCTCTAAAGTTATCAAAAATCTTCTATCATAGTTTTTACAGTATACGAAATAATTTTGATTTATATGAAGACCATCTTTGAATATTATTTTACTATGTACTCGTTTTCCATGTAACCATTGCCCTTCAATTTTCAATCCAGAAGGGTAGTACAAAACTCCATGACCATGAAATAATCCATCGACAATTGAGCCCTTATAAACGACACCTTAAAAAATAATATACTGTGGAAGAGTTTTATGTTACATTTTTTTGATTTAATAACTATAATTTTATATAATAATTACATGATTTATTTCAAGTTTCATAAAAATGTTTTCGAATATTAACAATAATAAATTCCCATTCGCCTATTTTTTATATGAATTTAGTTTAACAATTTTTTTTGGTATAATTTAAATAAAATAAGAATTAATGTTCATATGTAAAAATTACTTATTAGAAAAGTCAATTTAATATAAATGATTTTTTATAAAATATCACTTTAACGATGATCAACGAATAAAGCGAACAATAAATAAATGATTATTGAATGTTATGTTGCTAGAGTAAGTGATTTATCTGTTAAATATTAGGTTTATTAAATCAACATCAGTAAGAGAAAAAACTGTATTAAAAGAAATAATTGAAAGTAAAATGCAAATATTTTTGCAGTAAACAAAATGGTTAATATATCTAATGTATCATTTATTTTTGATATGTATATATATATATATATATATATATATATATATATATATATATATATATATATATATATATAATGCATTTAAATTTCATATTCGTGAATGTGTACATTTTAATGTATACCGATATAAATTTTAATATTTTGATTTCTTTATTCAGTATGTTACAAAAAATAAGATGCTATTTCAATGGAATGTAAAACAAAAGTAAACACAAAACGATGGTCTACTTTCAGTTCTGTTTTCTGCTAGTAAATCGACCGATTAATTTTAATTGTTAGTGTTGCAACAAATTAAATCGACAGTAAATCAAACGAAAGGAAATAAGCACAAGATCGCTTCCGCATAATTGTATTCCTCAAGACGGAAAATTATGAACACTAGTATATATCAATAGATAATAGGATTCCATCACCAGAGAGGCGTTGGGATGCAACAGTATATTCTATTTTACGTAAAAAGAACTATACGATAACTTGTGTTGAAATGCTACTGCGGAGATTTGATTTTTGTGACGTGATGGTCATTGAACCAGCTGCCAGGTCGTCACGGTTCGAATCTTGCGCACGGAATGCAAAAACTCTACGGCTTTGTGTGTTCGACGATTCTGTTTCGTCAATTTTGCAATGTAAACACGTAATGTCGTATAAGAAGTATCTGTTGAATTATGGTGATTTTGGATTTGTTTAATAATGCTACTGCGTTAGTGAAGAAACAGACTAAATAAGTTTCATCAACAAAATTGATTGATATGATACGATTTTTTGAACTTGTTTATTACTTTGAGAATTTTCAATATTATTACTTTAAAGATAATTATTCATAAAATAATAATTTACTTTCAATATTAAAAAATAAAAATCTTCCGCATACTTATTCATACATCCAAACACACACGAACGTATAATAATACATATGTTGAAATAAACCTACCTATCTAAATCTAAAATAATTTTTTACAATAAAAAATATAAAAGAATAAATATTACTTAAAGAGTAACTAGAAAAAAGATTTTAAAAAGTAACAAGTAATACAATAATATAAAAATGACTGTTTTATAATAAAATAAATAATTTATCTAGATCAGAACTGCGATAAAAAATTATATGATCTGGTTTTGCAAGCTATAGTTTTATGCAAACATTTAATACATGACATTAAAAAAAAGAAGAGGTGCGCAAAATACAATAAATTTGTGGGTGCTGGTTTAAAAAAAGGTAGAAATATTTGATCCGAAAACTAACAAAACTGCATTAAAAAAGGAATAAAATATTTTACGATGATTTCAACGATAAATTTTATTTATAGAATTTTAATAACATATTCTAACAATTATTTCGTATTTTATGTTGAATAAATATATATTATCAAAAACAAAAAAAGTAGTAGTATACTCATTAATTTATATTGTTATAACATATGTTACTTGTATTTTTACAAGCGTTGTGATTATTGTATTTTTTTTAATGAATCAGTCATTAATAACCGCTATATAATTAAGTGTATTAATTTAATTACTTTTTATATAATAAAAACCATTGAAATTAGTAAATATTCATAGACAGTATTACTACATATATATTAATATGTATATGACAATTAATATATTTATAATATTATTAATAATAATATTATAAATATATTAATATATTATTAATAATATGTAATAATATTATTAATATGTATATGTATATAAATATATATATATATATATATATATATATATATTATATATATATATATATATATATATATATATATATAATTATAAATAATAAATGAACAATAAGTTATTATTGAACACTTTAAAGTATTGTGGTGTTGGGGTTAAAATTAATTTGTGTTAAAGTGAATCAGCCACAGTTTCAAAACAAGAAATAATTCCATTGAATTATTTTTTGTGGGCTTATGTAAAATAACTGGTTTATGCTGATAAACCACAAACAACAGAAGCATTAAAAATTAACATTGAATGTGTAATTTATTAAATTGGACCACAATTATGTGAAAAAATGACTAAAAATTGGATTAACCACTTGCGCTGGAATGACGTGCTATGCACGTCGACTGCTATCTGTACCAAATACCGATATGACGTGCATAGCACGTCGTATGATCTTAGCTAAATTAAAATAACATTGGAGTTCAGTTAGCAAGTGTCACACTTCTGTTTTAAAGGCATACAAGTGCGTTTTTGTAGAACTTCATTAATTTTACATATTTTTATTGAATAATATTCAAGTAACTACAAAACACAATATTTTTTTCATTATTATAAAGAACAATTTTATCAAAGAACTATTTTATTCTGATAATACAGCATCAGAAAATGTTGTACTGGATTCATGTAGACTTTTAGTTGATTTTCAATACATCCTCTTTTTAGATAACTTGTATTCGTTACCAAAACTGTATCGGAAATTATATTTGCAAAAAATTAATACTATCGGAACAGTCAGATCTAATAGAAAGAATATGCCAAAGCAGCAAAATTAAAAGATTTAAAGTTCTTTCGAGATCTTGCAATGATATCTTAGCTGTAAAATGTAAGGACAAAAAAGATATATATTTACTTTCTTCAAAACATTCTAAAGCAGAAATGATTACAACAAAAAATAAAAAATGTAGAAATTATACCGACCAAAATGGAAACATTACAAAACCTAGTATAGTTTTAGATTACAATGATGGTATGGGTGGATTAGACCTGGAAAATAGCTACTTAACATCTTTTCCTTTAATGAGAAAATTTACAAAAAGTTACAGAAAAATATTCTTTTATCTAATGGATATGGAATTTTTTAATACCTATATTCTATTCGGTAAAATAAAAAATGTACCAAAACCCAAGAAATACTCCTTTTCAAAAATTATTAATTAATTTGTTAATCAATTTAAGAATTTTACTATAATGTTAATGTGTGTGTGTCTAAAACTTTATAAAAAAATGATTTCAAATACCAACTCGCTGCAAATTACTTTGGACGGATTTGCCACGCGCACATGTTAATTAATTGCCAGCGTAAGTGGTTAAACTAAAGCACTATATCAAGCAAAGTCGTGGTAGTCATACGAGTGAAATTGTGCTTCATCATTAAAGTCATAAAATATGTTTAAAAATTTAAAAAAAACTAATTATTTAAATACATTTCGTTTTATTTCCATTTAAACTACTGAAGCACTTATTCGAAAACCCTATATATATATA
>CP092089.1:14260125-14280125 GCA_029203775.1 Neoneuromus ignobilis | reverse complement strand
AAATAGTATTAACCGAAAAAAATTAAAAACATCACCTGCTTGCAAATCTCTCTCCAATAATTCGGTCCCAATAAGTTGATAACCTGACGATTCTTTTCGATTCCAATTCACTTTCAGTAACTGTAGACATATTTAATTTTGAGGTTTTGTTTAATTTTGAAACAAGTATTAAACATTTGTTTAATTTTAAACTAGAAGATATTTTAATCTTGTTTCTTATTGCATAAAAAATCAATGACTATTCAATTTTGTATAAATTTTTCATTGATACATTAATAATAATATTATGTATTTAAGTAAAACATTTCACTCGTAATTTACGAGTTTGACTGTGTTTTTTTGACATATCATGGCTCACTTACATATTTTGATCATAAATAAATTATCAAATGTCATTAATTTAACATAAACACATCATCTGACATAAATTTGATAAATATTTAAAATATTCATTTACAATTCCCCATGTTCTATTTCATAACGGTATTTATATTCATACTAATTTATATTATAAATTGCAACAATTAATTTACTGTTTTATGTGACATAAAACTATGGCAATGTCCTTTAAAGAGTATCTTGTTTTATATTGTTATGCCACATCGATTCTATTTAACACCTACATTTCTTAGTCAATTAAAACAGTAGATAAATTATTGCTTGGAAGTGTCATGAGTCGTATACAATTTATAATGTTTATAAACTTGTTTTGACAAAAATAATTGAAATAACTCAACATGGATATTGGAGTTAAACACCCAAGCAATGACACTTGGTAGGTGAAAGTTATTCGCAGTGCCCATAAAGGTGACGCGTTTTGATTTTTTTTACAATATATTATTATTGATATCCGTTGTATGTCAAGAGGTCGTATTATAATCGACGAACATTATTCTTATGTGTTGTAAATCTTGTCGGTATGTAAACCGGAATTTTATTGACATTATGGACTTTTTATAATAAAGAAAATAATTTACCTTTAAAACTTCATGGTAATAATATAAACAAATCTTTTATAATAATTTCCATATGAATTGATGTTATAATATTTTTTATTGTATAAACACAGATCAAAAAATACTGACACGGTTAAAATCTTCATAAAATATGTATTATTTAATTCATCGAAAATAATTTAAAAGATTTTTTTAATTTATATCTGTGTTTAATACAATTTATCAGTTTTTTTGGTTTTATATATTTAATATTGATTTCGATTCATTCATTAGCTTCTTTTTTTCTTTTATTAATGAAATTTTCAAATTTTTCCAAATGTTTATACTTCTAATTTTATTTTTAAAATTTATTTTATTATAAAATTTTAAACATGTTTTTATCGGACGTTGATAATAAATATATTTTTAAAATAAATTTTACATTCTATTCTACTTAAACTTATCAATTTATTGTACTTTTTGTACCACTAAAAATGTTCCTCTTTTCAAATCTTACGTTAATATTTTCTTTATCTAGTAATCATCCAATGTTACTTTTTAGCAATAAATTGAGTTTGTAAGAAAAATTCTTCTATATGTATTTTATGTTCACCTAATATATACAGGTCATCTAAATGTGATTCGTCCTCAGACAGTGATAGTGATATAGAGAATATTTCCAATATATGAAGATAAAGAAAAACAATTAAGTTTCCATCAGATTCTGATGATAGTGACCAACAAACTAAAACTGCTGTTGATGGAACTATGTGAAAAAAGATAAAACATAAATCTACTTCATTTCCAGGAAGACCACAGCGTAGTACCACTTTCGAAGGAGTAAGTGATCCTTCAGCAAATGCAAAAAGAAACGTAATCAAAGGTAAAGTTAGCAGCATTTTTTTATAACCAATAAAAGTATTACAAACTATATCAGGACATGCATAGAATTTGAGGTATCTCAAGTTCTTGTAAAAAATGGATTCTATTACGAGAAAATTTGAACGCATTTTTCGCAATTTTATATGCACGTTGTACTTATGAAGCCAAAAACTTAAAATTGTCTTTCTTATGGTGTAGATAATGGACACCTGATTTTTTTAGAAAAACTATGAGTAGAAAGGATTTCACGGATATTTTACAATTTATCTGCTTAGATAGTCGACGGCTGGGAAGCGATAAGTTTACTTTCATCCCCAAACGTTTGGAATGCTTTTATTGAAAGTAGTCAAAGTTGTTATGGATTAGGACAAAATATTATTATCAATGAGGAATTATTTCTAACTAAAGCCAGATACAAATTCACTTAATATATGCCGAACACATCCAATAAGTTTGGAATAAAATTTTGGCTGGCAGTGGATGTGACTAGTAAATATATTAGAAATGGATTTCCATACTTAGGCAAAGATGAAAAGAGACAAACGCCAACATCTTTGAATGAATTTACCGTCTTCAAATTAATTACACTATTTGCTGGTGTGGAAGAAATGTAACAACGAACAATTTTTTACAAGCAAATCACTGGCTTCAAAACTATTAAAAAAGGATACGGCTTTGATTGAAAATATTTGCTCAAACAAGAGGGAATTACCGAATGTTGTGAAACAAAAAAAGATAATATGCCTAGATTTCCAAGTTCAATTTATAAATCTAATAATTGCACTCTAACAATATATAAATTTAAGCCATTTCTGAAAGTTCTTCCATTAAGTTTCAAGCACAAATATGTAAAAATTGAACAACAAAAAACTGTCTGAAGCTATTTCATTTTATAATAGTACCAAATTTGGTGTAGATGTGAGGAATCAAATGGCTAAAAAATATAATGTCAAGTCGGGATCTCGGAGATGGCCTTTACAAGTATTTTTTAATATTCTCGATATAGCTGGGATAAAAGATTGTGTTTTATATAAAGAAACCACAGGATCAAATATAACCAGAAAGGACTTTTTATTTTAATAAGCAGAAGAACTTCTAGTAGATATGAAAATTCATGTGAATCAGAAAACTTCAATGAAGTGCTGATGATAAATAGCTGAAAGTTATGGACGAAAATGTTGTTAAATAGGTTCTTCTAATGAAAATAAAGCCACGAATATCTGTGCTGGTTGTAAAACATATGTTTGTAGGAAATGCACACTAAAAAAATCAGTTTGTAAAAATTGCGCTGAGGAAAATGAAAAATAAAGTAAGGGGTCTACCATAACTACCATTTATCATATCATGTAATTTCAATATTTAAGTGAAAAATATATTTTCTCATTATTATAAGTTCTTTTTTTATTACTGCTTAGACTAATTGATTAAAAATTACATTTTTTTTTCAGATAAATACCAACCGATCAAAATGACCGGTTGGTAGAGATAGGTTTGTATCAATTCTTGGTTTATCTAATGTTAATGCCGTTTATATATATATATATATATATATATATATATATATATATATATATATATGTGTGTGTGTGTGTGTGTGTGTGTGTGTGTGTGTTTGTGACTATAATTTAATGTTACAAGTAATTATAAATAACCACGTTCTTTCCTTTTTTCGTAGATCTGAAATCATCGAATAAACAATAACATGCAATTGGATTGTAAATAAATTTTTTTGAAAAAAAATCATTTAAGGTTACGAATAATAACCACGCCCGGTTGCACTTCACATTGAAGTAAACAAGTATGAGGTAAACGCCAGCTGTTATTTTACACGCCGACCATGTTTCAATCACCGATGCGTTAAATCGGAACCTAATGATGAGTTTATACAAACTGATGAACTGTTAACTACAAACGAATCACAGTTGTGTGATTTTTATGCTATTTTATAATACACAACGTGAATTTCAATTTTATAACGCATTTGGACGAGACGTTTTTTACGTCTCGTCACTGTGTTCTTAATGTGCGAACTTAAGATGACTACGGATAATTATTTTTTACTGTCGTTTCCGTTAAGGGCATTCTTTTCTTAATGGTTTGATCTGTTGTCCAGTTATTTCTGTGATCATGAACAAGGAAAAACTATACAAATAATGATTCATCAATCAGCCTAACCGATCGTATTTAATCGTTAATTTATAAAATATGTCATTACGTAATTGAGTATTGAGGTTCTTGTATTGCCTTAAAAGTTACATGTTGTTGTATTCCAGTATTTTCATAACGTTGGCTTGTCAATCAGTTAAAACATTTGTTGCTATATGGAATTACACAAAACAAACAGAACATTATTTTTATTGTTACAATGCATGGTTTTGAAACAGTAATTTAATTAACAGTTGTTAATACAATATTTCAAGTATATTTCGATATGATTAACTTTTTAGTACATTAAAAACGTTTTAAAAGATTTAAGGATACAAAAGATTAAAATATTTATAATTGTTATTATACGAGGGTCGTTTAATAAGTATGGTAAATTTATTTATTGTTTAATTTAAATAATTAATTAAATTTTTCAATTTAGTGTTCCTTACATTTTTACCATACTTATCAAACGCCCTCGTATTTGTCATGTTGCAAATTTCCTATTTTAGTATATAAACAATAATTTTAAAACATACACTTTTATTAAGACATTAAAAAATATATAAATGAACGTTTTTTTAAAAAAAACATTCTATTATAATAATTTAAATATTACATACACCCATCTCTCTCTCTCTCTCTCTCTCTCTCTCTCTATATATATATATATATATATATATATATATATATATATATATATATATAAATATGTATATATATGTACATAAATTGTATATTCAAATTATTGACACTTGAATTTTTGCAAGTAATTATATTTTACTCTATTGAATGGATATATTTGAGTAAACTTTTATATATATATATATATATATATATATATTGTCTGGACGCGGTCTTCTGGAGCCCGTATGCCAGCAGAGATGGTATAAACTAAATAAAAGGTACTCCTAGAGCTCCAAAAAGGATATATATATATATATATATATATAATAATAATAATTTATTGTGGCTGAGTATTTACATATACATTGGCGTATACAGAGTTTTTGACTTAGCTTGTTATTATTTATATTATGCTATATGGGTTGGGATGGAAGAATGGTGAGGTTTTGAGGTTGAGAATGTTTTGAGGTATTTGCAGGAAAGTTTCAAAAACCTACGTTTTGTGTGTGCGTTTTTCCTTAATTAACTTAACTATAATACTTATACTAACTTAGACTAGGCTTAAACTAGGCTTAGACTATTAGACTAGGCTTAAACTAGGCTTAGACTAGGCTTAACTAAATCTTGTTTATGTATCGTTGTTTCGTTACTTAGTATGTTGTGTCTTGATCACATTTTGTACTGATGGCACTTGGTATTTTAGCATAAGCACTGTGTTTTATATGTTATTGTTTTAAGTTTAGGTGTTTGTTGCGTTTGGTTTTGTTATGGTGCAGGAGCAGATGTTGATATGGGTTGATTATATATATATATATATATATGATGACGTCCGTACCAACAATTTCGGCTGCGAGAATAGCGAGTGCGAGATACTCCTCGGTCTAATCGTGGTTAAATCAGGTCGCGACGAGGGATCGATATATATATATATATATATATATATACCGACTGGGTAGTTGTTAGCATCCGGGAGATTGCGTTCGATTCCCAGTCGGAAGTCCTCGTTTTCAAGTCGAGGGTTTTCATCTTGTAAAAAATAACTGTCGAGAAGGGAGTAAACATTTCACCAATCCGCTTGGTAGCATATGACCAAATACCAATGAATGGTAGCATTCATTGTGGCTTTCGTCCAGTAGTGGACTGATGTGGGCGTTATGATGATGATGATGATGATATATATATATATAGAAAGAAAGGGAGTTAAGCGTGATAAAACTTTAAATTGAATCCCTATTAAAAGTTCTATTTAACCTAAAAAGGCATTTATTATATATGTGTGTGTATATGTATATATACGAGTATACATATGTATGTAAATAAATATAAATGAATGTTTGTATATATATATATATATATATATATATATATATATATATATATATATATATATATATAAATATATATAGCTGATAAATATATTTACATTAAAAAAATAATCGATAACATTGTATTCCAAATGGATATACAGATGTTTAACTGATAATTATAAATATAAACTGAACATAAATTCCGTTATACGGTTAACAGTACGGTTAATTTCTGATAATTTGCATTATATCACTTGTTTATTGTTACAGCTAATATAATGAAGATCTTCAAAAAGTAACGTTATAAAAAATCACTGGTATATACTTATTTAGCACCTAACTGATATTAAGTAATTAAGTATGATTTTTATAGAAGTACAGCATGCATTTGTATTTAAATATTCTTATTATTTATGCATACATACAAATATATATATATATATATATATGTGTGTGTGTATGTGTGTGTGTATATGTATGTATGCAAAATTGTTAGTACTTTATACTACTAAATAAAAGCCTCTTTACATTTTTTCTGTTCGAAAAAACCACTGACTATCGTTTTTACAAATTTTATATAAAATCTCAAATATAGCTCACCTCTTCATCTGTTATTTCGTTTACATATTTATACTTTTTTTTATTACAACGACGATTGATGATCGTTCTCATAGTCATTCTATTTTCACCTATATTGTTTTTAATTTCGATATGTTTTTCTCTTCACTTCTGTTAAATGAATGAAATTAAAATTATTTTAGCATGATTTATATATATTTCACTGTAATATATAATGAAGATACAAAATATTTTATTTTAGGGTTATCGAAATGTAACATCTAGATTTGTGTTTTATTAAAAAGAAACATATGTATAGTTTCTTTTTAATAAAACACAAATCTGAGCGTAACATTTGGATGAATACTTAATCATTTTTTTTGGATCTATACTTAATCATTATAATAATATGAAGAAAAAATTATTCAACTCTTTTCCATTTCACATTTTATTTTTTATATTATACCTTTATTCATATGTTTGTATCAAATTCATTATATTCTTTTATTATCTGTTCTTAATATTACAATCATATATATTACCAATCTTTTTTCAGTTATTTTACGTTAATTAATTATTTAAAAGTAAGTATTCATATTTTAATGTCATAGTTAAACACTAGAATAATACTTTACCGAATATCTGTTGTTTCACACAAAGCAGGATTTTTTTATTTAAATATTAAAAAGTTTAGTACTCCATCATATTTATTATTTTATGCACCAGTGAATAATCTATATTTTCTAATCATCTACGAGTATTGTAGATTGAATAAATGGGTTTAATACGTTTTCTATTTATGGCCCTTTTATTTAAACAAACAAACATATTAGTTTCAGTAGTTTTAATCAAACACACAAATAAATTGGGTTATATTTTCATTATTATAAGACTTATTATGTGTTATATTGCCATTCATTTTGATTTAATTTTTGTTAATTTCATTTAAAATAATATAATACTATCATGTAACTGGACGTGCTTAAACCTCCACTAATTTATTTGTAATTTTTAATTAATGCAACAATTTATACTTTCATTTATGTATTAATTAAACGAAATTATTTTAATCTACTCACGTCTTTTACAATTATATTCATTTTAGTTCATTAATGTAATTTTATTGACAATATTGTCATTTTTTAAACATTACGCTGTACCCCAGATGAAAAGTCCAAATTTAAATGATAAAATGATAACACAATATTGTAAGAAAAAAATATTTCATTTAATCGAAATATGTACTATTCACATTAAGTTTTTTTTTGCCAACGTGGTACTAAAATATATAACCTTCTCTTATAAAACTCCGCGTCTATAAAAGAAAAACATGTGTAAATGCGTCAACTATGGTCTTTTAATATTTAAATGTTTCATTTCGAAGAAAGAAGATCAAGATGTTTGAAAAGATGAAAATTATTTTGTGACTAATTGAGTGAATATGGAGGATATTGTAAAATTTCATAACCCAATTTTGTTAATTTCTATATAGTGATTAAAGAGGTATGTGGTCGGACATTGTTATGAAGCAATATTGGTCCATCTCTGTTGGTTAATCTAGATTGTTGGGATATTTATTTTTTATCCATTACTTTAATTTGTTAACAGTAAGATGCAGCAGTAACGGATTGTCCTTACGGATAAAACGAATAGTGTATAATTCCCTTTGCAGTCCACCACACCAAAAGTTTACGGAGATGCAACGATAGTTTCGAGAAACACTTTGGTGCCTTATCGGAGTTTAACCACTGTCCAGACTGTATCATGCCGTCATACAGTATTCATTTTTCATAACATAGGACAATACCATCTAAAAATGGACAAATATTGTTCCGAATAACCAGTAATGAACAAAATTCCAAGCACCGCTCTTTCTAACCGTCTGTTAATTCATATAACACCCATTTGTCCATTTTTTCACTTTTCTTATTGCACCTAATAACGAAAAACGGTCATGGAAAAATTTCTTAAGTGTACAGCAAGTGCTTTTATTGTAGTTTCAGGATTATCTTCGATAATTTCTTCCAATCTATCATTATTTTGGGCAGTTATAAGTCTTCAGAAGGGATTATTTTCAAGGCTTAGATTACCAGTTTAAAATTTCTGAAATTATCTTCGTATTGTTATTTTACTAACAGTTCCTTCTTTGAATGTTAAATTGATGTTTCTTTTTACTTCGGATTACTATGCTCCAGTTTAAATTCGTACAAAAAATGATTCATTCTTACTCCACAAACAACAAATTTTCGAGGGTTAATAAAGAAACCAATTGTTGAAATTTTAAATGAATACTAACAGTACTGTGAGTGAAGTAACCGCTTTTATAGTAAACAATGGCAAAACAAAAATAAACCTCTAAAAATCTTCTTGCGTTTGTGCAAATGTGAATAATCAGAATTCGGATATTTCATGTAGTACAACAACAATATATATATATATATATATATATATATATATATATATATATATATATATATACATAAATATATAAATCTTAAAAATTTATATAATTGAAACTATAACCTCGTTAAAATAGTGAAAATATAAACAAATATTGACATATGACAAAATCCAATTGATAAATTATATATTTAAATTATAAAATTTCTAACACTTTTCCAAGAAAAGGAAATAAAAAATAATTTATTTTAACATGATTTTAATTTACTTTCTATTAAGTATATTTTCTTATATTTACGATTTTATTTGTGGAAAATTATCAAATATCTAATTCACTGAATTCATAAGAAAAATATACGAAATTTAAATAATAAACTGTCATACATTGCATAAATTAATTAAAAATTATGGAAGCACTTCCGTTTTTGTCGCCGTGAAATCTTGTTTAAATTTTTATAATTTTAATATTACCTAACAATATTGTAATATATCGATATAAGAAAGTTTATTTACAACATAATTAATTATATATTTTTATTAATATGTGATTATTACCAAGATGATACTTTCTAGCAATTCTTAAAAGTAATAAAATATCACTGAATATAAAATTAGAAATTGTACGCTTGTTTTTACGTACAAAATTATTTTTTTTAAAACTATTACAAAAGAAACTGTTATACACTTGAAACATTTATTATATTATGATACGGATTATATGGTTTAAAACATAAAATACAAGTTTTAAAACAGTGAATTTAGCTAGTTTTTAACTTAATTAAAAAGCATAACGCATTTTACGTTATTTGATCTAAATATGAAATATACTCAGATTAAATAATAGATTTTAATTTTATATATCATATATATATATATATATATATATATATATATATATATATATATATATATATATATATCATAATCATCAACCTTTATCTACTATTTAATGAAGGCCTTTTTCAAAATTTTCCCACTTAAATCAATTCAGTGCTTTTCTCTTCCAGTCCACTTCGACAAATTTCTCTGTATCTCTATTTTATTTATCTATAAGCTTCTTTTTTAACTTTCTTATATAGGATCATCCAAATATGACGCCTAGATTTATGTTTTATTAAAAAGAAACTACACATATGTTTCCTTATATACCACCTTATACACATGTTTCTTTTTAATAAAACACAAGTCTAGGCGTCACATTTGGATGACCCTTTCTCTCTCTCTCTCTCTCTATATATATATCCAGGGTTATACAAATGTGACGCCTAAAGGGTAACACTGTATAATATTTACACGTCATGTATTTCAAATTATATAATAAGCGTTTTTATTTTAGTAGAAGGTTACAATTTTAACCATCGATAGGTATACATTGCAACAACGCACTTATATTATTCAAATTTATTAAAATGGGTATTATTTGAAAAATACCCATTGCAAAATTCGTGATTTTTTGATGTAAATAATCAGCCAAATCAATCTTTAATTCAAAGATTAGTGAGAAAATTCGATAAAACTGGCTGTGTTATTGATAAACCAAAAAGTGGAAGATCAAAGACTATATACATAAATTCAAACATTGCTGCTGTAAGTGAAAGTGTTGAAAATGAACCGACAACATCAATTTCACGTCGTTCGCAAAAATTGGGCATATCTTATGGCTCTTTATGAAGGATTTTACATAAAGATTTGCATTAACACTCGTACAAAATACAATTAACCCAGGAATTAAAAGAAATAGATCATTTTTTGCTAGTTGTATTATTGAGCAATGAACAACAGATCTATTGTTTTCAAGCAAAAAATTATTTAGTGATGAAGCTCGTTTCACAAAGGACGAATTCATTAATAAGCAAAATTGTCATATCATTTCATCTTGGGTGATAAAAATCCTCGTGTTATTCATGAAAAATCTTTACACCACAAAAAGTCATTGTTTGATGTGCATTTTAAGCAAATGGAATGATTGGACCATTTTTCTTCGAAAATAATGCTAGAAATGCTGTTATTGTGAATCCTGAACGATACCAATTAATGTTGAGTGACTTTTTATGCCCAGAATTGAATGCTATTGATGTGTCTGATGACTATTTCTAGCAAGACGGTGCTACTTGTAACACAACTCGAGGAAACATTCAGTTTTTGCGATTGAAATTTCGTCAACGTGTAATTTCACGAAATGTCGATTTCAGTTAACCTCCAAGATCATGAGATTTAACACTATAAGATTTTTTTAAAAAATGTCGAGTCTATGCTAACAAGCCACAAACAATTAATGACCTAAAGAACAACATTCGAGTTGCAATTCGTGAAATAAATCCAGCAACATGTCGAAAAGTCATTGAAAATTTCGATATTCGAATTGATGTCTGCAGACGCAGTCGTGGTGGACATTTGAACGATTTTATGTTCTACGTATAATTGTAATGAAACATACTTTCAATAAAAAAACATCTTGAAAAAATTCCAAATAGTTTGTGTTTTATTAAAAAATAACATGTAGACCCGTTTGGATATATATGTATTTGGATATGTATGTATGTATGTATATATATATATATATATATATATACATACATACATACATACATACATACATACATACATACATACATACATACATACATACATACATACATACATACATACATACATACATACATACATACATACATACATACATACATACATACATACATACATACATACATACATACATACATACATACATACATACATACATACATACATACATACATACATACATACATACATACATACATACATACATACATACATACATACATACATACATACATACATACATACATACATACATACATACATACATACATACATACATACATACATACATACATACATACATACATACATACATACATACATACATACATACATACATACATACATACATACATACATACATACATACATACATACATACATACATACATACATACATACATACATACATACATACATACATACATACATACATACATACATACATACATACATACATACATACATACATACATACATACATACATACATACATACATACATACATACATACATACATACATACATACATACATAAATACATACATACATACATACATACATACATACATACATACATACATACATACATACATACATACATACATACATACATACATACATACATACATACATACATACATACATACATACATACATACATATATACATACACACATATACACACACACATCCATACATACATACATACATATATACATACACACATATACACACACACATACATTACATACATACATACATACATACATACATACATACATACATACATACATTTACATACATAAATACATACATACATTCATTCTTCGACATATGATTGATACAGATACCGTTTGGTAAATACAAGAACAGCAGAATGCGCCTGGTGGTAAATCAGAAATGAACTAGTTCTTTTGTATTATAAAATTTTGTCACGATTGGAAACAAACACAGTGTTTGGCGAACGTCCAGCGCGTGTTTCATTCTACAAATCATCGGAACCATTCGACCTAATCGGTGTCGGCCACACCGTCACGATTGGCACCCCTGCTGGATGATGAACATGTCAAAGACCTTCCTCATACCAACACACGATTATAACCCAATGACCTTAAGAAACCTAAATAAATATTAAAATATCAATTATATTATCACAAGCAATGAAGAAATCGCAGGAATTGACTGCCAACTAATGAATTGTAGTCGTCGAATATTCATATCGGACAGTCGTATCGAGACAAGACAAATATCAATGCGTGAGTAAGAAACGGGCACAAGAAGCCATTTAGAGGCATTACATACTTTCATTAACATTTACATAAAAGTACATACACAGTGTGTGTCGGAAAACATTGAACTTTTTGAATAAAACAACACTTTTTTATTTAGCTAAAAATCTAAATATTTATCTAAAATATGTCACTTATAAATTAATACAACGCTAGGTACGCTGAAAAAACTCATATACGAGGTCAGACAATTAAGTAATGTGACAAAATTCAAAAATCGAGTATATTTAAAAATTAAGGTACATCGCTGCGATCCCCTTCAAAGTAGTCCCCTCCCGTATCTATACACTTATTCCAGCGAGTTTTCCAGTTTTCGTAACAATTCTGGAACATTTCTTGTGGGACCTCTCCGAGTACCCTCGTCACAGATTCTTGGATGTCTTCAACGGAGTCAAAATGTCGACCTTTGACGAATTTTTTCATATGGGGGAATAGGAAAAAGTCGCAGGGTGACATGTCCGGTGAATAGGGCGGTTGTGGTAACGTTGCGATGCCTTTAGACAGGGAGCATTGTCGTGATGCAGAACCCAAGTCTTCGCGATCTCTGGACGCACTCTGAGCACCCTTTTTCGTAATTTTTCGAGCACATTGCGGTAGAATACTTGATTTACGGTTTGTCCAGGTGGTACGAACTCTTTGTGAACCACCCCTTTGCTGTCGAAGAAGCAAATCAACATGGTTTTCACTTTGGACTTGCTCATTCTCGCCTTCTTTGGCCTTGGTGCTTGGGGACAGCCACTGTTAGCTTTGTCGTTTAGTTTCGGGGTCATATTGAAAGAACCAACTTTCATCACCAGTAATAACTCGATCGAGAAGAGTGGGATCACTTTCAACCTGCTCGAGACAATCTTGAGCGTGATGCACTACTCGCGCGTTGTTACAAAACACTAAACAGCTAGCGAAGAAATGATCGTACGAGGGTGGCCAAGGTCTCAATCGAGAGAGTAGGGATCTGCTATTACGGTGGCGGAGTTACAGGTTCGCAGTGTTACCACAGGCCGAGAAAAAAATCGGTCGCATTACTTAATTGTCTGACCTCGTAGATGTATTTTATTAAGTCTGTTTTTGAAATGGTCTCGATAAACTTCATCATAGTGGCTTATATGACTTCGATGTCATCGTACAACATTTTTTCATCGCAATTTTCATTTCTGAGAAAAGAAAATAATTGCACGGTATCAAATCTAGTAAATATGCTAAATGTTGAATGGCGCATACTTGTTTTTTAGACAAAAATTAGCATCGAGCAACGACTTTACAAAGTGGTGCATTGTTGTGCAACAAATAGCAATTTTCCGGATCTCGATATTCTGATCTAATTTTTCTATCCTCCACCATAAACGCTCTATAATATCTTTATACTCTATAGTATTCACCCGTGATAGATTTATCTTCCGGAACGAATTCGCGATGAGTGTTGTTTTTTGAATTTTTACTTTGTAACATTTTAAGTAACTTGTTCTTCATTTATAATATTGGAAATATGTGGGAGTTTTTTTGGTTTTGATGTATAAATAAAAGGTTTTTTCCTTTTTTTATTTAATCGATTATATAATTGCTATTATTTCTTACTACTGTGTTCCATTTTTTCGGATAAAATAATATTTGTTCAGATGTAAAAAATCTTAGATACATGATTACCATATATCTTTCAAAATAAATATAGGAACATTCAATTGTAACGCCTAAATTTGTGTTTTAATAAAAAGAATGATGAGTATAGGGTGGTGTATAGGGAAACATGTGTATTGTTTCTTTTCTTTAATTAAACACAAATCTATGCATCACATTTGGATGACCCTATATATTAAAAATAATAATTCATTGGTTCCTCTCATATAAACTAAGATACTAAGTTATTATTATCTTTTGGTAGTGTGATAAATTCACTTGGACACATGATTCACTCACTCTAACACCACAAGATTTTATAAATAAATTCACTCATTAGTTATTATTCTCTTTATTCGCTAATATGGATTTTGAATGCTATCCATCAGTGTTCGGGAACTGAATAATATTTAAATGTTCTAATGGAACTTAAGGATAATAATGATATAGTCTTTGAAATGTCTATCAACGAATAAAGTGAACAAAAGAGCCGTTAAAATTGAAAATGGAATAACTCCATTTTTGGAAAAAATTAGTTAATGACAATTTTAGGTATAGACGTTCTCTTTTTTACATTTATAATAACACAGGTAAGGGTGTAAAATATATCCATAAATTAATAAAATAGAAATTTTCTGTACAATTTTATAGCAAAAACGTTAAATTAGAAAGTGGAATAACTCCATTTATTCATACATTCAGATAAAGGTATGCGTTTGAATTAAACGAAAAATCGACTTTAAAATATTTTTCGTTATATTATATAAACATTTATAAATAAACAATAATTGTTTATTTATAAATTTTCCAAAAAAATTTCCAAAAATTTTTTAAAAAACTTTTTAAAGAAAGTTTTAAAAAAAATATTATAATTTCACAATGCTATTTTTTAAACCTTTTGATTTCACCTTTTTTTATTAAATATATTTATTTTTAGTTATATTATATCTAATTTATAAATAAACAATTATTGTTTATTTATAAATATTTATATAATATAACTAAAAATATTTCAAAATCGATTTTTCGTTTAATTCAAACGCAAACCTTTATCTCAACATATGAATACATGGAGTTATTCCGCTAAAAAAACAAACTGCTCAATTTATTAAAAAAGAAATTGGAATAACTACATTCGTAGCTAAAAAATCGGTTATTTTTCCTAACAATTTAATTAATTATTTTTACATAATAAAATGTGACAAGTTTATAGTTTTAAAAATAAACCCTGAATTTATTAACGTTTGGCAATATTCATTCGTTTGCCAATATTAATTCATTCAAACACAAACCTTTAAATATCTCAATCTATGAATAAATGGAGTTATTCCACTTTTAATTTTAACGTTTCAATTAATTATTGAATACTTTTATAAAATATTATGGTGTTGTAATAAGTAATTTATTTGTGTTAAACTGAGTATTTAATTCTCATATAGATAAGTGCATGTAAAAAAATTCAAAAATTAAATTTATCTATCTATATATATATCTCTCTCTTTCTATATATATATATATATAGAGAGAGAGAGATAAAGAGAGAGAGAAATATAGTTTTTTAAAAAAAATATATACATTTTAAAAAACTATTCTTTGTTAATAAACCATTTCTCAATGTCAAAATTTTATGAAAAAAACAATTATTTATTGTTCTAAGTAAATAGCGAAAAAGTAAATGATATATAACTAATGAACATTTTTATAAAATCTTTTATTAATGAATAATTATTTACTTAATTCATTAATTCAGTTGTTATATATATATATATATATATATATATATATATACGAGGTCGTTTGATAAGTCCGTGTAAATTCCGAAAGATGGCACCACTGGTGCATATCGAGGTTATTTTTAATTAGTAGCACCTCTTGGAAGAACACACATCAAGTTTCAGCCATATCAGTTTATTCCTTTGTGTTTGACAATCGTTGGAATCAAGGAAATCGAGTGATTGTCAAATAATGGACGAAACAGAATTTCGCGTGTTGATTAAACACTACTTCATTAAAGGCAAAACGCCTCAGGAGACTAAACAGAAGCTTGATAAACATTATGGTGACTCTGCACCTTCGATTAGTACGGTTTATAAGTGGTTTCAAAATTTTCGGAGTGGCCATATGAGCACAAGAGACGCTGAACGTTCTGGATGCCCTGTTGAGGTCACCACTCCAGAAATCATTGATAAAATCCATGATATGGTGATGGATGACAGAAGAGTGAAAGTGCGTGAGATTACTAGTGCTGTAGGCATCTCGTGTGAACGGGTACATAATATTTTGCACCAACATTTGGACATGAAAAAGCTATCCACCTGGTGGGTGCCGCGATTGCTCACGATCGACCAAAAATGAGGTCGTGTGAAGTGTTGCAAGAACGGTTTGCAGCTGTTTCAGCGAAATCCGTAGGACTTTAAGCGTCGTTTCATCACTGTAGATGAAACATGGATACATCACTACACTCCTGAGACCAAAGAGCAGTCTAAACAATGGGTTATCAAGGGGGAATCTGCTCCGAAAAAGGCGAAGACAATTCCTTCGGCCGGGAAGGTTATGGCGACTGTCTTTTGGGATTCGCAAGAAATAATCTTTATCGACTATTTGGAAAAGGGTAAAACCATTACAGGTGCATATTATTCATTGTTATTGGATCGTTTGAAAACCGAGTTGCAAGAAAAACGTCCCCGATTAGCCCACAAAAAAGTCCTCTTTCATCACGACAACGCACCAGCTCACACCTCAGCAGTTGTGGCCGCAAAACTAATGGAAATAGGGTTACAAATCGTTTCACATCCCCCCTATTCTCCAGACTTGGCTCCATCGGACTATTATTTGTTCCCTAATATGAAGAAATGGCTCGCGGGAAAAAGATTTTATTCGAACGAGGAGGTGATTGCAGGAACGAATGACTATTTTACAGACTTGGACAAATCCTATTATTCGGAAGGGATCAACAAACTAGAGCAGCGTTGGATGAAGTGTATAAGCCTAAAAGGAGACTATGTTGAAAAATAAAAACGATTTATTCAAAAAAATAAAGCAGTTTTTATTTTCACACGGACTTATTTAACAACCCTCGTATATATAAATATATATATATATATATATATATATATATATATATATATATATATATATATATATAACAGCTGATTTAGTAAAGTAGATAATTCAATTTTTTAATCTCAAAAAGCGACACACACGTAATACTTTCTTGGTTATTTATATATATATATATATATATATATATATATATATATATATATGTATTTATATATACACACACACACACATTTAACAAATGGTTAAATCTGACAAGTCAAAATTTTGTTTCCCACCTAACAAATAACCATAATGTTTTAAAAATATATGAAAAGTATAATATTTCAATAAATAATTTTTTAACAAATGTGTAAGTGTTCATGTAATAATTAAAGATATTTTTTAAAAATGATTTTGTATTTCCTTGATAAAAATATGAATAAATTAAATACTATTGTATAATATAATATAATATGGAGAAAAATAAAGCCTGTAACATAATTTATATACTTATATGTATAAAAAAATATAATTCAGACAAGACAAATATTTAATTTTAATTTCAATCTCTTTTATTCATCAAATAAAAGTTGATATTATTTAATTTCCTCTTATAATAGTTATTTCATAACAGGTTTTGCTTTAAAAGAACAAAATTAAGACTTAATCATTCATTTACATCCTCAATTACACTGAAATAACAACAATCATTGAGATAATAACGGCAAGTAAGTTAATTGTTTCAATAATATCGTGCATTACGTTTAAAAGAATCACGGTCATGTTAACGAATAATGTGTGGGATTATGTTTCTTAAAATTATACAGTTTCCGTTTCATACAGTAACTTAAGTAGAATAGAATAACAGAATTTAGTCATAAAAGATCTTCCATATCATGACAGTTCCCGTTGTAGATGAAGACGATATTTAAGAATTATTATTTCCTCTGAATCAATCAGAGATAAAAACACTTCCGAAAAGTGACCTAGTTGCAAGAAGATCAATTATAAATCTGAAACAATATTCACTGAATAAGGAAATAAAAATGTTATAATATACTCTCGGTAGATATTTTTTATATAAATCGATTTTTTTAGTTATTTCGCAATTTCCGGAATAAATGTTTTAATTAATTCATTGATTGTTTAATATTTTATTATTTTCAAAAAACTCAGGTTTACACTTATGTGCAAAAATGAATATACCAGGAAAAGTATTTTATTCATTAAACTTTTCTGAAAAAATTAAAATAAAAGGATATTTTTTTAAATTTAATCTTAAATTTAATTCGTTTTATTTTCAACATAAAACCAATAACAAAAATAAAATAAAAAAGTCAATAATTCATATGAACTATAGAATAACACATTTTACCGGTGTAAAAGTTAACATACACTTTAAAAATTTATTGAATAAATATATATTTTTTAGCATTCAATATGAAATTGAACCACTTATATTTTTAATGACTTCTTTTAATATTTTGGTCATAAAATGGACGAATTTTCTTGTTATTTCGGGCCTAATATTTTCCCATTCATATCGAATGACATCTCTCAAGGTTTGTTTATTTGGTACATCTCTTTTTCGTATTTGTCGTTTTATTTCGTTCCATAAATGTTCTATGGGATTTACGTCTGGATACTGGGACGGGGTTTTAAGCTGTTTGGGGCAGTTATACAAAAGCTACTCACGCACTATGTGTGATGTGTGCTTGAAATCATTGTCATGTTGGAAAATGTATGTACTTTCCAAGTTTAATTTTTTAGCACTCTATTTAATTTTTTTTTGTAAAATTTAAATACCCCAAACTATTCATTATTATTTCAATAAGTCATACTTCCGACTTCAGAAGCTTCAAAACATGCCCAGACCATTACGTTTACACCTCCATGCTTCATCATGCAATCTTAATTTTTGATTTCATATTCTGATTTTTTCGATACACTAATCTGTCCGTTGTTATCAAAAACATTAAATTTACACTCATCACTAAAAATTATGTTCTTTCGGAACTTTTTATTGTTTTTAATATATTATTTAGCGAATTTAATACGCTTTTTACGATTAATTTTATCTATATAAAGTTTTTTCCTAGGTACTTTACTATAGTACCCTTCAGTATTCAATATTCTAGATATAGTAGTACGATGACATTTTTATTGTATTCTATTAATACGCCTGCGGAAATTCGCAATGAATAAATTTTCGCATTTTCCTTCACTTTCCTTACATCTTTGTTTTTATGTAAATATTTTTGGCCTTTTAGATCGTGATTTTGAAGTGATACTACTAGTTCTATTGTGATTTTTTATTACTGTCTGAATTGTAGATTTTCTTCTTTACATATTTTTGCTATTTCACCAAAATTCTTTCTTTGTTACTTTAAATCTACTATTAATTTTCATAAATCATCAGATATGAAAATATTTCACCAAATGATACTATTTCACCAAAACTATTTCTTTCTTGCTTTAAATCTACTATTAATTTTCATAAATCACCAGATATTTCACTTCTGTGGGATGTTATTGGTTTTAATTACTTTTATTTTTTTATTATTTTAAAACCTAGTTTAAATAAAAAAATATTCTTATAAGATACACATATTTAACAA
>CP092089.1:14245125-14255125 GCA_029203775.1 Neoneuromus ignobilis | reverse complement strand
AATGGTTAGATTGTAAAGTAGAAAATAATACAATATTATTAATTTTAGCTTCAATAATAAAATCGTCAAATTTTCAACGGATAATTTTAATACAATGAAAGAATTATAACAGTTAGAAATTTTCAATTTTATGCAAACATACTACTTTAAAATAGGATAAATAAAAATTTTAGGACAATTAATATTGAAATTTATTTTCATTGTCCTTTTTATAAAAAATTAAAAAAAAATAAAAACATACGTAACATTGATTTTACAGATTTTTCAGTTTTTTTATAAATAACAAATATTATAGTGAAGTTTGATGAATTAATTTTTTGACATTTTATAATTTTTCTTAGTATAAATAATTTATCAATATTATTTAACCTTTTTTTTTGAACATTTGATGCTTTATACTCGATTATATTTTTCCAATGAATTACTGCAAGTCCCAGAATGTGACAAGATATTTTTTTTTTATTTTTCTTTCCTTTCTATTTTCAATAGTACTTCTATTTCAATTTATAATAATAAATAGTTTTTACTATCTAATATACACTTAAATGTTTAAATATATACTGCGTAATGAATTGTTAATTTTAACAGCGAAATCTAATGAAACACAAAAAGAAATCACCGAATTTTATAAAAATGTATCATCTATACTAATAATTCTGTGCTGCTAAATTAGGAATTAATTTTTTACGGTTGTTCATATTTATTGTTCAAAAAATTTAAACACCGTTGTATTTCTATTTTTTTAAAATACTGGTATATTGTAATTTTCTGTATAAAAAAAAAATTAATTAATTTTTTTGCAAAAATTTTTTAATTCTTTTTTTATTGTTTTGTGCCAAAAATTATAGTATGTATATATATATATATATATATATATATATATATATATATATATATATATATAATAGGTAGGTAGGAGTATAATATATGTATTTCAATTATAAATGTGATCATAATATTTTTTTTATAAATATAAACGTTAGAGTCGACGGACTTCATTATTCGCAAAATAGTTCACTAGTCTGAATCGTCGTTTCACAATTCAGTTAATATCGTGCACTGAAATAAATTTCAGTCGACAGACACAGTATACTCACTATTCTGGCGCACCGACAGCTTCCTCTTCTGCTACTTTATTCCGATGACGTCACATCGCCCCAGCTACTGTCAGGCTTCTAACGAACGTATATAGCCGGGTGTCGAACCACCGGCACGTTCAGTAACGCTAAAACGATCTTATGTTCACAACAACACATACATTTTGTTATACATTTGAAATAAAAAAAGTTGTTTCATTTCAATCATTATCATTTATTGTCGATGTGCTTCATACTGAAAATTGTTGAAAGACTGTGTACTACCACTGTTGTATAACTCAGTCCATGTCTGTTGAAGTGTGAAGTTCAAAAAAGAAACATTTTTTTTTGAAGTGTGTAATGAAACTTTCATTCGACTGAGAAATTTATTTATGATCAATCGAAATGATATAAAATATAACGAAAAAAATTGATGGAGAAACGTGTATGAAGCATTGTGCAGTGATTATTTATTTATAACACGTTTAATTTATAGGTAAGTTATTTATTTAATTTAATCCAGATATTTATTTTTACAACATTTTATTGAATATATTAGGTTTTGTAATATTTTTTAATTAAAAAACTATTGAATTCAGTTTCTAATGAGTTTTTTCGCTAGATTTATAATATCATCAATTAGTTATATCTGTAATATAACTATATATATATATATAATATTTTTCATCCATTAATTTATAATTTATCTATGTTAAATACAAATAAAAAGAAACGTTTATCTAATAATATATACTTAATTAGACTTTTTGATTAAATAACAATAAAATTTTATATTGAAAAAAATCATTTTTATTTATTTTTAAAATTATTCATATAATATTTTTCATTGCATTTATAGAGAAGTACGATTTGATTTTATTCTTAATATAATAAAAGTGGTGATTATTAACAATCTCTATTAACTGAATAATCGGTTTTTAACATTTAATTCGCGAACATTTTGTGGTTTGTGATTTTACAACAGAGCCTGTAATATTTACAACTCTTTATATCTGAAATTGATGATCTTAAAATTACGTCTATAAATATAACAAGATGTAAAATACGATACAAAAAAATGTTGTCAATTATTATTATGATATAAATGTGAATATTTTGATATTTTTATTCCGATTTATTAATTCAAACAAAAAAAAATATTTAACGAGTATTAGATATGAAGTATGTATGTCTAACAATTTTTGATCTTATAATTATAATATATATAAACTTGTTTACTAATATTCTATATATTATGAACATTAAATTATATTTTTTACAATTTGATAAAATAATAAATTCATTAGGGATCATAATTATATTATATAAAAAAATACTAATTAATTCAAAACTTATATGAATATTCCAATGAATAATTTAGAATGTCTAGTATGTCTATCTTTCTACCTACATGTTTATACACACATACATAAACATATATATATATATATATATATATATATATATATATATACATATAAACATAAAATAATTAAGATTTAAATTTAATTTAAAATTTTTCAAATACGTATTATCATTATTATTTTTTCAAGTAAATCATGGATTTTAATGGTTTTTTTAAAAGTTACTTTTCTTTAAGTGTCATAATTTAATATATAACTAAAAATAATTCGCACAATTAAGTTGCAATTAATCTATGAATAATAAATTAATACAACTGTACATATTTTATTACAAAAAATAACCAGTTACAATTATATTACAAATACATAAAAAACTATAAAATTAACTCTAGTTTTGTTTAATTTCTTTTACAATCAATTACTGAAATAAATTAACAAAATCTTGATGTAGAATATAGCAGAATTAATGATTACAAAAATAAAATTTTTAAATATAACAAAAAAGAAGTATTTTTTCTTAAATTGAAATAAAAATAATTATTATCATCCATCTTTATTATAACACTATTTTTCTATATGTAATTATTTTTTCAAAACGAATTTTATAACGTGGCTTAAATGAGACTGAAATGTTTATGTATACATTTACTTGTTTACCATTATTTAAAATCTTTCAATTTCATTTGGCTCACCCTATAAAATTATAGATTATGATTACAGCATTTAAGTTATTTATCAATTTTAAAGGTGTGAAAGTTCATAAAAAAAGCTTATATTATTATTCTGCTAAAAAAAATAATTAAAATAAGCTGATTCTATATCGATTCATTAATTTTTGTTTCGATAACTCTTTGGAGATAATAATTTAATATATACAATACATTTAGCAAAAGCTATATTCGTGGCCAGCGAATTAATATTATTGTATATATGCAATTGACAAGGTCGATATACTCATATATGCGTTCAGTCAACAACTTTACCTTACACTATAATATATAGTCATCCAAATGTGACGCCTATATTTGTGTTTTATGAAAAAGAGACAAAGAAACTACATAAATGTTTCCCTATATACATGTTTCTTTTTAATCAAACACAAATCTAAGCGTCACATTTGGATGACCCTATATATATATATATATATATATATATATATATATATATATATATATATATATATAACTTTAATTTCAAAGGTTTCATTTTTTTGTCATATTTTTCAAGTACGAATTTTTAGATCAATTTTAGTTTATTTCTAATTTAACTTATAAAAAATATTTATAATGAAAAATAAAAATTAGTTTCATCTACAATAACCACTAACAATTCAACGAGCTCAGTTCTATTATATAAAATTCTACAGTTTCGAACTTCTCCGTATACAAATGATTAAAAAAATTTAACTTTTTTTACAAAGAGAGCATTTTCATAAAATAATTCATCAGATATATATATATATATATATATATATATATATATATATATATATATATATATATATATATATATATATATATATATATATATATATATATATATATATATATATATATATATATATATATATATATATATATATATATATATATATATATATATATATATATGCTTGCGTGCGCGCATGTGTGTGTGCGTGTTTAAAGAGAGAGAGAAAAAGAGAACTTTTATCTTTTGTCACTATACTGTTGAATAAAGAACTTGTATTGAAAGGATTGTTATATTTCTATCTGTAGATGTCACAAATATCGAAATTATTGTATTTCTAATGCCACAAGACTGCAATTCATTATATTATAAATTAAAAAAAAAAACAGTTTATATACACACACACCTATATATATATATATATATGTATATATATATATATATACATACACACACATATATGTGTATATGCGCGCGCGTGTATGTGTGTATGTGTATGTATATATATATATATATATATATATATATATATATATATATATATATATATATATATATATATATATATATATATATATATATATATATATATATGTAAATATAACGTGCAAAGGGATTCAAAGTTTTAATGTTATAAAGAGCTTAATTACATTTGAATACATAGAATACAGTATCAGAAAAATCCATAAATAAGAGATACAGAATCTATAAATTCCAATTGTAAGACTTTTTACTCCTAAATTTAATGGAAGTTTTAAATATAAATAAATAAATTTCAACTTTAGATATAACAGTAGAAACTTTATACAATCTGAATAAAAAAAAGTATTAAAATTATTAAATTATAAAATCAATATTTATTGTTTTAAGTTTTAATTCAATTATTGAATATTTGTTTAATATTAATAAAAATGTATTTTCGCACACATATATACGTTTATATAAATATGCATGAATATAAATATATATACGAGTATATATATATATATATACGAGTATATATATATATATATATATATATATATATATATATATATATATATATATATATATATATATATATACGAGTTTATATATATATATATATATATATATATATATATATTAATATCCCAGATAAGACTGAAGAGTTGGATAAATATTTTCCTATTGCATTCTTCAGTTTCATTTCTCTCTCTTTCTTTGTCTATCTCATATATATAATTCCATCACAAAATTAATGTCATTAATCTACTCTGATCGTGAACAAATATCTCCGAACTTTCACAATTGCAAATATCACAGAAAGAACAAACGAAGCAAGGGAGTATATCTCCTTGAAGGGTGAGTGTCGGCGACTGTAACAAGCAGGGAGTAGAACCCCTGGTATATATATATATATATATATATATATATATATATATATATATATATATATATATATATATATATATATATATAAAACTCGATAAAACCCCGGTCGAAGATATAGGATAACCAGGTCTCTTTAGCCTTAGTAAAGGCAACTTTCTTAAGGGAGTAAATCCTGAATAAAAAATCTTCACCAACCCACCTGATCACTGTAGTGAGTATAATCAAATACCAATGATTGGTAATATTCATCGAGATTTCAGTACAGCACTTGGGTGATATAAGCTAATATGGTTATAATAATATATAAGTTGTATAGTTTTATAAATGTTCATTTATATTCCAAAAAACACATTTTTTTTAAAATATAAATATTTTAAATGTTACATTATATATTCTACGTTATTTTCAAAACATTGCTTTCCTTAATTAAGGTTTTTAAAAATAAGATTAAAAAAGGTAAAGTAAAGAGTCATCCAAATGTGACACTTAGATTTGTGTTTTAATAAAAAAAAAACTATATGCATGTTTCCCTATAAATATGTTTCTTTTTAATGGAACACAAATCTAAGCGTCACATTTAGATGGCCCTATATAACAAAATGAAAATTCCACACAAATAAGTTACCATCCTTAACACCACAAGATATTGAAAAAAATAATAATTGTTTATTATTTATTTCTTTTATTTATCAACTGATACACATTTCAATGGCAATGCTACAATCAACAAATTAAGATTTTATAAGATAGCATTCTGATGATGACATTGCCGTTGAAATGAACACTAGCTTATAAATAAAGATAAAGAACAATAAATAATTATTGAACACTTTTTCAACATCTTGTAGTATTGAAATAATAGTTCATTTGTGTGAAAGTGAATCTGCTACAATTCCAGAACAAATAGTGAAAATGAAAATTATTATAAAACTGAAACCCTTGCTACCAGATTTTCAACCCTATACAAGGATACTATTATATTACACACTACTAATTTATTGTAGATAATTATAACACACATGTGTGTGTGTGAGTTTATATATATATATATATATAATTAAATTCCTAATGAGGTAGATTTTGACCTTCTATATTACATAAAACTGTATATATAATTAACATATTTTTCTCACGTGCAGCATAAAATAATGAGATGAGTAACAGTAAATACATTTTAGACTGTTTAATTCGAACACATCTTCAATGTAATTCAACATAATTATTGGTTATATTACGCAATCCAATTAAAGTGCATAAGAGACCAGGTTAGATAGACAGGTGAGACGCATGTAATCTACTTTCATGTATAATAATGAATACAATGTCTTTTGTAATTGGATTATACACTTCGAGACGACTTAAACCACGTATTTATATCAAATAATGTGATGAGACACGTACATAAATTTTGTCTACAAAAAAAACGTGCGTTGTTTACTCCATTCTTTTTCGGAGTCAATTTCGTAGTAAATTACAGGTCAGCTTAATTATATCCCATTTTTTTTAAAAAAAAAACCGGTGAATAATATTAATCATAATATTTTCCGGTATAACTGTTATAAATATATATATTTATAAAAGTTATTTAAAAAATCTGTCAAGATTAATATCCATTAAGTGTTTTTATTAGAAGGTAACAACTAATTAAAATGAACTCGAAATGATGATCTACTGGTCAGAGGTCAATCATGCTACCGTTAAGTACGAGAACCTATAATTATGTGAATCAGTTAAACTACATTTTGGTTAAATATAAGAACGTATTATTTTATAAGATAGAATTTACTGTAAATGAAAAAGGGTTTATTAAATATCAAGTATTTTTATATTTTTTTAAAAAAAATATTTACAAGTATAATTTTAGAGAAAGTTGTCATAATCAACAGTATACATTTTAAAAAATTATTTAAATATTCAATATACTTTCTGGTAATAAAATTGAAAGTTTTATTGAAGTTGAATATAGCAGAAAATTAACATTTAAAGTAATTATATCGATTTTTTCGTGAAAAAACTGCATACAAAGTAAGCAATGAAAAAATATGCAGCTTATATAAATAAAAAATATTTTATATAAAAATAACACATTTAAAAATAAACAATAAAAAATATTTATAAAAATCATAAAAGTTTCCAAAAAACTAAATAGTTTGTAATACAATAAAATCATATAGTAGTATTTTATTAAATATGAATTTTGTAAAAAATGTTTTATAAATATATAAACATTTTGGATTTGAATTAAGCAAAATATATGTATAATTTACAGATAAAGAGCGTTTAATTTTATTTTTATTATGTAATTTGCTACGAAAGATCGAAAAATAAAAGATACATATGACGATTTTTTTAATAATCCCTATAAGAAACTGCATTCCTAATTAAAATATATAAAAAAGAGAAACATTAATATTAAAAAAAAGTTTAAAACACAGAGATGTAATTCTGACAAAATTATTTACAGCGAACTTTGATTTTGTATATATGAACGAGAGTCGTTTAATAAGTATGGTAAAAAAATAAGAAAAACTAAATTGAAAAATTTATTTAAATTAATTAATTAAATAAATTAAACAACAAATAAATTTACCATACTTATCAAACGACGTTTGTATGTGTGTGTGTGTGTGTGTATGTAAATATATATATATATATATATATAAACAATAATATTATCAATAAATTTTTTTTAATATCTAAATAAACACATGTTTTATTCATAATATATTTTTAGATATACATCATTAATTATTTTATCAAAACTCTGATTTTAGAGTTAAAAATTATATTACAGATTTTTAACCAAAGAACAATCCAAATAAATTTAATATTTTCTTCTGAACAAATAATAATATAAATATCTATTCTATATAAAATTCAATATTTTTAAAAAATGTTAAATAGTTTAAAAACTTAAATTATATTCATTAATCTCGAATTCGTATTGAAAAAAATTAGGTGACAATAAAAGTAATAATCACTTTGAAAAGTTTAATGAATAGATAATCACAAAAACTACATAGCCTCATTTTATGAATTTTGTATCTATAACTATTCTACAACTATGTAAAATTCACTTTAATATGAATGAATTATTTACTATAATAAAATAGGATTTTATAAAACTGTTCAATAATTATTTATCAGTCGCTTTATTTGGTGATATGCATTTCGAAGATCCGGTTATTATCGTCAGAGTGTTATATATTAAATATTTTATAATTCATTGCTCTATATTTTCTAACGTAGAATTCTGACGATGCTAAAATGTTCATCAAAAGTAAGATAAAAAAATAAACAATAAATTATTTTTTTTGGAAAATCTTATCATGTAGAAGTAAGTGATTTACCTATATTCAAGTTTACTTCTATAACTTTTATAGTGTGAAGTGTTGAATAAGAGAAATGTATAGGTCCATAATTATTTATATTAATTTCTAAGGATAATTTCTAATAACATCATAATTTTTATATCATTAACTTACAATATACCTGCTAAAATCACAAATAATTTTAATAAATTGTTTTATAGGTGGCCTAAATAAAAATAAAGAGTTTCAACAAATATTTACTTGCTTACTATCATTTACTATTCTTTATTATCCTTCAGTCTGACTTGGGCCACCTTACATAAATTGTCATATTTTTCGACTATGATTATTTTTAAATTTCTTCAAAATGCAAATATATTTGCGAATAGTAAAAAAAAAACGATTTTTTATCACAAATTATGGTTCACTGAAAAAAAAGTTCACTGCTATTTTTAAAAGTCATTTATAAATTAATTTTTTGTATTAAAATTATTTTTATTATAAAATATGTAGAGTTAAAATTGATAAGCGAAGAAATTTGTAAAATGTTTGTTTCTATATTCATATTTTTTTTAAAAAATAACATATATATATATATATATATATATACATTAATTTTATTAGTAAATATTTATTTCATTATTTTTTTTTAGTTTATAGTTTCAAAACATATCTAATATTTAAATTTTTAAAAAATAAATAAGCAATTTTAAAATAAAATATTTTCTACAATAATTTAATATCATATTTAAAATTATGAGATATAAAAACCGAAAAAGAACTATTATATATTAAACTAGTACTTAAGTCAATAATAATTTTAACATTCAAAATTGATGCCGTTAAAATAGGTTATCGATTATAGTTATTGGAAAGTTATATCAATTAAAACATTTCAACTGACTTTTTATTCAATCATAAAATGTCAAACATGCATTATAATTTAACTATCGTTTTTATGAATGTATTTTTTCTTTTGTACAGTTATGAAATAAAAACATTTTATAAATTAATCGATCAGTTTTAACTTACTGTAAAATATATTTCGAATTTATTTAAAACACCACATTTTAATAAGTAAAACAATATTAGCAGTAATATTAATATTTTTAAATGTTGAAAGGGGGTTTCATTCAACAGTAAATAGAGTGACTAATGATTATATATATATATATATATATATATATTAATAAAAATAAAATTGAGTAATTATAAAATGTTTACAATAAAAATTTCCAATGTTTTAATTTTTAATCAAATTATATATGCATGTAATACAATCATTTTTAATTCTAATAAACACGAGAATATAAAACTACTTAGATGACTTTTACTTAAGACTACATTTTTTAAAATTACATTTTTGATTTTTGTCGATAAGAGAATTTTAATACAAAACTGATTTGTCACTGTGTAACTAATTTATTTTTTTTACACATGTACCATTTTCCAACACTACAAGATTTTA
>CP092089.1:14197625-14240125 GCA_029203775.1 Neoneuromus ignobilis | reverse complement strand
ATATATATACATATGTACCAAAATGTATATTTTGCGAAATACTTTTTTATAAAAGTAAGTACAATAATTCGTTTATGTGATATAATCTTGCCTCATTCCATTTTTAAAAAAAATGTTTTAAATCTCCTTTGGTCCCTGTTGTTATACTCAATCAAACTAAACACTTTGATATATTTCTTTTTTATTTAAAAATTGTTTTATATTTTTTTAAAAAATAGAAACAAAAGAAAATAAAATAATGAAAATTTGATAAAATATTATAATTTAAAAAAATATATGAAAAAATGCCACTATATGACACTTTTTTAATCCCTATATTCCTATAATCTCTACACTTTTATAATCGTTACACTCCTACAATCCTTACATTCCTATATTCACTATACTCATATAATCACTATATTCCTCAATAACCCTATTTTTTATAAAGGCTCATCCAAATGTAATGCCTGTTTGCGTTTTATTAAAAAGAAAAAAATTTACACATGTTTCCCTATACACATGCTTTTTTTAATAAAACACAAATATAGACGTCACATTTGTATGACTATATAAATATTCAATAATCATTTATTTTTTACTCTAATCACTAAGGTTCATTTCGATAGCTATGCTATTAACCTCAGAGTGCACACTGAAAAATCTTTAGCTTTAATAATTCTTAGACTAATTCTAAGAATTATACAATTGTATAATTCTAGAATCATGTCACGAATATTGGAATGCTATAATTAATTAAAGTAAACATCAAGTGTTTACTCAATATTTTTATAAAACATCTTGATGGATATGGAAATGATTTTTTGTTTTTTTAAAAAAAAAAAATAATTTGATCGTAAATATAAAACCAATATCGAATGCATGAAAACTTGGAAATAATTATAGAATTATTTTTATATTTGTTTAATATATCCGTTTTTATAAAAAATGCGAAACTTGATTGATCAAAAATTTTCTTTAAAAATAGGAAAATATTGAACTTTATAATATAAGAATTTCTTCCAAATTCCTATTTTTAACTTTCTATTGACTTCATCTACAATTGTTCCTTATATCTTAAATGAGGTGTTCAAAATATACATAACTTTAACTTTTTTTATTTTTTAATTCTTTTAAACGATTTACGAATTTATTGTATTTATACAAGAATCGTTTGATAAGTATGGTAAAAAAGTAAGAAAAACTAAATTGAAAAATTAAATTTAATTAATTAATTAAATTAAACAATAAATAAATTTACTATACTTATCAAACGACCCTCGTATATCAGATGATTGTATTTCATTAATTAGTTTTGTCTTACAGTAGTTTATTATACGACCAATTTTTTAGTTGCTTTTTCTTGTTTTTCGATTTTTTCGAGTTTATTTGAATTTATTGAAAAAATAACGATATCATCCCAAATTGTGGATAAGTAAATATTTCACTCTTTAATTATATACCTTCATATTCCCAATTTTTATATCTTAAATACTTTTCTAATACTACTATGTATAATTGACTTTGGTAATATCGCATTGCGCTGTCTCATTCCTTTCATAATTTTAAACATTCTTGTTTTTCTGTGTACTTGTACAAAGGATTTAGAATTTCTATAAATATTTCTTAAGAATTTAATACATATATACATACCTATATATGCACGTGTGTGTGTATGTTCATATCTTCGATTCTTCGAATTGTCAATACTTTAAATATCTCGGATGCACTAATTGATTCGATGTTTTTTTCGCAACCAACAAACCTTAAACAAAGTGCTAGTTGAAATTCATTCCACTAACATTAATTATTGTATTTTACTAATTGAATGAATTATATATATATATATATATATATATATATATATATATATATATATATATATATATATATATATATATATATGTATATATATATATATATATATATATACATATATATATATATACATACATACATACATACATACACTACCGCTTATAAGTATTCAGGCACTTCTCTTTCTATAAACCATATATATATATATATATATATCTCGGGTATAAATTATTTATATGTTTAATTTTTTCATTATATATTTATTGTAATGTTAACAGATTATAGAAAAAGCATAAAAACTGATTTTATGTTTAAATATTAGACTCATTCCTGTGACCAGCCTATATTTGATAATTATTTGACATATTTAAGCCATTCTATTTATAAGTTTTTCCAATGTCTTAGACTTTGTTTTTCTCCATTCTTCCTGTAATATTTTCCAAAGATCCTGTTGTGATGTTATACACATTTTTCGGACATTTCGGTTAAGCTCATCCTACAAGAGCTCTATAGAATTGATATCGGGTGATTGAGGAGGTCAAACCATAATTTAATTTTTTTATTTATTTCCATTTGCTTCAAGAAGCTTATACATAATTTGAACGTGTATTGAGATTGTTGTCCTGTTGAAAAACTAATCCTTTCTCAACAATCGTTGCTCCAGAAAGCAAAACATTCTTCATTATATTCTGGTAGTGCTCCTTGTTTGGTTTTCTTTCGATTTTAATAAGATTTTCTAAACCAGTGCCCACAAAACAGCTCCACACTATCACAGATCCCCCATCATGTTAAACGGATGGAATTACACATTGATTTGACACCTGCTTTCCAGTTAATCAGCGGATAAATACATGTCTTCTTGAACCAAAAACTACAACTTTTGAGTCGACACTTCATAGAACCTTTTTCCGATTATTGATGATCCAGTTTTCGTGTTTTTTGCTCATTCAAGCCTTTTTTTGATATTTATTGGTAGCAGTAAGGATTTTCTTAGAGCTATCCTTCCATATAAGTCCGCCTCATTTAACTTTCGTTTATTAGTTGAAACATTTAGATGCTTTTGTCGACTGTTATTAACTTATGCCGTTATTTCTGGCGCTGTTAAGCGTCGATTATATTTGCTCATTGTCACTATTCTATGATCTTCTGACGTTATTGTTGTTCTTGAGTGCCCAATTCGTATTTTGTTTATAATACTCTTACAATATTTATATTTTTTATCTATATTGTCTACTGTCTTATAAGATAATTTTTAATTCTTTTACTATTTTCCGGGTACTTTGACCTTAATTATATTGGGAGATTATCATGCACTGATTTTCTATTGAATGTTCTTTCACTTTAGCAATATAAATAAAAAATCAAAAGTAAAATTCCAATCTTAAATTATTTTAAACGTTGGACTTATTTCGATATCATTAATTGGTCCTGATAAATTTTAATGATTGCAAATTATATAGCAAAAATAAAAAATACTTCTCCTACCATAAAATCTACAATAACACATTACTTGGAAAAACCTACACAATATCTGTTCTTTACTTCAACGCAGAATTTTCTTAGAATCAACTTTTAATAAAAATGTTTTCCTTATTCAATTTTCTACGTTTCTAGTGATTATTTAATATTTAAACAATAGAAAATACTCTACAAACAATAATTAAACACATTAGTGAGATACATAACTAAGTTGAACCAAATTATCTCAATTTATTTTGGTGCCTAAATACTTATGTATATATATATATATATATATATATATATATATATATATATATATATATATATATATATATATATATATAAAGAGAAAGAGAACCAGTTTAAAATATAAAAAAAATACAAAAAAAGTAGTACAATATTCATCTATTTATGTATATATTATTTCCTTATTTATTGATTTATGATTTTTTTATTAGAAATAATTAATATTTAATATATCTAATAAAAACGGTGCTAATATTTTTTTCATTGAGTTAACTAATTCATATATACAATTCTTTCCTTAGTGGCAATATCGATTGCCAACATTTTTCTTACAAGAAAATATTTTGTAACCTGTCTTAATAAAATATTGTGTTGTCATTGATAATTCTAGTATAAAAAGAACACGTCTTTACAAACAATTAATGTCGCGAGTATTTATTAATAATATAAAATTTAATATTTTTGTCTTAGTTGTTACGTCGAGTAGTTATTCAAGTATTGTATTGTGATTTTTATTCTAAAATAAATTAAACGGTAATTAAATTAAAATAAAATTAATGAAATAACATTATATTTTATTATTGTATGAAATATTTTAAATAATATTTTTATTACTATAATTATATATTTTAAGAAAGTCATTTGTAAAAAAGCTTTAATACAAAATATTTGTATAAAAAAATAAATTGTTGTAATATTAGCAAGAATAAATAATTAGTCGGTAATTATTTAAGAATAAACAATATTTTTTTATTTTATCTAAACGAATTAATACAAGGGTGAATCGGACAATTTCTAAAACGAATCAAAAGATGATATTGTAAACGCGAGCCGTTTACATATTTTGGAAGATCCGTCTGTCAAACGACTACTATAACATTTTTAGCCAGATTGTGAATATAATATATCTGTGACAGTTAATCAGAGTTAGCAACTTTAAGTAATTTTTATTCATAAGCAAATTCAAATATCGTACAGCAATAACATTTTTTTTTAAATGCTTAAATGCAAAAGATATAAAATTCGAATTAGATGGAGTTCATTGTTAGTTTGCTCCTTCATATGCTATAGTTGAAAATTGCTGATTTTAAATGCGGTCGTATAAGCGTACAACAAGATTCACCACGTTCAAGAAAGCCGAAAACAGCTACCGATGAAAAAACATTAAAAAATCCATGAAATTGTGGAGAAAGATCGCTGATTAAAATTAAGAGATATAGCAGAGTTTGCAGGCATTTTTATGACCGTACATATTGCATTTTATATGAATATTTAGAAGGTTCACTTCCTGATGGGTTTCGCATTTGCTGATAATCGACCAAAAGCAAGTTCAAATTTCCATTTGTCAACAATGTTTAAACATATTTAAATGCGATGAAAAGTTTTTTTTGTGTCGTTTCGTGACTGACGATGAAATATGGATCCATCACTAAAGTCCATCAGTCGAAAAATTGGACAGAACGCGGTGAATCAGATCCGAAAAAAGCAAAGATAGTTTCATCAACTGGAAAAGTTATAGTTATTGTTTTTTGTAATTCCCATGAAATATTTTTTATTAATTACTTAGAAAAAGGGGAAAAATAATATGTTAGTATTATGCATTGTTATTGGATCCTTTGAATAACGAAATCAAAGCCAAAAAGCCTCATTTGGTAAATAAAACTATCCTGTTCTACCAGAAAAATACACGATTATACAAATCAACAATTGGGATTACAAAACTGTACGAATTACGATTGAAATGTATGGAACATGAATCGTATTCCCCAAATTTGGCTCTGACTTTTTTCTGTTTCCAAACCATAAAAAATATAGTAATAAAAGGAAAGACACAAATAATGGTAAAAAATTGATATTTCTATTAAAAAATATTATGTTTATTTAAAGTCAATTGAAAAATATATCTAAATTAACAAATATTATTTTATTTTTTAAGAAATATGATGATTTAAAATTTGTAAAAATATAATTTTTGTACATGTTAATATAAAAAAAGTAATATATGGTTTTATATTTTTTTTATAAAAACAGTTAGTAATTAAATAATAAGTTTTATTCATTATACAATTTATTTTCTTTTATTATACAAATCATTTATTATTTTTTAACATTTGTAAGAATACAAGGTATATTACTATTTTTATAAGAATTAAAAAAAAATCTATTAAAACTTGCATCTAATGAAAACATAAATACTTTTTCTAATAACCATTTCATTGATCTTTCTTCAATTTCTTTCATAATTTTCAAATAAGACTCATAACATTAGAACATTTCAAAAGTAGAATATTTTTCTGTTTTTATTTATATATCGATTCTGTTTACTAGTTCACACCTACACTCATCCGATTTAATGTTGAATTTTTTTACTTTACTGTTTCAAAATAAAGCAAACAACAATAATCTATATCAATCATGAAACAAAAAATGTTTCACAATACACTTGTTAAAATAATACTTAAACATCTGATGAACATATTGTACCACAATTTGAAATAAGAAATTTGTGTTACTTCTAATTTTCATTCGCCAAACATTTTCCTACACAGAGTTATTTATACTTTTGAGAAATCTTACTTAAAATAATATCTTAACATTTTTTGAAAAATTCACTTGTACACAGAATGTATATACATTTATCAATCTATCTATCCATCTACATATATATATATATATATATATATATATATATATATATATATATATATATATATATATATATATATATATATATATAGATATATATATATATATATATAATTTAAAAAAAACTGTATGGCATACAAAAAGTAAACTTAATGGTCACACTAAATATTAAAAAAATCAGCTCCAAAGTATTTATAAAAATTCGTCAACAATGTATCTTAAATTAAAATCGTGCGTGTTATACACACGTAATGTTAGAGTACATACAAATGTCATCAACCGTAACGAAGTGCCTGCAATGTAACACCACGACTTCGTAATTACTGCTGTAGATGTCTTGTCTCGACCGTTGACAAATGAACTAGGAAAATTGACATTTTTTACATGCAAACTTTTTATATATCATTCGTGTAAGTATTATCCTGTAAAATATCACTGCTATTACAAAAACCAGTTTTTATATAAAAAATTCATATGTGGAGTCCGTACAAGCCAGATACAATTTATAGTAGATTATAACAAGTAATATTTAAAATAGTTTCTTAGAAAACTGAAACTTGTACTGTAATTATAAGATTAATAAATATTTTCTGTATAAAAATGAATTTTTTAAAAATTATTTCATTTATATATATATATATATATATATAAAGAGAGAGAGAGAGAGAAATGATGATGACAGATAACAAAAATATTTGACAATTCTCTAATAAGATTATTTATGTTAGTTACATTGAGAAAATAATATACATATGTAATTTTTGATATTACATGTGTTCTTTTATTCTATGTAATATCTTTCTTATTACCATATAGACTGTGTTGAATAAAGACAGAAGTGTTGCAAAATAGGAGACTTCACTAACTTTAAAAAAGATCAAACTGTTAGTTTGTATTACCGTAAAACAACCGTGATCGCAACTGCCACATTATTAATTATATCTAGAAAATCAATATCCAAAATGATGACGGTATACATAAATTATGCAAAAACTTCATCAGCTAAAAGCAACAGTAGTCAGAAATCAAATTGTACATTAATATGGATTGTATCTAAAAAGCATAAAACTGCTACAGAAAATATGACTATATAACTTTAGAAATACTTTAAAAATATTGTTTTTACAAAATTAGTCTCTTTATAACTTTAGAAAACTAATATCTTTTTATTTAAAAAAGAAATTGGTGTGAAAATTTACGGACTGATGTGAAAATTTTGTTCAGAACTTTCCCAAAGTTTTCCGAATATTACCGAAATACAAATTTTATGAAATATTAGAATTAACAAAAAATTAAAAAAAATAGATTTTCGGACAGTTTTTCAGACAAAATAAATTTCAATTGTACTGATATTAGATTTTAATGCACATCAGAACACCAATTCATAATAAACATTGTCTACATAGAAGCATTAACATAGATTTTTAAACGTTTCATTTTTCATAAATTATTTACATTGTAAAATAGAAGAAAGTTCGGGGATTGACGAGCAAAGGAAGTAGAGGGGTAGCTCCCTGATATATAAAGAAATTTACACAAATTATTAACATTTTCATTATATTTTCAATCTTTTATATGTATATATGAGGGTCGTTTGATAATTATGGTAAATTTATTTATTGTTTAATTTAATTAATTAAATTAATTTTTTTAATTTAGTTTTCCTTACTTTTTTACCATACTTATCAAACGAACCTCGTATATATATATATATATATATATATATATATATAATAATAATATAAACCATAATAGGTAAAGAAAAACACAATTTCACCAAATTTAGTTACACTTAAAAGAAAAATTTTAAACGGTCAATTAAAAACACAAAGTAATACAAATGATTAAAAAGATTCAATCATTTTTGTAACAACTTCAGAAAAAATTAAAGATGAATGAAATATCAAATGAAAACCATAGAAAAAAACCTCAATATAAATTCAGAAAACTAACATTTTGAATATTCAATATATTTATTTACATGAAAATCATCAAAAATGAAAATGAACTTTATTATTAACTATTGCTTAAAATAAAAATACTAGCCAGCCATACACACACACATATGTATATGTGTATATATATATATATATATATATATATATATATATATATATATATATATATATATATGTTTATCCAAATGTGTCGCCTTTATTTGTGTTCTTTTAGAAAGAAACGTGTATAGTGTGGTGTATAGGGAAATAAGTCTATAATTTATTTTATTTCTTTTTAATAAAACATAAATCTAGGTGTCACATTTGGATTATCCTATATAATGCCAGTAGTATAGAGATGTCTAATCAAAACAGTTTAGAAAGAACACAAAAAAGTAATTAATAATTAAAGTATAAAAAAAGGAAATATTTTTGGATACCGCTGGTAAAAAAAAATATTTTTTAAAGAAAATTTTAAAAGAGATAAATGGCAAATTAAATAAACAGATTCTATAAATGTTAGTGAAGTAAGTGATCTTTGAGAATAATGGATAAATGAGAGGGAGAGAAAGTTACAGTAACATAGTAAATGATTTAAAATAGACAAAATAAATTTTATTATATACAATAATATTTAAATTTATATAAATTATAAATATTTTTATTATAAAACTGTATATATATATATATATATATATATATATATATATATATATATATATATATATATATATATATATAATACGAAAATATAGCAGGAACGATATTTAATCACCATATACATTTTCTGTGATATTAACATTTTTATATTTTAGATTAAGTTTTTTATCAAAATTTTTTATTGTTAATTTTTTCAAAAATTCATTTGAATTACTATACGTTTCAGTAATATGGAATGTTCATTTTAATAAAAATAAATTAACTCAAATACGAAACAGTTTTATAAAAGAGCTTAGCAATAATTTTTGTTCATTATATTTGCTGATATGCATTTCAATATCTACACCATTACTTATGGAGCATTACCTAACAAAATCTAGAGTTTATAATGTACCGCTCCAACAATGATGACATCGAAATGTGATCAACAAATAAAAGGAACAAAGTAATTACTGACATTCATAAATGTTTGTTTTGTTGGTCTGGCTAATTCATTTTTAATAAATTTATTTACAAATTACATATTAATTTGTAATATTTATATAAATATATTATATATATATATATACATATATATATATATATATATATATATATATATATATATATATATATATATATATACATATATATATATATATATATATATATATATATATATATATATATAAGTACCTAATTTTATAATATTGTAACATTTTTTTATACAATAGATGTTATGTGAACATTAAACAATTAACTGTTTAAAAGTACAATGTACATATTACATACATTGTAATTGTTACATATATGAACGTAATTTCAATATGAAACAAGCTAATTATCTATACAATGAAAAATATAATGTTTATAATAATTGTTATTACTATTTATCTATCAAGGACTAACATTCATTCAATTATTCTATTGAAAAATGGATGGCTTTTCTCATAAGATTATATGCTTAAAAATTGCATCTAACACGGAAAAACATATATTTCTTGCACAACTGTAATTATGAATATCGAAATCTTTTAAAAATATAAATGAATATATATATATATATATATATATATATATATATATATATATGTGTGTGTGTGTGTGTGTGTGTGTGTGTGTGTGTGTTTAGATTATGTAGAACTTTTGATATGGATTCATTTTAAAGTTCTATCACTCTTAAAAATGTATATATATGTATATATATGTATGTATATATGTATATATATATGTATGTATATGTATATATATGTATGTATATATATATATATATATATATATATATATATATATATATATATATATATATATATATATATATATATATATATATGTATGTATGTATGTATTTATGAATGTGTGTGTGTATGAGCATGTGTATGTGTCTCTATGTGTATGGAAATGTGTTTGCAATTTTAACCCTGTAATGCATTTTGCTATTTTTTAGTAATTATTTTCGAGAAATCCAAAAAAAATTAAAGATAGAAAATAATAAGTCTTCATAAAATAATTTATTGCCAGAAAATTTCTTAAATATTTCTATATTTTATTGAATTTTATCATACTTTTAAATTACTATATTATAAAAATATATATATATATACTTGCGAAAGGTAACTACATTTTATAATCACTACACACAAAAATAAATAATTACAAAGAAAAGTAAAAACAATAAATTATTAATATGTTTTTTAGACAATACAATATATACCTTATTAGAAAACTATTTGTATTTTTTTTAAGTTTTACTCTTTTATTTGCACCACAGTATATAAAAAACTTTAGTAACATCTAATTATAATACTAAAAATATCATAAAAGTTGTAATCTAATAAATTTATTGCAATCATAAAATACATTTTATTTTATCTATAAACTGAATGATAAATAATTTTAATACATAGATACATACATATGAGTGTGTATGTGTGTGTGTGTGTTTATATATATATATATATATATATATATATATATATATATAATATATAGGGTCATCCAAATGTGACGCCTAGATTTGTATATTATTAAAAAAAACATGTTTATAGTTTTTTCTTAATAAAACACAAATCAAGGTGTCATATTTGGATGACCTATATCTGTATATGGGGTGTCTCTAATAAGACTGAAGGACGTAATTTTCAATCCTAGTTTATATTTTTCAGTCTTATTTGGGCCACCTATATATTTATATAATTCTCTCTCCTTTTTTATATTTCCTTCTTTCTCTCTCTCTATATATATATATAGTGAGAGTGAGAGAAAGATGGTGATCAGAGGTTAGAGGGGCGAAGAGAAAAGGAGGGAGGGAGAGAGAGACTAACGGATAATAAGAAATAAGAAATGATAGTAAGCAAGTAAATATTTGTCTAAAACCTTCAGTCTCATTTGGGCTACTTATATATGTATACATAGATAATACGAGGGTCGTTTGATAAGTATAGTAAAAAGTAAGAAAAACTAAATTAAAAAAAATAATTTAAATAATTAATTAAATTAAACAATAAATAAATTTACCATACTTATCAAACAACCCTCGTATATATACACTATTGTTTGTTTTGGAACTGTGGTGGATTCACTTTAACGCAAATTAATTTTTATCCTCATTACCACAATGATTCTAAAGTGTTCAATAATCACTTACTGTTCACTTTTTTTTATAACAATAGTCGGTTGAAGCGCATTTCGATGGCGATGCTATCATCGTCAGAGGCATCATTAACAAAAAGGCTCTGACGATGACATCGCCATAGAAATGAGCTTCAACTGACTATTGTTATAAACAAAAAGTGAACAATAAGTGATTTCTGAACACTTCAAAACCATTGTGGTGTTGAGGATAAAAATTCATTTGTGGTAAATATATGCACTGTTCAATTTGTAATGGAAGAAAATTAGAGAGTATATCCTTATATTCGGTTGCTAACACATTATTATGAAAAAAGTTAGAAACATCAACGTACTTAAGTATCACTCAAGATTTTATTGTAAGATTGTTGCATTATAAAATTTAAAGACTTTATAATACAGATTCTTTATAACGATAGCATGATCATCAAAAAATAAGCATCAAGCAATAAAATTCATAATAAGAAATTATTAAACATTTTTATAAAATCTTATGATATTGAGATAAGTGGATTCATTAGTGTTAAATTACTCAAACATCTTAATTAATTGTATTTAAAGAATAATTAAATTAAGATTTAAATTACTTAAAATATCAAAAATATTTTTGTGTATGTATGTATATACCATATATATATATATATATATATATATATATATATATATATATATATATATATATATAAGAAATTTCTATTTTTAAAAGAACTTTAAAATAATACATTTTAATAGATTATTCATAATATTCAACTTTATCAAACATATGTTACAAACCATAATTTTTAAAATCGCTTTACCATGAACTTCAGTCTGTTCATCAAAGTTTAACACCTTTTATATTATTTTATTAAATCTTTTGCATCATTTTACGACAAAAAATCAAACGTTTGATTTGAAGTCTTCATATATCTTGTCACGTTTACTTTCTATTAAGTATACGTTTTTTCTAACGCCATTGTTAAATCAAATACCTGTCAGTCTAATCACCGTTTCATATTAAAAGTACGATAAATTAAATTTTCTTGATGAAACTGAATAAAAACGTCAGACGTAACATCTGTCATACGACAGTTATAATCTATTATATAATTTTACATGGAATTCATTATTTTCTATTAGCTTTCTCTAAGAATACCAGTTTTTTAGATAAAATGTGTATAAATACATAAATTAAATGTTTATACTCATTTTATAAAAAGTCGAATACAACGAATGAAATATTTTAAGTCGTTATATATTAAAATCACGTTTTCAGTGATTTAACTATCTGCAAATACTTGGAATAGATTTTTTACGGAGAATTTGCATTTTTTCAGTATTTTTTTAACAAAAGTGAACTTTGTTTCTATGCAAATATTGTACATAAAAATACAAATACACGAACACACACATAGAGAAAATAAATAAAATAGAATAATGAACACTTGTGAATATTATAAATTCTTTTTTAACACCTTCCCTGCCACATTGTTCACATGTCACTATTCATCCAGGTCATTTAATATATTGTACATATATTCGTTACTGAATGTAATAATTATTCATTTGGTGTCAAATATTATATACTACTCTGTTCAAAAAATAAGGTGACTGCTTGAATAAGACACATACTATTTATTTATTCATCCAAATTTATTTTGTCTCCTTCAAAGTAATCCCCTCCCGTTGCGATACACAAACGCCAACGTTTAATTCAATTTTAAAAACAATTTTCATATTCACTTTTTGGAATTTTCATCAGCACATCCTTCGATTTTTATTTTATAGATTCAACTGAGTCAAATCTGGTTCCTCGAAGTGTTTTTTTAATCGACTGAACAAGAAAAAATCGCATTGTGACATATCTGGAGAATACGATGCTTGTGGAGCAATATTTGTTGAATTTTTGGCGAAAAACTCGCGAATAATGATTGCATTATGAAAAGATGCGTTTTGTTGACAAACGTTTCAAGTTCAATACATCACTTAAATTGCGTCTACTCAACCTATAGATATGCCAATATCTCCAGCAAGCTCTCTTACAGTCAAATGACGATTTTTCATTACTTTGTTTCTAATTTTTTCGATATTTTCTTCGGTTATTGTTGTTTGATGAATGACCAGACCGAGGTTCGTCTTTTACGGATTCACGACCTTCTCTGAACAGCTTATGCCACTGGAATACAGTTTTTATCGATAAAGTTTGATCACCGAATGTTTTCTGTACTATTTTAAATGTTTCAGTAGCATTAATTTCATTTTTAACACAAAATTTAATGCAACTTGTTTGTTCAACAATATTAAACATTTTAAAAATCGAAAAAAGGCAAAAAGTGGATGTAAATAACTTGCTGTGACTTATGACCTATTTAACATATCAAACTGAAATTAGGAGCGATGCCACTGAAGGTTGTGCCAACATAAGAAAAAAAGTTTTTTGATCTACGACTTTCGCGCGAGTTTAAAATTAAAAAGTCACCTTATTTTTTGAACAAAGAAGTATATCAATATATATATATATATATATATATATATATATATATATATATATACATTGTATGTATGTATGGTATAGTATGCATACATGTACAAATGTATTATCCTGAAAAGCTGTATTTATGTTTTACAAATTTTAATGAAACACGAAGTAATATTTTTTCATAATTAAAATTATTTCAAGTAAAATACAAATATTTTATAAAACAACATTAACAATATTGAAAATATGTTTTATTTAAATTGAATCCAAATAAATACGATAATAATTTCTTGAAATAAAATTATTTACTGTATTCAGTACTGCATTTTGAACGTTAATTTTTACATACATACATACATACATACATACATATACATATATATATACATATATATATATATATATATATTTATATAACTAAAATATATATTCTAACCAAAACTATTAACCCCAACGACATGGAACACATACAAGACGACATGAACAAAAATTCTTCAAAAATCAATTTAGTAGTGAACGTGTTAATATGAGAAGAAGCTACCGTTTGACTATAATATAGTTCGTATCCTTGAAATAAACAAACATAAGTTCTGAATAGTTTCTAATGAAATTATATCATTAATTATGTAGAACTTCTTCAAGTAATTGTAGAGGTAAAGGAAAGCAAAATTCACTTCTCATTTTATTTTCTAAAACCAGCAACAATAGTTTGATTATACTTCAATAGAAAAAGTGTTTATTTTTTTCTTATGCTTTCTTATCTTAGTTTTTTTTTAGTTCTACTTTTTATTCTTAGTTTTTTCTTGCTCTTGCTTTTTGTTCTTATTTTTTCTCGTGCTTTTAAAACCAAATTTAAACACTTACAAATGTATGTATAAAAGGATTGTTATCTTTAAGGCCTGGGGAATACACATACTACGAAAAAAGCATGCTTGGTTACCTACTAGGTATATGCTCGTTTATAAGCATATATAGTTTTAAGCTTGCTCTTTTCGTATACACGTGCTAATAATTTGCTACTAGGGAGCATTCGCTCAAAAGTAGCATGCTTTCGTGTTGCTAAGTAGTATGTGTATTCCAGGCCTTAATGACATATCATTGTTTTAAAGTGAAATTAAAACTTAGGGTACATCAAGTTATCTAAAACATTCATATAATCATTAGCAGTAATTAGACTATTCAGTCTAAATACAAAACTAATAAATTCAGAAATATTTTTTCTCAACACATAAAAAATAACTCAATTATTAATTCTAGGATCTAAGCAAACAGATTTGTTGGTTTCTCCGAGTATTTTCCATACAAAACCTGACATAATATAAAAAATAAGAAAAATCAATGTAAAAATGACTGATCATGCAATATGAAGTGTTTTCAATCATTAAACGTTTTATGACCTTTTAACGACTTTTTAAGTATTTCAGCATTACTTTGATTTATGCTGATAAATCACAAAAAATAGAAGCATTAAAAATAAACATTGAAGGTGTAATTCATTAAATTAAACCATAATTATGTGAAAGAATGATCAAAATTGGACTAAACGAATACACTATGTCAAACAAAGTCATAGTGGTCATATGAGTGAAATTGTACTCCATCATTAATGCTATAGAATATGCTTAAAAAATAACTAATTAATTAAAAACTTGTTGTTTTATTTCCATTTAAATTTCTGAAGCGCTTATTGGAAAACCCTATATAAATAAACAAAATAATATCATAAAATGTGGATAATTAATACTCTTCTTAGAGTTGTCAATATAATTTTTTTTTATTTCAGTACTTCCTCTTTTTTCATTATTTTGGTAATTCTCTCTCTCTCTCTCTCTCTCTCTCTCTCTCTCTATATATATATATATATATATATATATATAACTATACACATTTGTGAATGTTTGCTTATATATGTAAGATTGCATATATGACTCTCCAAATAAAATGTTAACCTGTATATATTTCAATATTCGTAAATATATATTTTTTAAAACAACGACGTTATTTCTTAAATTTGTCATATCTTTTCATTTATTGTTTACAATAATAAAATAAATCTTTCAATTGTAAATGGTTTATTTTTTAGTCAAACATACAATTAAAAATATACATACATACTCACACACACACACACACACACACACACATATATATATATATATATATATATATATATAATATATACACTCACAAGTGTGTGTAAATATAAATACATATTTATGTAAGTTCTTGTATAGATGTGGTTATACCCGCATATAAAACGTCCAACGATATTCAAGATAACTCAATACTGGTTTCTCTTCTGCATTTTAAACGTTTTCATGTTAAAATAACTGTTAAACAAACGAAAAAACTCTTACACACAACGACCTTCTATTCGTAATTCTTATGGAATTTAAATAGTTCAATACACTTGAAAAGTGTAAATTTTAATTATATAATTTACAACCTTGAAAAACGTTTTATGTTAATTTAGAATTTTTTGAGACATTTAAAAAACGACTTAATTTAATTTTAATACATTTAAAATATTTACAAAAATTGTGTAATTACATAAACTGTTTACTGTCATATTCATGAGAATATATATTTGTAAATAAAAAAATATGTTACAAATGCAGTGAATTTAAGAGAAAAAAACGACGATGTAAACGATGTGCCGTGTTTTCATGAAAGATGCTCGGTATTTTTAGTATCTGTTAAACCCGCATTACGTGAAATTACAGACAGTGCTGTATACTCTTAACGCAATAGTTCTAATGACTGTCCCTGTAAAATGACAACAATAAATTTTTGGCAAAGCTCCTAGTAGTCCAGATCACGCGACGGGTCTTGCACTTGTGAATATTCTAAGAATAAGCGAAACTTTACTGTACACTACGTGATGTTATGTATTACAATTCAGAATTTCAATGTTATTTTAACCATTCAGGTATTATATATATATATATATATATATATTACAAAAATTACTTGCTTAATTTATTAAACTAAGAAAAAAAATATTTTCCAATTTTTTATTTTTGAATAATGTATTTTTATGATAATCATTGTTTCATATTTTATTCTATAACAAATAACCAAAAGAATTAATACATAATTTGTCACCATTGCGCTATTAAGTTTCTTGTATTCGTATTTCATTAATCATAAGGCGAAAATGTTTGACTCTAAAAATAAAATAATTAATCTTCTAATTTCACTTCAACAAATGAAAATGTAAAACACAACTTATGAATTAACTCAAGTGTTTGAATTTAGATTAATATAATATTATTTGGTATTTTTCACAATTTTTACAATTTGTATAATAAAAATTTAATTTTTTTTCCAATTGTTAAAAAAAGTTTATAAACCAAGTACATATTTCTATTTATAAAAATTGATATACCTATGACAGTATGTAGTATATTATATTGTTTTGTTTGAACTAAAATATTTTTAAAATAATATATTTAAGAAAACTTTAAAAATACAAATATAATTTCTAATATACATATATATATATATATATATATATATATATATATATATATATATATATATATATATATATATATATATATATATATATATATATATATATGTACATACAAGGGTCGTTTAATAAGTAAGGTAAATTTATTTATTGTTTAATTTAATTAATTAATTAATTTAATTAAACTTTTCAATTTAGTTTTTCTTACTTTTTACCATATTTATCAAACGACCCTCATATATACATATACTAATTGCAAATATATATATCTATAGCTTTAAATAAAAATAATTAATACACACATACATATGTGTATATATATATATTATATTTATATATATATATATATATATATATATACATATATATATATATATATATATGTCAATTATTTTTACTTAAAAGTATATAAGTAAAAATACCTTCTACATAATTTATTATAAAAACGTGTACTAATAATTTTGAGATTATTATTTTCTTAAATTTTTATTACTAGGAAAATTTTTTTCATAAATATTTTCTTTATTTACAAATATTACATAATATTTATAACAAATAATATTATTATATTTTAGCAAGCATTTTTCAATGTTCAAATATATTTTTATAATAGAAAAATGTATTTTATAATAAGCAATTACATTTCATATAACTGAAACCGAATACGAGATTGTTTATGTTTAATAATCCTTTTCTGTTTAGCTTTTGTATTAATACTTATTTTAATAATCATATCTTTATAATCACAACATGACATTACAAAAATTGTGTATAATGTCATACATTGTGGATATTGCCATTGAAATGCTTATTAGCGAAAAAGTAACAACAAAATATTATATTCTTAGGCATTTATATGTGATGTTGGAGTACATAAATCGTTTATATAAAAGTAAATTCGTCATAATATCAAACAAATAGTTTTAAATTACAGGAATACCTCGTATAGTACGGCTAATCGGTTCCACTGATTTGCCGGAATATTTGAAACCGGACTAATCGAAACATTAACTAAATACAAAAAACGTTAATTGGTTCCAAATAATTTTTTTCCAGTTTTTCAATAAATAAAACGAGGGTAATATATTCAAATATCTGTATGTATCAACAAAACAAAATCAAGGGTTATACATTCATTTTCAATTAAAATTTAATTATTAAAAAATCGATTTTCTCTAGAGTTACCAATCGAAAACTAATAGAAAAAGAAAAAGACCACAAAACTAGAACTGCGCATGCGCATATATATATTTTTTTTTAATTTCAAACCGTACTATAGTGAAACCATTTTAATCGGAGCAGTATTATGCGAGGTATTCCTGTATTGCTAAAAAATTTATAATTTAATTATTACAGATTATATAGTCATCCAAATGTGACACCTTCGTTTGTGTTTTATTAAAAAGAAACATGTGTCTAGGGTAGTGTATAGAGAAACATGTGTATAATTTATTTTATTTCTTTTTAATATAACACAAATAGAAGAGTCACATTTGAATAACTCATTCTCTTTCTCTCTCTTTCTCCCTCTCTCTCTCTCTCTGTATATATATATATAAATATATATATATATATATATATATATATATATAAACATATACATATACAGGTGGCACAAATGAGACTTATATATGTAACCTTCAATCTTGGTTTACATCCTTCAACCTTATTTGGGCTACCCTGCATATAAAATATTTTTTGTAAATATTTCTTAAGAAATATAAAAATACTTACTGTATACTAAGTGAATACTCTTTGTAAACAACGAGCAAGTTAATACAAACATCCCTTTAATTAAAATTAATATTTAACTAAATTAAAATCACAACAATATTGAATATAATTTTTTAAAAAGTTGTATTTACAATATTTACGATAAATTTACAACTAAAAATAGAACTGAATCAATTAAAAAAATCAAAGTTGAATTTTTATAATTGCATTTTATCCAAAAATATTTTTTGTCTAAATATAAAATTACAATCCAAAAAATATTGAAATTTTTGTCCATTTTTTAAATTAAATACTCACTTTTACACAAATGAATTATAAACCCAAAACCACAATATATTAGAAAATGCTCAATAATTAATGTTTATTTTATTTGTTCATAGTAATGACAGACTAATGCGCATTTCGACAGCAATGCATTATCATCAAAGCGCCTTGATTTTACTACATCTGATTAGACACTTTCGTCAGGAAGACATTTATTTCCTGGCCAAAAGATTTAAATAGATACTGTAAGATCAAGACGCTCTGATAATGATGGTATTGCCATCGAAATGCAAATCAGCTTATCGTTGTAATAATTAATATTAAGTCAAAATAGTTGAATTCTGATCTGCCAGAATTATTTATGTTACATATATTTATGTGAAAGTATTTTTATGAATTAAATATTAAAAATATTATTTTTCTATGTACAAGAAGGAAATATAAAATTCTAAAATTAAAGATAAAAATTATATAAGAATAATATTTTTGTTTTTTTTTAAAAAAAACAAATAATTAAAAATTGTATTCAATTATGATTTAAAAGTTTATATGTGTCTAAGTTCCCTTTAAAATTCTTTAGAATAAAGAGAAATAAAAATTTAAATTAAATTCAAATTAAATATAATTTGATGAACAAGTAATTTTAATAATCAGTTGATTATGAATAGTTTGTCTGTACCTGTAACTATTTTAAAATGTTACCCAAATAAGAATTTATTACTTCTAAGACCATTACTTTTTGAATAAAATTAAACCAATGTCTATGGTTTCATTTTTATATTGATATACAGTTATCCCTTTGGCTATGAAAATCTCATATAGATAAAAATATAATTATATATAGAAAACACAATTTGTATAATAGATCAGAATTTTTTAACATAAGTACATTATAGAATGTTCGAAATAGCTGCCAGCAATCGATAAAAATCTCATATTGTATAGTATCTAATTCTCTGTTAGAAGTATACGATTCCTGTAGATGAAACCGCTTGTCGATGACACCGACAAACATTAAAAGCAAAAGTTTAAATGATGTGATTAAAACTTAACTGTAATTATGCGGAATTGGCAATATAAAAAGAATACAAATTAAAAGAAATCTTATTAGGAATTATATTCGAACATCGATGTTTAATAATCTTAAAATATTGTACAAAAAATATTTAATTACTAGTTTAATATTTCCGTTTATTTTATAATAACTTGTTTAGAGAACATGCATGAAATATTTATTGACATTTTATAAAAACCAAAAATATATAATTGCAAAAAAATATAAACATAAAAACATTTAATATTAAAACAATAATAAAAGAATAATTTATATTTTTTTTTATTTAATAAATTTCAAATATAAATCTAATTTTAACCTTTATAAACATTTTTAATTATTTGTTGAGAACTAATCAGTCACTAAAAAGAATACATTTATTTGGATTTTAACTTATAATTTATTTAACCGGTTTTACAAGAATTACAATTTGGCTTGAATAATCTTATATGCGAAAAATTTAAATGAGAAGTTATTTTTAATTCTTTATATAAATCATTTCCGGTATCTTACGTGATGCAATTTAAATTACAATAGTTGTGATGCAAAATATACTACTCGTAGTTTTTTGAGAGTTGAATAGAAAAAGGTATTAACTGTTAACATATAAAATACATGAGTGAATCGAAAAGTTTCTAAAATGAGAAAGAAAACAAAGTTTTTTTTTGCCAAATATTTATTTTTCAACATAGTCTCTGAACTCGTTACCTTTAGACAAATGCTTATAGAAAACTTTCATTCATTTAGTAAAATAAATTTTGTCCAAACCCTTGAAATATCCATTTATAGCTTCGATCACTTTAGTATTAGATGAAAAATTTTCTTAAGATTTGAAAAAAAAGTCAGAAAGAGCCAAAATCTGAAGAATACAATGCATGTTCAACAATTTTCAATCGTAATTCATGCAGTTTTACCATCTCAATTATCGACTTATGTAATGATACCTTGTCTTAGTAGAACATAACAATTTTCTTTCCTAAATAAGGCCTTTGGCTCTGATTTCATTGTCCCAATGATCCAATAACGATACATAATACTGGCCTGTTATTGTTTTTCTTTTTTCTAATTAATAAAAAAAATATTTCATGAGAATCATAAAAAACAGTAGCAATAACCTTTTTAGCTGATGGAACCGTCTTTACCTTCTTTGGAGCTGGTTCCCACGTGCTGTCTACTTTTTAGACTATCGTTTTATCTCTGGTGTCTAGTAATGGATCCATGTTTCGTCTTCAATCACAAAATCCTTTTCAATACATTTAAACGTATTTAATTTTTTTAAAAAAATAGCTATTATAACTTGTTTTTGATCGATAGTCAACAAATACGATATTCATTAGGAAGTGAATTTTTTATGTTCAAATATTTATGTAAAATGCAATTTTTACGGTCATAAGAAATGTCTACAGCCTTTGCTATTTCTCTCAACTCTAATCAGCGATTGTTCACCATGATTTCAGTGACTTTTCAAATAGTTTCTTTATCGGTATCTATTTTTGACTATCTTGAACGTGGTAAAAACGAAAGTTGACGGTCTTCCACTGCGACTGTTGTCATTGATGTTCTCTTAACCGTTAGTAAAACGAATTATCAATTCATAAAGACTGGTTTTTTTTGGTGCATTGACTCCGTAAACATCTGTGATAGCTTTAATAATATCATTTTTTTTCTACCTAATTCAACTAGGAATTTAATATTAACGCGCACTTCAATTTTAACCAAATCCATGTTCACAGACATAAAGGTAATTTCAAACTGACATAACACTACGCGTAATAATCGTGCATTATTGTCGCGAATACATGATAACTCAAGTCTAAACAAGTTTGCGCACATATGAACTAATTACAAATATAGTATTCCGTTTTTGAATAATAACCAATTTTCGGGAACTTTCTGTACGCCCCATATACATTCACAAATAATTTACAAAAATCTAAGTTAAATTCGATAAAAATAATTATCATTTTAAAATAAATTCATCAATGTTTTCTAACAATAATTCATAAATTCTTTGTTATACATGAGTGAATATCGAGCCTTGTAATAAATTAATGATTTAACCCTGTATTTTACGATTAAAACTTTACTCAATTAAACAACAATGTTTTTTTAACACAAATACTTCACATTGTATTTATGAATTTTATATCAAAAATTGTTTATTACCTATACATTTACATATATGTATATAGTAAAACATGGGCCTTGATGTCAAAATAATTCAGCTGCTCTGACAACACAAAGAAGAATAGAAAAAAGTGTATTAATAATAACAAGAAAAGATAAAAAAACGAATAAATGAGAACGAAAAAAAATACGGATATTAAAGAACAATTGAGAAATTTGAAATGAAAATGGGGCGATTATATAGTAATAAGAGGGGACCATCCATGGGAATGGGAAATTGATTGCTAACTTAGATATATAAAAAATCTCACGAAGAAATCCATGGATACATGAGATAGAGATATAAAAAAATTATTTGGTATAAACTGGAAGAAAAAAACATTGAATTGGTCGACGTGGAAAATTTTGAGAAAGATCTTCATCCAATAGTGAATAGAAAGAGACTGTTAATTATAACGGTAATATATATATATATATATATATATATATATATATATCTATATATATATATCCATCGTCAACCACCTCTTTCTATCTACTACTAAATGAATCTCTTTTTCAAAACATTCTACTTCGAACTATTTAATGCCTTTTTCTATTATTCCACACTATCAAATGTTCACATATCTCTGATTTATCTACGAGGGTCGTTTGATAAGTATGGTGAATTAATTTATTGTTTAATTTAATTAATTAATTAATTTAATTTAATTTTTCAATTTAGTTTTTCTTACATTTTTACTATACTTATCAAACAATCCTCGTATATATAAGTTTCTTTCTATACCCTTTCATATCTTTAGATTTCTAATCAATAATTTCTCATGTTCGTCGGTAGCCTTTTCTTCTTGATCTATGACAAGCCCATTTCCATTTTAAATTTTATTTTGTTATAATGCCCATACCTTTGTTTTTAATGATCTATCAATTTTTGTTTTGACTATACGTGTTATTTCTAATATATATTTCCAAACTTGTTCACGTTATCTTAAACCACTAAATTAAAAGGGAATTTAAAAATTTTATTTTATTGCCATAAGTGAAAATAGTTAGAATATATTCATCAAAAACATTTTTCTTTAAATACCAAGGAATATTCCACTTCATAAAATAAAAATTTCTTCTTATTTTTATTTCCATGTTTACTTTATCTACAAATGTTCCTGTAGTGTTAATGAGACGCTAAATACATGTAATCCTCCTATAACACGGTAGATAGGTTCCTATAAATTACCGTGTTGTGTGAAATCGTGTTATGTAAGACTAGACGCCAATACTTAGTATTTTGTAATTATTTACTATTTTATAATTTTCTTATATATTTTTTATAATAAAAATTGTGTTATTTAATGTTGCAGAAGAATTTCCGCAATTTTCTTATTGCGTTAGACCAAAATCGTGTTGTAGGAGGGTTACCTGTATATAAAATTGTTAACTTCTATTTCTACTCTTTTTATTTAATTTTTCTCTTATCTAATATATATATATATATATATCTTGTACATATATTCCTTTCCAAATTAAGAAAAAAGAAAATCTTTAGAGATGATTCAAATCATTGAATAACTTGTATGACAAAGAAACAAAATATTCCTAAAACAATTTGAAAATTGCTAAAACAAATAATGATCTACAAAAATACATGTATATATTTCCAACGTGACATAATATTAACCTCAAATTTAAATCGAGCGAAAGATAATTGAAATCTGCACATTCATGTTTATTCGCAAAGTTTGACGTATTCGTAAGCTGCCAATTATAAAATAAATATAAAAAGTACGGAGAGACAATGAAATGAATAGTTGAGCACTTGATGTGTTCGCGTGGGTGTGAATACACTTTATAATCACTGAAACCATTCTACAGCATTTTAATCTAGGTTATATAACAATGCACAGTACGATTTTTCAATTGAGTGCACTATTGCGAAATGAAACAAAGACACATTTCGTGGGTAACAGAAAAAATACCGTTCGGCGATATTAAGATGGGTGATTCGAAACTTTTATGAATTTTAAATTGTGGGACAGACTGACCTAGATGCAATAATGCCGGATATATTTGTTGGAAAAAATGACGTCAATATTTGCACAAATAGCATCATTTTCTTCTTGGAATATTTATTTACTTATTACGGTGTTTATGAAGCCAATGGCGATGTTTTATATAAATTTTTAATAATAGATATTATTCTATAAAGTAATTAATCAAAATAATCTGAAACTCTATTTGTAATATTTAGTTGAAATGAAATTAATATCTTTAAGATTTTTATTAAAAATTACAGTTTAATCACTATTATTGAGATCAAGTTAAATATAAAAATTGTACGAATAGTCAGAAATTCTCATAATCCACAATACAAATATGAGTTTTTTTTCTGACTCACAGAAAATATACATTTTTTAAATTTGACATTACTAAATATTCATATAATTATTAGTCATATAAAATAACTGTAATTTTACTTTGACTGAAACTTGTTTACATAAATGTATTTTTTATTTTCTCCACAATCTTTTATTATTTTATTAAAAATATTGTTACTTTACTAAAAGTATCCATAAGTCATTTTCTCTAATAATATATTAATAAAGTGTAATGCTATAATTTTTAAATAAAATAATTTTAATGAGTATAAATATTTTAATTTTACTAATAATTTTGAAATTCTAGCAACTACATTTTGGCACAAATGTATCACTCATACTAACAGCACAAAATTTTATAAAAATGTTCGCAAATCACTTAATATTTACTTTTTCGTTGATGTATATTTCGATAATAATGGCATTATCATCAGTGAAACATATTATGGTAATGAGATATGTTTTTTATTTGTGTTAAATTGATATTTTATTTATTATTTCTTTTATTAATGTAAAATTATTTTTAAGTTATAATACTTGGATAATAAATAATACTTTACAAAATGTTACTGGAAAAATTTTATACTTTTATCAAAAAAATACTAAAAAATAAACGTTAACATAAATATATATAAATATATATATATATATATATATATATATATATATATATATATATATACACGTGTGTGTATGTGTATGTATGTGTGTATGTGTGTATGTGTGTATGTGTATGTATTTATGTATGTATGTATATGTGTATATATATAAAAATTACCCGAAAAATTTGGAACCAATGTTAATGATATACTCTTCTTTCAAATGAAAAATTATATTAACTCTGAATAATAGGGCAGAAATATTCCCTTCTAGTATTCGTTAAAACTCCAGATAGAAGTAAATAATGTGCTTAATACCAAGGTAACAAAGCTGTGTGATATTAGATTCTTTTTAGGATGTTTGATATTAAACTCATCTGACACTTCGATAAGAATTCATTCCTAACAACTACCAAAAAAAAACACTTTCCACTTTATCATCTAATATTAATGTCAGTTTTCACCTCTAAATAAAAACATGTTTACTATTAGATTGTAGACTTTTCGAATTTCCTCCCTATCTCTGTCTCTCTCTCTCCATATATATAAATATATATATATATATATATACACGAGTCGTTTGATAAGTATGGTAAAAAAGTAAGAAAAACTAAATTGAAAAATTTAATTTAATTAATTAATTAATTAAATTAAACAATAAATAAATTTACTATACTTATCAAACAACCCTCGTGTATGTATGTATGTATGTATGTGTATATATATATATATATATATATATATATATATATATATATATATATATATTATATAAAGTTATTCGATTAAATTTTCATCTGAGTAAAAACATAATAAAAATGTAATAATAATTTTTTACTCACAAAAATAATTAAAAATAAGACATTATTTTCATCCAATTAATCAATTTACTAAAAAATTAATCATGTCATTTTAATTGTTTTTTAAAATAAAAATTTAGTCACAATAAAATTTAGTCAAATAAAAATTTAGTCAGAATCAAATTTAGTCAAATAAAATATATGAAAAACGACTAAAATCTCAAGTTAACTTTTTTCTTCTTTTACAAATTTACTTTTTTTTTGCAAAGGAATATCTTTATTAAACAGATTTTACCCCATTTCACCGGCTAAAAGGTGGAATAAAGAGATTGAATGAAGCCCTTATATGTCTTATTTTAACTTTTTTATATACATTTGAGAAAATAATTCAGAAATTATTATATTTCATTACTCATCATCTACAATAAAATTGCATTAATAACTATTTATAACTTTCAATAATTTCAGACTTCAATAATTTTTCATCATGAATTAATATTTGTATTTAACTAGTATTTTATTTAACTAATATTACATAATTTTGAATATACAAATCAACCAGTTTATTAATCACTTTAAACGATTAACGACTAATAAATTAATTAAAACTAATGATTAATTTATTAGTCACTAACCAGAAAGTGATTTAAAAACGGCTAATTTCAAATAAATCGTTTTATCAATCACTTGAAACGTCTAATGATTAATAAACCACACACACACACACACACACACACACACACATATATATATATATATATATATATATATATATATATATATATATATATATATATATATATATATAGTAATAAAATGGGAAATATAGAGAATATATTTTTATTTCAAAACAAATTCTTCCCTCTTATATACAATTTTTAATTCTAAGGACCGCATGTTGATTTCCGTGAAAGGAGAAACAGATGGAACAATAGTGTAAAAAATCAAACAAGAATCCACTTTCAGATATAAATGGTAATATACCTCTTAAAAATACATTCCCATTGCATCGAGTACATTGATCTTAGTAACGTTCTGCAAGTATCTCATTGTCAGAGATATCATCATTGACCGGTTAGACCGTTCAAGTGTAAGTTTATATAAATGGATGTTTGTATATATATATATATATATATATATATATATATATAAACTGAAAGAAAAAAAATCCAAAATAGAATCGATGCAAGATCTAACGACGAATATTATTCAAATTCATTTTTTGTGATCGTATAAACATTAAAATATTTTAATATAAATACTATTAAAAATATACAAATATTTATGAATATCTTTTCTACACAATAATACGATATTATTTACACTGAATTGCACTTTTCGATGGTATTTTTTATGAAATCAAAATTTATTTCCACAAAATTATAATCGTTTTGTTAAATCACACATTTGTATTATAATTGTTTATAAAGAAATTATTATTCAAAATAAATTATTAATATTTTTACATAATACTGAATTATTATCTCATTATATTGATAATTATAGAATCGAATGTCTTTTAACATTCATCGAATACGGAAGAACTTGTCAAATATTTTAATGAGTGTATATTCCTTTCGAAGATTTGAAAGTTCTCACGTATTCCTTACCCACATTTACGTTCTTATAATGCTGCTTTTTATCAAAAAATGAAAGTATCTGTACGTTAACAAAAAGATGAACATAAGTACAATTTGTAGTTATACAATAGAATGATTGGACATCTTTTAATATTTAAAAATAGAAATTATCGTTGGAACTTGACATGAAAGTCTCGGAAACTTTTTTTGATATTAGCAAGTAGTGTAATTCGATTTATAATGATATTTACTTAAGTGAAAAACGTATTACTCTTCAATTAATTTATTTGAATCTATATGTAGGGCAATGTACAATCAATTTATGAAACGACATAAATTTATATTATAATTTAAAAATCAAACAATTTTGTTTGTGTACATTTATCTATCCTACATAAAGTCAAAAAATATTAATACAGTTATTTTATTCGAACTTATCTATATTTAATACTAGTGTAACAGTTATAAACACTTATTGAAGATTTATCAAACATAATTTATCGTTTTTGTTCAACGCCAACAAAGAATTAATGGATGAGGTCAAATGGTTTGTGTTAACTTTTTAATAATCATATTCTGAATATATTTAATTAAGTAAAAAAGTGTCTATTCAAATACATACGTTGCAAATATACGTACAAATTTAAATATCAATCAATTAAATTATGTGTGTGTGTATACATATATATATATATATATATATATATATATATATATATATATATATATATATATATATATATGCATGTATATGTGTGTTATTTTTATATAACATTGATTCAAAAGTATCACAATCGATTTTAAATAAGTACAATAAAAAAACGGATTTCCTTACAATGCTATAATTCAAATGAATAAATGTTTCTGATTATTAATTAATAATCTCAAACTTAACAAATGAAACTAATAATATACATTAGTATTATTTTTCTAAACTTGAACTTTATATAAAACAGGAAATGTCATTTAAATAACTTGTACTAGAAACAATTTGAGAAGTATTTCCTTGATATATGTAAAAAAAAATTAAATGAACTAGTTTTCCAAAAAATGTTCGACTATATTTAAAATATTATTAATAAAATAATAATTTGATATTTTATTTAATAAGATAATAATAAAAGGTATATATATATATATATATATATATATATATATATATATATATATATATATATATATATATATATATATATATATATATATATATATATATATATATATATATATATATATATAATATACAAACATAAAAATTTTAAATGGACAATTATTAAACAAGATGAAAAACCACCAATGGATATGTATATATATATATATATATATATATATATATATATATATAATATACAAACATACAAATTTTTAATGGACAATTATTAAACAAGATGAAAAACCACCAATGGATAAGAAAAATTTTTGATCTGGAACCCAGAAATATAAAAGGTCCAAAAAAATATTTATAAATAAATGGAATAAAGATATAACATAACCTAAACAAAATCCATTGGAATTTTGAAAATAAAAAAAATTGAGAAAGATCTTCATATAATAGTGTTTAAAAGTAGATAATTTTGATAATGAAATACATATATATATATATATATATATATATATATATATATATATATATATATATATAACAAAACAAAAATTAAATAAAAAATTCATTGCACATAATCTTACCTTGCTAAAAATATCCATAATACTCGTACAATATAGAATTATACACTCACATCTAAATTTATTTTAAGGTTAGAAACGTATAATATTAGAAACTAATATATGAATTCTAAATTATTTCTTCTTATATATTTTATTTTCAAAGTACGATTTTATTTATAAATTAACGAATGATAAAAACCAAGTCCTTTCTTTTTTAAATGATTAACTAATTATTAAGTAATATGTATTACTTGTCATTAATTCAAAACGTATTTCAGTTGTTTTACTCACAATATAATTGCACTTTTTTTACATTTGAACAATTTAATTAATTCAAATGTATTTTAACAGTTCACAGAATATATATATATATATATATATATATATATATATATATATATACATAATTAGTAGGCAACAAAAATAGAGGAATAAATATGTCCGATATTATTTTACTTGTAATACCAATGATGAACTGTATAATTGATAGTGGCGTGTATTGCATTTAACGTTTAAGTAATTACATAAATTTATTTTAAATTTGTGTAATCATTTAAATATTAAATATATATATATATATATATATATATATATATATATATATATATATATATATATATATATATATATATATATGTTCATCTATATTTAGATTTATTCAGTGTGCAACCAAAATACATTTAAATTAATTAAAGTCTTCAAATGTAATTGATAAAAAAAGTGCATTTAAATTGTAAATAAAACACCTGAAATGGATTTTCAATTAATGGCAAGTAATACATATTACTTAATAATTAACTATTCGTTTAAAAAAGAAAGGATTTGGATTATTTTTCGTTTATTTAAAAACAACATTGGAAATAAAATATACAAGAAGATATAATTCGGAATTTATCTTTTAGTTTCTAATATTACATGTTTTTAATCTTAAAATAAATTCAGATGTGGTTATATAAATTCTTGTACATTATACGAATATTATGGATATTTTTAGTAAAGTAAGATTATGTGCAATGATTTTTTATTTATTTTTTGTTTTATTTTAAATATATGTGTATGGTAATTTCACAATGTTTTATTCTTGTTATTGAGATTTAAATACTTATAATAAGAACTAAAAATATAATTCTTATTAAAAATAACATCTCTATTTTGATACCACAGTGAATTTAACACAAAGGAATCGCTTTCCCTATTAACACAATATTATATAAATGTATTCAATAATCATTTATTGTTTACTTTATTCTTTAATATGCATTTCATTGACCATTTATTATTTTCTAATTTCAAATTTACATTAACGACTAAAGTGAACAAGAAGTTGTTAACATTTTTTACAAATCTAATAATGTTATAATAAATGATTCATTTTTAATAAATTTCAAATAATACATTTTCATTTACTTTTCACAAATATGTAACTAGTGGTTGTTTTGGAACTGTGGCTGATTCACTTTACACAAATGAATTTTAACCCCAACACCACAATAATTTCAAGTGTTCAATAATCACTTATTGTTCACTTATTATTTATAATTATTTAATTTATAACTATATTGGCTGATGCATTTCGATGGCGACGCCATCATCGTCAGAGCCTTTCTGTTAAAATCTAGATTTTAAGGCTAGGCTCTCTAGATTTTAACAGAAATCCTCTTAAGATGATGGCGTTGCCATCGAAATGCATCAACCGATATAATTATAAATAATAAGTGAACAATAACTGATTATTGAACACTTTAAATTATTGTGATGTTGGGGTTAAAATTCATTTGTGTAAATATGTAACTATTTTTTAAGTAAAATTTAAAGATATATTTATGGAGAAAAATGAACAACACAAAAGACAATCCTTTTATTTCAACTAATATCATATATTTATACGTGTATTTATCTTTCTATTTAAAAAATAATGGTGCTCCGCCTACGGCATAATGTGAAATTTTGTTTCTGAACTTTTTTAAACTTTTTTAAGAATTACTGAAGTACAAATTTTATAAAATAAATTTTTGGTGCTTCGTACCTTGTTAAATAGAAGTCATTTCGGGGCTTGACAAACAAAGTAAGTAGTGGACGAAACCACAGTTTTGAAACAAAAATAATATCAAAATAACGAACATTATTACAATATTTACGAACACATAAGTACTCGGCTATTAATAACATCAAAAAAAAATATGGAAATTATTTCAACTAACATTTAATAACTGTATCCTTTAAATTTTTAAATCACTTACTGTTGTTAAAATGTACTTTTTGTTAAAACTGTGCTTATTTCCAACAATTTCTCTTATAAGAATATTTTTATTATTTAGGTTAGTTTGGTAGGAGTCATTTTAATTTTATTTGCAACAAGTAAATCTTAGTCATACAATAATTATAGTGTTTTGATAAATCATGGTGAGTAAAATATTTACATCTTTGCGCTTTAAGAAACACAGTATTAATTTACCTCCTACAGAGTAAAGACATAACATCTGATACAGTATGTTTACGGTTCATAATGTTGTACAAGTTTAAAATGATACATATTAAAAGATCAGACTTGATAAACAGAAAGAATATCATATCTTACCAAAGTAATACAAGAACATGTGTAGCTATAAGTACCCAAAGAAAACTGAAGGAACTTGACTGGAAAATCCTTTCACATCATTCATATTTACCCGACCTGATACTTTGGAATTATCATTTAATCCAATATTTACAAAATTTATATTAATAAAAAAAATAATATTCATATGAAGAAATAAAATCATATACAGAGAACTTTTTACATATAAAATAATATCCATTTATGAAAATAAAATAAATAAAGTTTTTAAACAATGAAATGCAATTATAATCAGTAATAATAAAATGAATAAAAAACTGAAAGAAATATTTTCATTTTATAAATCAAAACTAAAAAGACTTTCTCATAAATTATCAATATTTTTTTTTGTTACAAGTACTCAATAATCTTTTTAATTCTATTCATAAATATTTTAGAGAACACATGTTGACCCACTATAAAAATACACACCTTTTTATCATATTATACTATTTTTTACCATTTCTCTTAAAAATTCATCTTAAACATAAATATAGGATAAACAAAGTGATTTTTATTTACTATAAACTTTATTTGTAAAATCATATTTCTAGAATATAAGACTTCTGTGACCGATTTGTATATTAATTTTTTTATACTTTTATTCTAAAAATAATATTATTTAAATACACATAAATATATCAAAGTAAAAAAATTAAATTATTGGATATTAATATAAAAATAATTGTATGTTCTTTTTAAGATATTTACTCATATGTAAAGATATTTAATTATATTTATTAATGAAAATAAACACAATTTGTTGTCACAGTATAATTATTAAATTTTTAAATAACCAGATAAGAATATTAAAGAAATATAATTGTTATTTAATAATGTTTACAGAGAAATCTTAGTAGAGTATATTAATAAAAACTTTCTAGTAAGGGTAATAATAAAGAGTAATAAGTTTGATTGCATTTTATTTATAAAGTGAAATAAATAAATGAACAAATGACTCTTAATTGTTAACACTAAAGTTAAATAATACACAAGAATATAAAAAGGAAAATAAGAACTGTACACGCAGACAACTAATAGAATCTGTGCATGTTCAAGGTCGCCATTAAGTCGTCCTTAACAAAAGCAAAAAAATCGCACCACAAATTACCTTGCAATAAAATATCATAGATGATTGCAAGCCGACTGTAATTATTAATGTTTTAACATACTTAAAGATATATCATAAAGTAAATTGTATTGAAATAATGATAAGTGTTTGTGGTTATTTTTCAAAAATGTGGTTTCATTATATATTCCAGTATAACAAATAGATTCGAATTTCTTTATTACCGTGTTTGAAAACGGTGGCGCTTGTAATTGGTATCTTATTGTTTTAAACTAGACAGCTAATAGCTAGCTGGTTGTAATATATTTCAGTTTATGAAGTGTTAGCAAGGTTAACAACATGAATTGTATCTATAACATATGCGCAAAATGTAACATCTAACACACATTTTTTTATTAGTTATTTTAAAATACTTTCGAAATTGGAACTTGGCGATTTCAGCTAATATTTTTCAGTTAAAGAATAAAATATAGGGTAGCTCAAATGAAACTGTAGGATAGTAACAGATAGTGAGGACGTAAATGTATGCCTAAACCCCTCAGACTCATTTAGGCCACCCTAGACAATTAAAAATTAATCTTCTTATATTTTTACATCCAATTATATATAATATTTTCATTTCTTTTAAAAAATTTTCATATAGGTTAGATTTATATTTTTATAGATTTTGAGTTTCATATAAATATTGACAATGTCCAAATTGTATCTTTGGACATGCTAAACTTTGTATAGCAAACATTGTATAGGGTCGCTCAAATGAGATCAAAGTATTTAGATATACTCGTACATTTACTTGCTCACTATCATTTACTGCTCTTTTTTATCCTTCAATCTCATTTGGACTACTCTATATATATATATCAAATTCGAATCATCAGCAATAACTTCACCCACTTCTTCAATGAGTTCATAGATGATCGCCGTTTTATGAAAACCTTGATTCAAATGAATATCGATGTTTTCTCTACCATTTTTAAAACATCTATATTACGAGGGTCGTTTGATAAGTATGGTAAATTTATTTATTGTTTAATTTAATTAAATGAATTAAATTTTTCAATTTAGTTTTTCTTACTTTTTTACCATACCTATCAAACGACCATCATACATATTAAATTGTGTAAACGACAGACAATCATCACCATCAATTTGACGTATCAGTTCGAGTGTTTCTGTAAATGTTTTACCAAGTTTAGAGCAGCACTTAATAATTTCACGATTTTCCATTATGTTTCTATGACAATGTAAAAAATAGCATTACCATCTTAACCAGCACATTACAGGAACAACATGTCATAATTTGATCAAATTTCAAAAGTTAGTAAAGAAGATAAGTATATATAAATACCACTATTTATTGTAGATCTTAAATGGCACTGCCAGTTTCGGCGGGAAAATGAAAATTTGATTTCTTTTCCAATATGCTGTACACATATATATATATATATATATATATATATATATATATATATTTACATTCATGTTCGAGAATTTAGCAGTACGGTGTAGTTCAGAAGAAGGTTTTCATTGAACTTAACGAATGCGATTATAGAGACATTTTTTGTATTCTTACTTCAAATGATTATTAAAAAAAACACAGTGGCAGCATTAAGTATTTCCTGATTGTTTTGGGTAATTCTCCTATTTATTCATTTCATTCATTTGTCAACTGTGCGCGAAAATATCAATACTAAATATTTGTAGTCAAAAATTAAAATTATTGTGAGTTTTTTTCCTTAATTTCAATTTAGAAGGTGAATTAATAGGGTATTGATTAATTAAAATTAGTTCTGGTATCATTATTAATATATTATAGAAAAAAAATGGGCAAAGCAAAACATTGTAGTACAACAAAATCAAGCACTAATTTTAAAATTATGCAAATCTGGAAAAACTTATAAAGAAATTAAAAAAATCATAGGATGTTCCGCAAAAATGATTAATAATGCTAAAAATGGTTTCAAAAGCCAGAAAAAAAGGATGGAAAGTTTCATTATTTAGGCAGCGAAAAAACAGCATTAATTTCGCCAAAACATATTGAGAATGGTCGCCTGATAAATGGTGTAATATCGTTTGAAGTGATGAGTACAATATAATTCTATTTAATCCTAGTAGCCGACAAAAATACGTTCGAAGACTTCAACGTACTGAATTTTAACCGAGATACACCATAAAAACAATGAAACATAATAGATGCAGTGTTATGGTGTGAGCTTGTTTTTCTTGGTTTAGCGTAGGTCCAATTTATGAAGAAAAAAAAAATTTTAAGGAAAAAATGGATGCTGAATTATGTGTAAATATATTAAAAAGCATAATGCTTCTATTTTCTGAGAAAGAAATTCCGTTGCACTGGGCACTTATGTAAGACAATGATCCAAAGTACACGTCAAAGAAAGAAAAAAAGTGGTTATTTGATCATAAAGTGAATATTCTTCCCTGGCGTGCTCAATCTCCAGACTTCAATCCAATTGAAAACTTATGGGTTGATATTAAGAAAGCCGTATAAAAAGCCAGAACTTAAAATAAGTTGGAGATAGAGTTAGCTTAAAAGACAATTCCTCTAAACAGATGCAAACAATTAGTTGAGTCCTTGCCACGAAGGTGACTGTTTTAAAAAACGAAAGTCACGGAATAAAATACTAAATGCTGAAAATTATCAACATAGAAAAAATATTAACTTGAAGGAGAAAAAGTTTATATTGAATTAAATATTTAAAATGGTGCTATTTTAACGAATAGCACAAAATATATACTTTTTTAATTATTGAGTTTTTATATTTTTATTATTTAGGATAATTATTATATTTTATTTTAAATATGAAAATATAATAAATTTTATAATGTTGAGCTAATATATTGTTTTATTTTTACTTATATTATATAAAATTACTAATATAAAAAAGTAAAATCAATTGTATATAGTCACTTAAATGATTTTTGTATTTAATTTTTTTAAAAGTCAATATTCTATTGATTGTTGGACGCTGATTTGATTTTTTCTATTAACAATTCAAAAATAAATTTAATTAAAATATACCAATATATATATATATATATATATATATATATATTCAAAATCAAATTCCAATAAATATTGACAAGTATCAGTTATCATTGAAAAGATCTAATTCTTATTAATCACTTGTATCTGGCCTTGAAGTACAAAACAGTTATAATAATCACTTGATAATTCATTTAAATATTTTGATTATTCGAATACATATTTATATAAACTTCTATACGTTTGTACAAAGTATATAAAGTCTTTATCTACATTTATATACCTAATGTACCTCTGATATTTACTTAAATTAATTCATTTCGATAATTATATTACCTGTGATATTTATAAGTAACTGAGATATCAATAATAATTTTACACAGTTATTATGGTTTAAAAACAGCAATTAAATTAAACATACATATCAATAAAAAAACTGTTAATTAAGGCAATTGAGTTATAAAGTCATTTGCTTACATTTCATAAAATAATTAAGAACGAATAAACGCGCATGAACAGACAATTTTTCGAGATGGATATTTAGAACTATTTAAATATTTTACGTCTAGTCTCTGTTTATTTTTTTGTGTGTGGAGAGATAAGTGATTTTTTATACCCATCTAACGTCGCTCGAAGCTTAATTACGGCGTAGGATAAACAAGATAACTGTTACTATATACACATACATATGATGTTATAAAATGAGTCTTCACTGATCGTTTAAATTACTGACACATTTCTATACACATGTATTATAGACAAAACTGTTTATTTTTTATATATATAAAAATTAATGTTTTTTAAAGTTAAATCTGTATAAATTTTTATGATTACAAATAAATTTTATACGTATTTTTAATTCGGTAAAGGACGATAATTTTGTAAAATATTTATGACATTTTTTTCCAAACACTAATTTATATTTATAATGTGGATTTTAAATAAATTTTTTTTTTGTTTTATTTCACATACTTTTATCTAGTATTTAAGAAAATATGCATATTTTTATATCATGGTATTTAAGTACCATATGTTTTAGTAATAATCATTATAAAAAGAATTTCATAAAAATATTTTTATAGGCTTACATTTTCTTGCTGAGAAATTAAATAAGTTTTATTAAAAAAAAATTTCAAAAAATAAAAATTAATATTTAAAAGCTATAAATTATCTTAAAATGATTTTATAATAAACAGATATACTGTTTTATTGATTTATATTGAACTATTTAAAGTTTTCAGCTTAATTCTTTAATATAAATATCTTATTTTGAAACTTGTGATGATATAATTTTATTTTATTCGTACAAAAAATCAAAACTAAATATTTTAATAAAAAAAATAGAAATATATGAATATTAATCTTCTTTTAATTTTTTTAAATAAAATTTTTAATAGAAGTGCATGTGATTTATATTTCACTTATTTGTTTCATTTAATAATAAATAACATTTTCAATATCGATCTCACATTGTAGCTACTTGTTTCCATAACCGCTAATAATCATCTTTTATCGTTTTCTTCAAATTGATTCTAATTACAATTATCTTTTTCTTTAAATTCATATTATTTTTGTATTTAATTGAGGATTTCTAATATTTTTTTTATTTGCTTATACATATTATATATATATATATATATATATATATATATATAATCTCTGTCTGTCATGAAGGAAAAATGTGTTCAATCTCCGGTCGAACATATAGAACAAGCAGAGCTTTTCATCCGAGATGAAGGCAACCTGTCTTAAAAGTAAACCAAAAATAAAAATCCTCAATAATCCGTCTCGTCAACGTTGTTATTATGATCAAGTGCCAGTGAATGGTTATATTCAATAAAGCTTTCGTTCAGCAGTGGAATGACGTAAGCTGATATATATATATATATATATATATATATATATATATATATATATATATATATATATATATATATATATAGCCAGTTAGGTTCCCAAAACAAAAGTATTGATTCACCTAGCATATTTAAAAATGTTTATAAATTTTATTGAATTTAAATTAATTTAGAAAATTAAAGAAATAATAATACAACATATATTATAATGTAAAAAATAAGTATAACAAATTTCAAAATGTATCAAATTTAAATCTAAAATGATGAATAGATTAGAAAAAAAATTACAATGCAATTTAAAAAAAAAGTTACAATGTATGAAAATCAACAAAATTATTAACTCACAAAAAGACATTGAAGAAAAAGTTTAGAAAATGGGATTTATTCATTAAATTCAGTATTTTTTATGAATTTTTAATAACTCTAAAATGCGCAATTTGTTAAAAAATTATATATATATATATATATATATATATATATATAATTACAAATTACTAGGCTAAAAATTCGAAAAATATTTTTTTTCAGTTTTTAATTTATTTTTCTTGAAGAGAAAATATAATGTTGTGTTTCATTTTTCACAAATGCATATATCTGAGCTATGCAATTAAGATTTTTATATCTCAATCAAATAAAATTTTAAATTGAAAAATGGTTTTCATTTTCTAATCGCACAACTTGCGAAAGAAGTGGAGTCACATTTGATTTTTAAACTATTCCTTAACAAAACAGGATGAAATCACTTTTAACGCATGTCTGACAAAATGTCAGTACAAATTTGTAAATTTTGAGAAAAGATAACATCGTATTTTGTCAGTTGGATATTTCATATACGAACCGTCACACATTTAACGATTTTAAAATGTTTAATAACAAATTACTAACAAAAAATATCAATGATTTATATATATATATATATATATATATATATATATATATATATACTCGTATATATGAATCATTGCACACTGTAAGGTAAAATTAAGTTTCCAATTCAGTTTTTGATTTTTAAATACTTTTCAATCTACGTAGCATGGAACTTATAAATTTTGTAGTAAAATAACTATCCATTTTATTAAATTAACTATCCATTATAGTAAATTAACTATCCATTTTTTAGTCTGTTCTTCCAGTAAATATTTTCTAATACATTTTTATCATAAATAGTACATTTATTTAAAGATCGTTTCATTTTTATCAAAAATGTTCAATGGGGTATATATTTGGTTTAGATAGTGTTCCTAATTTACTAGGTTCATTATGCAGGTTCTATTCTTTCAAAATCATCACACAGTACTTATAATCGATATCATGACGGAAAAAATAATCTCATAATCCATTTTTTTCTGAAATGACTTAAAAATTGTTTTTTTAAAACATCTAGATAAATAAATTAGTCTATCATATCTTCCGTTCCAAAAAGATTACCTACTCTATTCGCCATCATTCACCTCCTTACCATTACTGAATTACCATCAAATTTAACTGTAGGCTGTAAATTTTTTATCAAATTTTTAACCCTGTTTTTTCTATATATGAACTAAATAACTCAAATTTACAACATCGCTAAACAGAACACGTTCCCAAAAATTCTTCCAGTTTATACGCGTACCTGTTAATGAATTCAATCCTTTTGTTTCTATTTACTTTATTTATCAATCAAACTTTTATGAAAATTTATATATATATATATATATATATATATATATATATATATATATATAGATATATTCGATATATATAGAGAGAGAGAGAGAGTACACTATATATTAGGTTGAGAAATATCTTTTTAGATTAATTAGAACTTTCGATAGGAATTCAATTTAAAGTTCTATCACACCTAAAAAAATATATATATATATATATATATATATATATATATATATATATGAGAGAGAAACTACATTAAATGAATTAAAAAATATTTAAAACCTCAACTCCATAAATAACTTTTGATTTTTTTATAAAATATATTGACTCAAAAACACTGTTACATTTTATACTCTGTTTTGTCAATAAATAATTATTTTTTAATGCAATTTTAAGTTGTGTTTAAATTATTATTCTCCTCATTAAACAATAACTAAAATGAAAATCGTTTGAAATATAAATTCAATTCATTATTGAATTAAATTCAATTTATTTTTTAAATCAATACCTTATTTTTGATTAAATAAAAAAAATCAGAATATTTTATAAATATGTAAAAATAATATATAATATATAAATATGTAAAAATGCATAGTTTTTTTTAAAAAAAACACCATACATTTCTTAAAAATCACTAAGATTTCATTTAAACATAAACAAATAATAAATAATTCTCATTCCCACCGATATTATATTATTAATGTAAATAATATTTTACTTCGTAAATATTTCCTTGCATAATATTTAATTTCTTACATACAAATTCATACAACAAAAGTTAACAAAATTGCGATTCACAGAATTCGTAAGAAATTCTTAAAACTGCTGTCCAAATTTCTACAAGAAGAATTTCGTCTACTTCCGTAGCATTTATTGTTGATGTTTTTTTGCCTTTTTTACATACAACACATTTTTTATATTTTTAACGCGTTTAATTATTTTACTAACAGGTTATTCAAACAATTCACTATAGAATACTTGATGGAATAAAAATCGTACAATAAGCCGTTAAGTATTACTGTGCGAATTTAACAGAAAGTTAAGGTCGTCAATGACACTCAACCTCTACTTTTACATATTCTATCTGTTGAATAATTTAATTTCTATTTATTTAATGCATACATATATATATATATATATACATAAATAATATTTTTAAATTGATAAATATTTGCTTTAATATTGACTTACTGCAAGAGCTTCTTGCATATACATAAGTAATCTTGCAGAGTACTAAATCGCTTTAAGCGTCATATGTGCATTTATGGGAAGATCATGTTTGACTGACCATCGTCGCGGCGGTCAAGGCCGCTAACACTTGGTCTAAAACATAGTTTATGATATTAACCACAAATCTAAACATAATTTACAGATTTTATATTTCAGTGTATCATATTTTTTTACATAAAACAAGTGTAATTTATTTCATACTAATGAAACAAGTTAACGCTTAGAAATTGTAAAAACTTTAATAGAATTATTGAAACAAGAGTTTAATGAGTCCATTTCTTCACGAAGTTGAACCATCAGTTGGCTACTAAGATCATGTTATTTAACACTAAACCTACCGATACTTCGTGTATACCTATTCCTACCACAGCGGGTCAAGTGACCCGTCTTTAAAATGTTATATATATTACTATGTATAGCGAAAAATATATCATTTAGCACAATTTGGTACATGAATAAAACAATTTTTTCAAATAACGATTGAAAATTGTTTATTTATTTATTTATAAAACCTATTTGGCACCTTTTTCGCATTTGCACACGAGAATCCGAACTTGAATTTGTTGACGTTTTCTGTATAATTTCTTTTTCTTCTGTTGCTCATGTTGAAAATCTTCGGCAAGTTCTTCAGCTAATTGGAATAAAAATTGTTGTCTTGAATTTTTCCACCGGTTGTTTCTCTGTATAAAACCCACGAGTTCATTCCAGCCAGGTCAAGAATATTAAAGAAAATCTGCGTAGGCCATCTTTGCGATTTCGATTTCACGGAGTATTTTCTTGCCATTTGATCCGTCATTTCTACACCGTATTTAGTATTATTGTAGAATCTGATCGGTTCAGGTATACGCTTACCGTTTTTTTCGATGCTTATAGATTTATGCTTTGAGCTTAGTAGAAGCACTTTTTTGTTTGGCTAACGAATTCCCCAAGCAGAGATGAAGCTCCTCTGTTTTCATCCTTTCCCAAATATGGAAATCCATTTATAATGTATTTGGTGCTGACGTCAGATGCTAGCCAGAATTTGATACCAAACTTATCCGGTTTGTTCGGCATATATTGCGTAAACCTACATCTCTCTTTGGTTGGGAAAAGCTGTTCATCGATAGTTACATGTTCCCCAGGCTTGTAACAATTTTGGCTATTCTCGATGAATTTGTACCATACTTCAGAGATTAAATCAAATTTATCTGTTTGTAAACGCTGGCTTCGTTGACTTTTTTATCGCTCGCTTGGAGTAGAGTGAAATTCGCTATTCATTCGTCAGCCAACAACAAATATAACGCAATACAGCAAAATATATGATGGAATAGCAAAAATGTCTAATGCAATGGTTTTATATCACAACCACACATACAAATCTTCTTGATATCATATGAATCTTTGCACGGGTCAAATGACCCGTTGTGGTAGTTAAGGCAGATTACATATATTTCTCGGTAAAAAAAAATAACAAGAGAGGAGTAAATATTGAAAAATGCATTGTATGTAAATTATATTAAAAGTCATAAAGTCAACTAGCGATGTGATAACGCTTTATGTGAGAAATTTTGAAAAAAAGTTTAAAAAGGGTCATTTGACCCGTCGTGGTAGGTTTAGTGTTAACTTCATTGGAT
>CP092089.1:14117625-14192625 GCA_029203775.1 Neoneuromus ignobilis | reverse complement strand
GCGATACGTTTATAATATCATATATATATATATATATATATATATATATATATATATATATATATATATATATGTATATATATGTTTCAATAAATGTATCATTCAATCGACTAATGTTAATATATAAATCAATGTCATTGAAATATTTATTATTCTTTTTATCTCAATTATATTCAACTTTTTCTTCCACTTTTAATATCTTCAGTTTAATCATTTTAATTAATACATTTTTTTCAATGTCAAATAAAACTACACACATTTCTGTTAATTTGATTTAATGTAGCATATTTTATCAGAGATATATTTTAATTTATTATTTATTTTTTTGCTAACAATTATTATGAAAAAATAAAAATTGACGATTGTCAATAAAATTATATTTGAAAAGCGTTAAAATACATTTTAAATTTATTAGTTTGTACACGAAATTATTAAATAACTAAGTTATAAATAAGAAATATTTATTTGAATTTTTTAATCGAAAAAATTGGTATGCTTTCTTATTTTGTTCATGAATACGAAATTTATTATTATTTTGTAGAGAAAAATCAGTTTATAAAAATTATAATTAAAAGTCGAAATAAATACAGCACAAAACCTGCCCAAATAAGTAAACAAAAAAAAATGTAAAAATTATTTATTCAGTATCGTATTGCCTTTTTATATATTTTTCGCAATAAATTAAACTCGAACATATTAAAAAATTGACAGAATCTGCCTTTCAATTTATGTTTTTCTCTTCTTGTATTAATAAATATTTAAAAGAGAAAGATTTATTGTTAACTTCCTCTCTTCAGAAACCTGTATATGTTTAAATCTGAATTTATTTATTTTTAAAAAAACGTTGTTTTTAATAAATTGTATTTTTTATTTGTTATGCAAATTTTCTTTATTGCTTTATACGTTGAATAATTCTCATATGGAATATAAGTAGTGTAACACGTTTACTTCTAGGCTGAAGATTTTTGTACGGATATGAGCAATAATAAAAAAATCTTAAAATTAAATTAAATAACTAAGAATATTTTTTATTATACTTATATAATAAATACTTACAACCTTATTCAATTAACAGTATTATCTAATAAGAATGAGTGTCAAATTTGGAATTCGCGACTTCTTAATAATAAACTAGTACCATGTTAAGTAGAACAACAATTTATTGAAATTTCGGAATTTTAAATACTGTTTCACTATAAATTAATATTGTTTTCAAATTGTCATCATTCAATCGTTTGTAGAACTATTAGGCTCGAAACACTCGTCATCTTAATGTATACAAATTACTATTGAGTGAAACAAAACTTCGTAGCATTTTTAATAAATGGTACTAAAAGTAATTTCCCGTTCACTTTATTTATCTAAAATGTTTGGCTATTTATAATAGATATTATTTGTACACGTTTTTTTGGTGCATATATTTTAATGATTTATTGGTTTTTGATACGTTAATTTGAAATTTAAAAATGGACGTAAACAATTTGCATTTACGCAATATCATGTTATTTTATTTCTGCAAAGGGAAGAATGCTGCCCAAACAAAAAAAATATGTGCAGTTTATGGAAATGATTTTGTGGCAGAAAGCACTGTTCGCAAGAGGTTCGTGTGCTTTAGTAGTGGTAATTTTGATCTAAACGACACAGAACGCTCTGGTAGGTCTAAGATTGTCGATAATAAACAAATCGCAACTTTAATTGAAAATAATCCACATCACTCGATGCATGATATCGCAGAGATACTCCAAGTATCTCAAATGGATGTTGTAAGGCATTTGGGTGCACTAGGTTATATGAATCGCTATGATGTTTGGGTTCCACATAATCTGATAGAACGAAATTTGAAGGACCGTATTTCTGTCAACGATGCGCTCTTGAAACGCAATGATGGCTACTCATTTTTAAAACGGGTTATTACAGGTGATGAAAAATGGATCGTGTACAACAATGTGGATCGAAAAAAATCTTGAACAAAATGAAATGAACAAACTTTAACCACTCTAAAAGCCGGTTTGCATCCAAAAAAGCTAATTCTGTGCATTTGGTAGAATTGTAAGGGTGTTCTATACTACAAATTGTTTATACATAACCAAACGTTAAATTTGGACAAGTACTGCTCTTAATTTGATCAATTAAAGGCATTGTTAGACCAAAAGCGTCCGGAACTGGCAAATCGAAAAGGTGTAGACTTCCACCAGGACAACGCAAGACCGCATGTGTCTTTACAGGCATGACAAAAATTGGTGTAACTTGGGTGGGATGTCTTACCCCATCCACCGTATTACTCTGACTTAGCGTCCTCAGATTACCACTTATACCGGTCGCTACAGAATTCAGTTAGCGGAAAGAACTTTAGTTCATTGGAAGATTGCAAAAATCACCTCAAGCACTTTATAGTAGAAAAAGACACCGAATTCTGGAAGAGTAGAATAATGAAGCTACCTGAAATATGGCGAAAGGTGATACAACAAGATGTCACATAATAAATTTGAAAAAATTAGAACTATGTAAAAAGCTCTATTAATGTAAACTTAAAAAACGCTACGAACTTTTGTTTCAACGCAATATTTTCTACAGTAAGGCTTTTGAATAAAGAAAAAAAGCTAATATATTTTTTTGTAAATAACAAATGTAGTGAATTTATTTTTATTAACTATGATATTATATGTTGTGATAACAGAGAAACCTAAAATCATCCTAGTCAAAATAATATACTTGGAAAGACAAGAGTAGTACGTTATTTGATTAATTATTATCTAATTAAAAATTTGTTTTAAAATGTATTATAATTTCACAAAAATGATTAAAAATCTAATCACTAAATTTTTATCCTATTAATCAACTGTCTAAAAAAATTCATCATGTCATTTTAATCTTTTTTAAAAATAAAAATTTATTTGGATAAAAATTTAGTCGAAAGAAAATTCAATGAAATATATGAATTGAGTAAACAATTTTTTCTCTTGCATATTTTCTTCTTCTTAAATAAATTTCTTTATTAAACAGAATTCATCCTATTTTACCCCTGAAAAAATGGGATAAAAAGTATGACAAAACCCTTATGTATCTTTCATTTTAACTTTTAGATACTTCCGTGAAAATAATTTAAATATTATTATATGTCATTAAACACTATTTAATTTTTTTCAAAATAAAATAATTAAATTTGAAAATTTTATTTTAAAATTTTCATTGATTTTTTGTGAAGATTTGATAGTCATATTCAACTAGTATTGCATTAAACTAATATTGCACAATTTCGAATATTCAAATTAATCAGTTTATTAGTCACTTTAAACGATTGATAACTAATAAATCAATCACAACGAATTATTAATTTATTAGTCACTAGTCATAAATTGATTTAAAAACGACAAATTTCAAATCAATCGTTTGAAACGACTAACGACCAATAAACTAATTATAACTGGCAATTAGTTTAAATTACCTAAAATTTTAGTGGTTAGTGGTCAATCTGATAATTTCTGCCTTATTCTGAGAAAAATACAATCAAAATAAAAAATTAATTTCAACATATAATATGCCTTTAGAATTATTTATTATACAGTCTAATTTAATTTTTTTCAAAAAATATTTTCGGCAAGTTTTCGTATCCAATGTTGTTATATATGAGTTGTTTTCTATTTTTTCGAGTATTTATTGAAATGTCAGTATTATTTTTCATTAACAAACTTCTATGATATTCAATAAATTCAATATCAACCAAGATAAATATTTTCTTATATTTATATAAATGTTAATTAAATTCGATCAATTCTAATCAAATAATTTTAATGTCTAAATTAAAAATAGTAATACGTGATATTGTATTCCACTCGTTTTTAACAAAAATAAATGAGTATTTTATTTTTTAGTCAAAAACCACCTCTAATCAAAAATATGTAATTAAATAGGTGTAATAAACTGTTTTTTTTTTAAAAAAAATAAAAATATGTTAAAGAATGATAATAATATGTACATATACAACAATTTTATAACTCTTTCATTAATTCAATATAAAAAACATTTAATTATATTACATCCAAATGTGACGCCTAGATTTGTGTTTTTTTTTAAAAAAAACTATACACATGTTTCCTTATACACATGTTTCTTTTTAATAAAATACAAATCTAGGCGACACATTTAGATGACTCTATATTTATACAAACCTATTTTTAAAAAAATGATTTAAAAGAAACGATTGATTTCATTATTGAAAATAACATCTTTAATGCAAATTGAAAAAGAAAAGTACTTTAGTACTACTTGATTTTTGAAAATAATTTATTTTTAGTTACTGTTAATCGACCTGATATTCAAAATGATAATAAACTATTCAAACTAGTGTTTTCTAAAAAATACAAAGAAAGAAAACGATAATAATGACAAATATATTCATTTACTGACCTGTAACCAATATATTGTGTTTGTATTAACAACACTAATAGAACTTAAATAACTGTAGTAGCATTAATAATTACAAACAGATCTTAAATCAGAAATAGTGTAATTAATACCATGAACTAAAATAGTCTTCAATGGTTAATTATCAATGAAGTTATTAAGTATTTGAGAGATTCAGAACCATTAAGGTGTACAAAACTAATTACAAAAATATATACTTACTATTAATTATTCGTTTATTTTGTATTTGAATTTTTCTATATACAAGTTCTTGAGCAAATGTTTTAATATATTAAGACCTGACTTTGCAAATACTTGTACCATTAATCATTAATTCGTACAATTTTAAATATATATATATATATATATATATATATATATATATATATATATCATTAATGATTGATGAATTTAGGTAAACATTGATCTCAAGTAGTTTAATGAGTTCATGTTAAATTGTAATATATTTTTTCAGTAAATAATACGACTGTTCTTTTTCTATAAAGAATTCATTTATCTTCTTTTATTTAAACAACTTAACTTTTACTACTTCCAAATATTTTATCTTCGAATTTTTTTTTAAATAATGAACTTATTCTATTTAATTTATTTTAGTGAATCATATTATATATATATATATATATATATATATAATATGTAGGGTCATCCAAATGCGACGCCTCGATTTGTGTTTTATTAAAAAGACACTATACACATTTTTCCCTATACAACACCTTATACACATAATTCTATTTAATAAATAAATTACAAAACAGTGAACCAAAAAATTAATTAGGGTGAAATAATACATGATAATGTAAAATAAAGGTAGTTAGACCGAGATACAACGATATTCTCAATATTTAAATTAAAAATCTTATTTTTTGCAAAAAAAAAATATTTATCAAATATATCCTATCATAATTTATCTATAGCAGTAAAATATAGATCTTCAACACCAAATAATACAAAAATGTCAAAGTAGTATGGAAGAATATACACTAAAATTATATATATATATATATATGTATATATATATATATATATATATATATATATATATGTATATATATATATATATATATATATGGCCTAAATGAGACTGAAGGATTTAAACATCAATTTATTTGCTCACTATCATTTACTATTCTTTAGTCTCATTTGGGCCACTACTCTCTCTCTCTCTCTCTCTCTCTCTCTCTCTCTCTCTATATATATATATATATATATATATATATATATATATATATATATATATATATATATATATATATATATATATATATATATATATATATATATATATATGTATATATATTCGATGAATTTAAAATTGAACAGAAATTACAGACATTAAAAAGAATAAAAGTAAATAAAATGAGCATGATACACATTTGAAAATTTGTTTAAATGTTAGTTTGCAATATGTTAAGTGATTCTTTTTTCATACAAATAAATTATTTACTCTACAAATTTTGTGTAAAAATGTTCAATAAACATTTACGGTATATTTTCTAGTAGTTTTTATAATAAAAATGTTATAAAGTTATTGTAGATTTTATAGAAAGATAATGTTGATGAAATGGCTATCAAAACGTTATTTCGGTAATTTTGAAAAAAAAATGATTTAACAAGAGTGCATTGTTAAATTTTTTACATAACATTAGAAGATCTTAAACAATAATAAATAATAACAATATTTCTTAAATATACAAATCTGGTAGCAGAGATTCTAATAAACAATTTTGATTAATGACTGTTATCCTTTATTTATATCACAATTTAAAAGTATTAGTGATTTGAATATGTTGAAATAAAGAATTTTCCGAATCAATATTTGTATGAAACATGGAACATAAATATATAATACAAAAAAAATAATGTATACTATTTGAGTTATATTTCTATTTCTAAAATAAAATTTAATAAAGATGAATCTGAGTAAATTTGAATTTAAAGAATTATAACATCTAAGTGCAAAAAAATAAAACGTATCGAATAAAATATATTAAAATTCATAACAAAATCAAACATAAGGAATAAACAAAAGTACATTGACTTATATGCATATATATTATAATTAATGAAATAAAAAAACTGTATTGACCTTCAATAGAATTTATGAACAGGTGACACACAGTTAAAAATGAATATTAATCACTGACAGTGATTAAAATCGCATGTTAGTTATTCCGCTTCAAATATAATATTATTAATTCGCGAAACAGCTGATAATTTTAACACTTAATGAATTACGATCGAACAATAAATTCAATTAGTAGTTCAAATCGCACGAACGGATCAACCTGAATATCAGCACAATGCTAAGATAAAATCGCGAACGGATTATAAATGATTCGTCCGTTTCACAGCTGTTTTACGCCCCGTGTTAATGAAAAGAACCATTTAACGTCCATTTGTTTCAAAAGACTTCGGTCATAAATTATCTCACAAACTGTGTCATAAAATGATCGATTATTGTGAAGTCATGCAGTATATTCATCCATAGATTCATATGTACATACATATTTATATTGGAATACGGACAACAAATCGGTCGGTCCAATGACCTTGATCTCTGATACATAAAAATTACGGAAACAGCAACCTACATGAACGGGGAATACATTGAAAGCACACCGAGTTTAATCCCTCAAGCGAGCCGATGTTGACATCAGCATTAACGTAATTGATGGACGCGTATGACGTGATAGTATCGGGAGACCAATTTTCTTTCCGGTTCAATTTGTGTCAATGTGTTTACGAGCATTCGTTTTTAGAAGAATAGATCAAATATACTGTCTTATTCTTAGTATAAACGGTGAGTCATTGATTTTTATTATAGGCGCCGGTATGTACCGTTAGTTTACACATGGACATCGTGCGCTAGTCGCAGTTGCATTTAACGAAACTTGCATGTTCTTTCGAATTATTTGACTAAAAAGTACTACTACATTTTGATGCCCTCATTAACCATATACAGTCAATGACAAAAATACAAAAAACCAATTACTACTCAACAAAATAAAATAAAAAAAATACGTATAGCTCATTTTATTTTATTTATTCAATTATTCATTTGAAAAAAACACACTTTAATTTATGACCAAAAATAAAAAAAATTAAACGTAATATTTTACAATTACCAGAATAAAGTTTCACGTATTTAATGTTTTAGATATTGAATTTAGATTTCAGTACTCAAGCGAATAACTTGTTTAAGATTTGCAAGATATTTTCAGTAGAAAAGGTCAAACAGATTTTATTTTTCTAGTTTTTTTCTAAAACCTTTAATAAAATTTCTCATACGAAGCAAATGTTATGTTTTTTTTATGATGTAAACGAAATAGTTGGAATATTTGATAAATCTTTTTATATCCATTACATTTTTCGAATTTGATCTCGATTAAGGGTTTATACGCACTTGCAAGGCGCAAAAACGACGTTTTTTTAGGAATTTTTTTTAGAAACAGTATTTATTTTGCAATTACAAATTATGGTTATTTGAATAGATCCTACTTTCAAGAATAAAATAACATGTCGATCATAAAAAAATATTGAAGTGCACCGCTCCTGCAGACGATGTCCCGAACGACCTCCAAAAAAAGGCGCTTGGCGGTGATCTCCATATCGGCGGTTTAGATTATTTGAAATCAAAAAATATGGTCAATTCTTTTAAAGGATAGATTAATGCAGTTATTAAACGAAGAAATAATAAAAATTTTCATTTTTGACAAAATGGCGTCTACTTGAAAAAAATTTTTCGTTTTTTACTAAAATTTTCGCTCCAAATTGTTTAAAAAAAATAGTAATAATTTTTGTAAACCTTATTCCTTCGTTCAATACCTGAGGAATATATTTGAGAAGATTGTGTGAAAATTTGAGACCGATCGGTTCAGCCATTTCTGAGATATCGAGATTACCGACTATGAAAACACCGTTTTGAGATAAACGCGTTTGAAGTTTCGGAAGTAGTTTACACATAGTTAAAATTTTTTACAAATTCAGGTGTATGTCCGAAAATATTTATCGGATTTACTTCAAATTTTCAGAGAATGTACTCAAATATATGTGCATTCCGAAAATGCAAAAAAAGTCGATTTTTTGAAATTTCTAATTGCCTATAACCCCTTAATTCAAACAAACGACATCGGAATCAAAGGGATACAATTGAAAATAATATCAAATAAAACACAAATAATTTCAAAATATTGCTAAAGATTTTCTTTTATAATTTTTATAAGTGATTTTCCCATGAGAATAAATTTAAATTTTTTATCTCTTTTGTCAGTAACTGCGTTATTCACAAGAAAATTATTATATATCAGAGTTCAATTCTTGCCATCTACAATTAAATATCAACAAAAATATTAATTGGATAAAATATACCAGCATGAATTTGAATTCTTCTAAAACTACATTTTTATATTTTATTAATACACAAAATTTTATATTTTCTTTTTTCAAAAAAACTGAAAAATTAACATCTGATTTAAGATTTTTAAAAACTGTGACAAATTTATTTTTACATAAATGAATGATCGCCCCTAATACCAGAAGATATTAAAAGTGTTCAATAATCACTTATTGTTCCTTATAAGTGAACAATGAGTGATTATTGAACACTATATATCTTGTGATGTTGAGAGTGATAATTCATCTATGTAAAATATCTGATTTGTCTAAATATCTCCTTTTTATCTTAGATTGGACATATTTTTAATATTACAAATATGTTTCATAAAAATTTCAATTTTGTCAAAAGAATAATCAATGAATATAGTATTGAAGTTAAAGAAAAAATACTTTTTTTAGTGAAAAAAATCTTCTGGAAATATAAAAAGATCCATATTTAAAATAAAAAAAATTAACATAGAACGAATTCACAAAACAGCTAATCGTTTAATATTAAATAGACATTTTAGGATGAATAGTTCTGGTAAAATTTTAGAGAAGCTCAGAAGAGAGTGTTTAAAAATTTTATAATTATTTTTCATTATTAATTATTATATAATTATATTAGATTTCCGAAAAAGATACTAAAACTTTTACACACATGCAATAATGTATTGGTATGTAAAAATTGCACAAACTAATTTAAATGTCAATAATCCAAAAGCAACTGAAATCACAATAAAATTGTTAATTCTATATAACACACCGCAATTAATTTTAATGTATATAAAATTCAAACAATTCATGTATAACAATCTAATATAATACCAAGAAATTAATGATACGCAGTTGATAATTATGTATTGAAAATTATATCCGATGAGAATTTTTAAATATACAAACAACTATCACAAACATAAATACCTATAGAAGAAAGATTTTTTTATTAAAATAAATAATTGAAAGTAAATAGCAAATGTTATGTTTTTTTATTATGTAAACGAAATAGTTAGAATATTTGATATATTTGTAACTGTACATTTTAATTTTATGTTCGTACCTGTGTATAATATATTTAAATATTATTTTTGATGTATATTAAAATAGAAATTAATATTGCATATACAAAAAATTGTCTCAATTTTGTTGAAGATAGCATATTTGATAATATTTTAGAAAATAACAAAAATTAACTTATACAACAACATTTAAAATATAGGGTCATCCAAATGTGACTTATAGATTTGTGTTTTATTAAAAAGAAACTATACACATGTTTCTTTCTAATACAACACAAATCTAAGCGTCACTTTTGGATGGCTCTATACAAATAAAAATGGTAATAAACAATGATCATAAAGAGCACACGACAATTAATATTAAAATATATGAAATTTATACATTTACAATAATATCTCACCATCCAAATTAATATCAATTATGTTGAAAAATAGTTTTTTTAAAAAAATAATCAATATAATCTATAATGTTTAATTACATATTTTTTGATTGAAAAGGATAAAAATGTACCCTTATCAAAATTAACTGAATTCTATTTATTATCAACATTGGTATTTATTATCAAACAAAGTAGGACATTATTCGATTAAATTCTCATCCATTAAAATATAATTAAAAATGTGGTCATACTTTCTTAGTCATAAAAATGATTAAAAATCTACTGACTAAATTTTCATCTGATTAATTAAATGTCTAAATAATTAATCATGTCATTTTAATCGTTTTCTTAAAAAAAAATAATCCAATAAAAATTCAGTAAAATTAAAATTGAATCAGATAAAAAATATAAAAAAATCGACTAAATTCTTAAGTTTTTTCTTTCCTTATGTATTTTCTTTTTCTTTGGAAATGATTTTTTTTTGTTAAATAAAAACATCCCGTCTCACCGTCTAAAAGATGGGATAAAAAGTGTTAACAAGGCCCTTATTTATCTTTTCTTTTAACTATTTTATATATTTTTATAAAAATAATTTAGAAACTATTATATTTAAAAAATAATCGTTTAAAATTAACTTTCCTCAAAATTATTTCTAACTATTTCAAACGAAATAATTTGAATTAAATAAATTTGATTTTTAAGTTTTAAATAATTTTACATAATTTAAATTTAACTAGTATTTCGTTTAATTAATTTTGCAAATTTTTGAATATTCAAATCAATCAGTTTATTAGTCACTTCAGACGAATGATAATTACTGAATCAATCAAAATTAATGATTAATTTATTAGACATTAGTCAGAAATTGTTTTAAAAACAAATAATTTTAAATCAATCGTTTTATCGGTCACTTAAAACGATTAACAACTAATAAAGTAATTGTAGCTAGCAATTAATTTCAAATGACTTAAAATATTAGTCGCAAAATTTTTACTATACTCCGTTATCAAGCAATTTTTTTTACTAAATATATTGAATTCACACATCTTTATACAATTTCAATTACATATTTTTAAAATTGTATAAAACGGTATTAGAATATTATATATATATATATATATATATATATATATATATAATTATTTTAAAAAGTCGATAATGACATGAAAATGAACGGTACATTCATGTCTGCGAAAAAGGTGATTAAATTTTATTACATAATTTACCAATAGGAAGTAAGTGCTTTGAATACAAACACCAATACACAACTTATAGATAATTTTTCCAACGTGCAAATTTTTTAATGTAAATTCTTTATACATATTTACATAAATGTCATAAAAACGAATGAATATTTTTCGGTATTTTTTAAATGACTATGATTCATGTTTCAAATATTTATATATCAAATATTAAATAATATAAATGAAATTTAATAACGTAATACGGTGTTTTAAATTAATTATTTAATCTTAATAGCATAACTAGATAAACATTCAGACATTGAATTAATGTAAAAAATTGTTACTTTATGTAAATAAATATTAAAGAGTTAAAATCATACGATATGTTTAAAAAAAATCGCAGAACGTTGACTCGTAAAGGTAAATAAACGGGTCGACAATGGCCGATTAATAGAATTACCTTCTGTCATCAGGTCAAAAGTTTGCCGCGTCTCGTGTGTTCTGTAGCTCGGAGCAAACTTGCAATGTAACATACAAAATTCTATTTAACAGTATAAATCAGCTGGTAAATCGACACAAGATGTTTCACGTACGCTGCATTACATTTTATTCAAAACGTGTCCCAGATTTGACATTGTGTATGCAAATATCTACATACATATAAATATATATGTGTGTATAAACATCCAGATCATAAACTAGCGGATTACATGATTAGATTACGATTGAAACAATCGTGTATTTGTCATAATTATCTATTATTTTCGTATGCATGTAACTGTTTCGTGTGTAAGTCACGAAAACAACACATTTTATTTTTTTAATTATTCTTTTTCCACAAACGGGTTTACGTTTAATTAAATTTCGGTAGTCAATGCCAACGGTTAAACTAATTACTACAATTAAAAGTATACTTGACAACAACAGCATATTGGAAGAGATAGGATCTAGTTTAAACTTTGTCTTGTATTGCAAATAAGTTATTGTGTTTGCATTATTTTAATTAGATTTTAATTCGCTGCAAGAGTTTCATTTATGTATTCTGTTTATATTATTAATTAAATGTCTATTTCACAAGTGACTTTAACGAATTTAGTTCATCTTGTCGCACTATAATAAGTCTTCTATTCAGTAATTCCATAGATCTAAATACAATTCGTAGATTAGTTTTTTTATTACATCGTTTATTTTGTTCTAGATTGTATTTGTAAAAATTAACGGGTTTTTTGATTTTATAATAAGATAATTTATTAGTAAACCGTTCAATATTTTTTTTTCTCAGTGGATGATCATGATCTAATAAAAATAAAACTTTAAAGTGAATTACTCATTCTAGTAGCATAAAATATTATAAAAGTATTCAATATTTTTTTATTATTTAGTTTATTCACATTTCGATAGTCGTATCATCATGATTTAAAATATAAGACTGTAAAATGTATTTTTTTATAAAAATGATATGTTTATACAATTTTAATTCGTCATTATCATTGTTAGAGTACTATATTATAAAATTTCATTTACTCCATTATAAAATCATATTTTATAATGCACTATTTTGATGACGACATAGCCATCAAAATGTACATTAACGAATAAAGTGAACAATAGCTAATTACTGAACAAATAAAATGTCTAGTACTAGGGTAGACAATTAATTCATGTAAAAGTGAATTTTCCATAGTATTATAATATTTTCATTTCATTAGAAATAATATATATATATATATTATATATATGCGGTTTTTATAGCGTCTAACGACGCTTTCCGCTTATTCGGGGTTTTAATCCCGAATGGACAGCTATTTTTTTTACAAGATGAGGTTGTCAGCCTCATGCTCAACCTTCTTGAAAACATGAGGGACTCTCCGACTGGGACTCGAACGCAATCTCCCGCATGACACGTGGTGATGCAAACCACTGTGCTACCCAGTCGGTTTAATAATACTTTTATAAGAAACTAAAATTTGTTTTAATAAATTCTAAATGATAGAAAATTTACATAAAAATCGAATATTTAAAATAAGATGTTTATCAAAATTTTGATTATATTTTACTATCATCTCACCTTATATCATCCCACTGCTGGGAGAAAATATAAAATATTACCACTCATTTGTACTTGGCCATACCATGCTAACTAGGTGTGTTGATGAAAAATATCTAATATATAAAGGGCCATCCAAATGTGATACATAAATTTGTATTGCATTTTAAAAAAAATGTGTATAGGGTGGTGTATAGGGAAACTTGTGTATAGTTTCTTTTTAATAATTTGGATGACTCTCTCTCTCTCTCTCTCTCTCTCTCTCTCTATATATATATATATATATATATATATATATATATATCTTTAATAAAACACATATATGTACGACGGTCGTTTGATAAGTATGACACAAAAGCAAGAAAACTAAATTGAAAAATTTAATAAAATTATTTAATTAATTTAATTAAATAATAAATAAATTCACCATATTTATGTGTGTGTGTGTGTGTGTGTGTATATATATATATATATATATATATATATATATATATATATATATATATATATATATATATATATATATATATATATATATATATATATATATATATATATATATATATATATATATATATATATATATATATATATATATATATATATATATATATATATATATATTATGTCAGGTCATATTCGGCTCCTTTTTTTTTTTACAAGATGAATTGTCAGCTTCATACTCATTCGAGTCCCTCTCCAACTGGGAATGACGCAATATTATATAAGCGGTGATGCAAGCCACTATGCTCAGTATAGAGTCCCTCTCTTCTGCCAGTTCAATAGAGCCTTTCTTATCAAAGCTTTTCGACAGTTGTTTTTTTTACAAGATGAGATTGTCAGCTTCATACTCAACCATCGAAAATAAAGGACTCTCTATCTAGGAATCAACGCAATCGTCTGCATGACAAGCGGTGATGCAAGTGACTATGCTACCCAGTTGGGCATATATATATTATATATATAAATATATATATATATATATATATATATATATATATATATATATATATTATTAGGTCCTCAAGTATCTCCCTAGTATGTTTTTTTTTTTTTTTATGTACATAGCTGCGAAATTCAAAAGACCAGAAGGCGGAAAGGAGATATTTGCCAACCTAATATATTTATATTACTGATAACATATTCTGAATAAATATCCATTTAAATTTTGTTACATTTTCGCAAACTATTTTTTTTATACGTATTTATATTGTATTTTTTATCATCTTCATCCCTAACATTGGTGTCTTTTTAAACATTTTTATAACAAATGATTTCTGTTGTCATTCTTCCTCTATTTCTCTCTTAGTATGTACGAGGATCGTTTGATAAATATGGTAAAAAAGTAAGAAAAACTAAATTGAAAAACTCAATTAAATTAATTTAATCAAACAATAAATAAATTTACCATATTTATCAAACGACCCTCGTAAATTTAAGGTCATCCAAATGTGACACCTATATTTGTTTTTTATTAAAAAGAAACTATACACATGTTTTCCCAAACACTACTCCATACATATATTTCTTTTTAATAAAACACAAATATAGGCGTCACATTTGGATGACCATATATATATATATATATATATATATATATATATATATATATATATATATATATATATATATATATATATATATATATGTATATATATATGAGAGTAAAAATGTGACTGAAGAGTTTAAACATGCATTTTCTTACTTACTTTTATTTAACATTCTTTACTATTCTTCAGTCTTATTTGAGCCACCCTCTCTTTCTCTCTCTCTGTCTATATATATATATATATATATATATATATATATATATATATATATATATATATATAAACTGAATTTTATAACAAATTATACACATTGTTTGTAATTTTAATGACTACTATTGTGGTCGTACACATGATTACATCTATTTAAAACACACTAACAAATATTTTTATGACAATCATACATCTTTTATAAATATATAAAAGTTAATGTAAAAAATATGTAATTTTGTAATACATAATATCGTGAACTGGAAGTTGTTTACTTATTATTTTTTATTAGATATTAAAAAAAAATTGTACAAATTTATGTACATGCCATGAGTAATATACTTTTATATTTTTTTAATTTAAATTATAGTTATTACAAATACATACCAAAAGATACAGTACAACTATATTTCATATACTATTTACATTTTATCTATAATATAATAAAAATTATTTTTGTGATTTCCACATTGAATAAATAGAAATATAGGGTAATCAAATATGACACGTAGATTTGTGTTTTATTAAAAAGAAACATATATATAGGGTGGTGTATAGAGAAACATGTGTATAGTTTCTTTTATTTCTTTTTAATAAAACACAAATCTAAGCGTCACATTTGGATAACCCTATATTTAAAATTTATTAACGTATTTCACATTTTATTGTTATACTGTTAATGTGTTTTATTGAAATAAAATTATAATTTGTTTTTTTATGATTTAAAAACTTAACAAATAGTTTTATTTAGATTTACCAATACTGACAAAATAAATACATACAAACAGAAACGTTCAACAAAAATTTAATGCCATCTAAATATAAACGATGGACATTTTTACATACATGCATACATACATACATACATATATATATATATATATATATATATATATATATATATACATATATGCATGAATATATGTAAGTATGAATGTCTATGCAGTATAAAATATTATATCTAAAATGTTCTAAAAGTAAATAAATATTTACTAAATCATTACATCATTAAATACCTAGGTCTATAAAATTAATGTTCTTTTAGATAATATAAAACTGTAAACATGTTTTTCAAACTTGCATGAGTGTGTCACGTACGAATAAAAAATACACAGTGAACTTACGAACAGAGATAAAAAAAATATGTAAAAACATGTAAAGAACCCAATAGTACATAAATCGTTAATATCTTTTTATAAAACAGATAAAAATTATGAATACTGTAATTGTCGTATATGCAGGTTAATAGAACCGATTTAAAATAAATCAGAGTAACTGGTCTCAACAATATTATATTCGTCGATGTAACCATTATAAATATCTTATTGTACTTATAGTATATCGTCATAATAAACAGATGTGAGAAAATACGAATGAGGTTTAAAAATTCAATGAATGGCCTGCCCGAGTAACGGGACGGACCGACAAGAAGGACACCGGTCGTCTGACGCTGTTGTGTCTCTTTATGTCTGCCAGACTTTGGAATTTTACGACAAGTAATCTTCTGGCACGTACGATACTTCCTTTTTAAGGATTCGTTTGTTTAAAACTCGATTTGCATAATTACAAAACAACAAAATAAATACTTTTTTACGGTTCATTCATCAACATAACTTGTTACGATATATATATATATATATATATATATATATATATATATATATATATATTGGATTGTAAATTGCAAAAACCTGCTTATCAATTCGCCTTTCAATTTCAAAATTTGAAAAGAAATTTACATAAACGAATTATATAAATATTCAAGATTCGTGTGAGTAAATAATTCATTTTTTATTATTTCAAGCATAAAATGTAAATAAATAAACAATATTAACGACATTGGTAATACACAATTTTTAATACTGGAAAATTTATTTAATTTCGTATTATTTAAGATTTTTTTACTTTCATGGACAAATATGAGTTCATTTTAAATAATTTTAATAAAAGTAACAAACAATAAAATCATTTTCTAATTTCACATACTGACTAATGATGACATGACTATGACATTTTTGTTACCAAATAAAGTGAAGAAATAAATAATTATTACATTTTTATAAACTCTTACGGAATCTGGGGTGAGTAGTATATTTGTTTAAAAGAAAAATTCATTATTTGTTATTCGTTTTAACACAAATGAATTTCTAACCTCAACACTTGTTCATTGTTTTGCAATTTTCTATAATAAATATAATAAAAATGCAAATAATATAATAAAAATGCAATTTTCTGACTAAATTTGACACCATTTCTTTCTTATAACCATTATATTCGGAAATCTGCACTATTGTCTTTAGTTCTTTTGAGTAATTTCTCTTGGATAATGGAAAGTTTATTAGTCTAAAGATCATTGAATTTAATGCTGCCATTTTTTGCTGGTTACAATGATTTGAATCTATATTTATAAATTTATTGTTGCTTGCCTCCTTCCTATGTATATTGAAATCAAGTCTACCCTTACTTCTTGTGATTTCCATATCCAAGAATACTAGTTTTCCCGAATTCTCCTCTTCATGTTTGAAACCGATAGATGCGTATTTACTACTTATGGTATTTAGAAATTCTGTATTACTTCCTTTCCTGGTGTCAAATATGGCGAAAATGTCATCGACATATCTGACCCATATTCTGGAGAACTACTCCATGGTTTCTTTCAGTTCCCATAAAAAGGTTAGCTAAGAAGGGAGATAGGCTGTTTCCCACAGTCGCGCCTTCTGTTTGTTGGTAGAAAGTATTTCCTATTTGAAAGTAATTTTGTTTTATACATACTTCTACCAGACGCATGTATTCGTCTATTTCTTGGCTCTCCGATTTGTTTTTTTCCAAGAAATTTTTCATGTAATTCATTGTATTTTTAGCGGTATGCTTGGGAAAAGAGATTTTACGTCAAAGGATATTAATATTTCATGTTTATTGAGTTCTACATCCTTGACTTTGTTAATAAACTAATATAAATTTCTTACTGAAAAAATTCTTGATTTTGTTTCCATTTGGTTAAACTCTCGCATTAACCATCTGGAAATTAAACAAGTTGGAGAGTTAATTACGGATACTATTGACCTCATCTCCTTTCCTATTTTATGTACCTTAGGAATGCAATACATTTTTGGTATCATAGGATTTGAAACTGTGAGTTTATATTTTTGTTCTTTGTTTAATATCCGTCCACATCTCGCGATACATTCTTTTACTCTTTTAATCATTTTGGGTAAAGGATTTTTTCTACTTTTTTGTAAGGATCTTTTTCCAACATTTTCTACTCCTTTTGAAGTAGTCTTTCTTACCCAGAATGACTATTGCATTTCCCTTATCTGCTTTCAGGTAAAACCAGTTTTTTTCTTTAAGAGTTTTAACAATTTTTAGTGAATTATTTCGATTGTGCGTTATTTTTAATTTTGTTTTTCCAGTATTGTTTTTGATTATGATTTTCGTTGTTTCACGGATGTAATTTTAGGTTTCTTAATTCGCGAACTTAATCCAATTTTCAATTCCTCCGAATATATTCTCTATCGGGGTTTTTTTGAATTCGAAATTAAAATTTAAGCCTTTTGTGTTGGGGTTAGAAATTCATTTGTGTTAAAGAAAAAGTCATTATTTATTGATTTTGAAATTGATTTAAAAATAATGAAAAATTGAATACAAATTAGAGTTTTAATAAAATTTGAAATTTATGATATATTCTTCAAATATATATATATATATATATATATATATATATATATATATATATTCAAATGTATATCAAATAAATATGTCTTTGTATAAAAATTTTAAAAGTTACACTACAGTTAACCATAAATGAATATATTTAAAAGATGCACTGTACAAATATACAGTAATAACTAGTAATTTTATTTTGTGCCAAAAATAAATTAATTTAAAATTTTATATATCAACATTCAAAAAATATGTACAATATATGTAAGCAGCCTCTCTCTATCTACTCTTAGATGTAAACTTCTCTCAAAACTGTCTATTTCCAATGATTCAACATCTTTTTCTTCCATTTCACATCAACGTATTTGCTCACGTTTCTATCCCATCTATCTACAAGTATTTTCATGATTTCTCGATCAATAATTTCTGTTGTCTTTTTTGCTACATAATCGGCTTATTTCTATTGTGAATTTTTCACTCTTGTTATAACGTCTATTACTTTTATTTACTTACAAATTCACTTATTTTCCTCCTTGCTCTACTTATTAATGTTACATGGATTTTTTCATATTTTTCTGTTTGTCTGGTGCCGATTATTCTAGCATTAAAATCTATGTTTTACTATCACACCCTATAAATGAAAACATCTAGCATACAATCATCAAAAACTTTTTTCTTCAAACACAAAAAAATATTTAACCTTATAATGTAAACATTTTTCCCACACTAATATCAACCTGTTTATAATTCTTTCCTGTTTATATTCTATTTGCTTATCTTTAAGTATATTTTGTGTATTTTAATGAATTTTCCTAAATGCACATAATTTCTTCAGATTATATTCCTTTTAATTAGACTTTCTTCGAATTTACTGATTCATTGAATATTATTCATATCTTGCTGAGATTCATCATTAAATCATTTTTGGCCAATTCTTTGATATTCATTTCTTTGAATCTTTTTTCAAGTTTATCTGAGCTCGTTGAAAAAATATTATCATCGTCAAGAAATTGGAAATGACTAAGTATTTTATTATTTACTTTTCTTTTTCTTGATTTCCAGTTAAATGTCTTGAATATTTCTTATAATATTACTATAATTATTTGTTACATAAAATGTAAATAGTTATAACCTACATTGTATCGTTTTGTTTTACTCCTATTACAATTTTGTAATTTTCTCTTTTTCCATGTCTTATATGAATGATGTATCATTTCTAATATGTGTTTAATACATACATACATACATATATATATATATATATATATATATATATATATATATACATACGTATGCATGTATGTATGTATGTGTTCATGTGAGAGTATATACACACATATATACAATAGACAGACAGTTAAAATTACTTATAAATGAATTCGGATAAAGGTATGATAAATGTTTATTTATCTACTAGAATATCAGCATCTTTCTATTTAAAAAGAATAGTGCACAGTCTCCAACGTGATATGAAAATTAACGAAGTGATGTGAAAATGTCGTTTCTGAACTTTCTTGAAATTTTCCGAAAATTACCAAAATACAAATTTTATAAAATATTAAAATTAAGAAAAAATAGAAAAAGATTTTCAGGCAAACTTTTCAGACAAATTTTTCAAACAGATTTTTTAACAAAATTAATTTTAATTGCATCCGTATTGGATTTGAGTGCATATCAGACCACCAATCAAACATCGTCTACACAAAACCATTATCAAGCTTTTTAAACATTTTATTTTTCATATTTATATGATTAATTAAAAGCAAGTTTGGAGATCGACGAACAAAACGAATAGAAAGCAGAGCTCCCTGATATAAAAAATAGTTTTTAACAGGACATATTTACAGTTTATAATATTTTTTCCACATTTGTAGTAATTAAATTTACACATTTTATTAGAATTTCGAAAAAATACTATATAATTACACAAGTACACATCGACTCTAAAATTATTTGAAAAAATTGAAAGTATTTAAATAAAAAAAGGATATGTGTACTCATATACACATGCCAGAAGTGAAACTTATTTTCAATAAAGTAATCAAAAGGTACACAAACAAGCGTATGCCTAAAACTCGTAGATGAACAAATTCTTCAGAATAAAGCAAGTAACAAAATGAAGAAATGTAGTAGGAAGAGAAGCGGTAAATACACGGGATAAAAATTTAAGTAAAAAATGATCAATGTTTTAAATAAATTCAATTTTTACAATTATTTCATATTAACACATCGTATGCGGACAACGCGTCTCGATGATGTCTTTCACGCTGTAGTAATAGTATGCAAAAGACGTCGAGACGTTATCCATATACAATGTGTTAAGTAAGATTAATATTCATTTTCAAATTAATACTTTTATAAAATTATGAATTATGAAAATTTATTCGTTTTCGTTTGGAATTTTCCACTGCTTCCTCCGGTGGTGACTGAGTAGGTATAAACAATACAATTGGTTTTTGATAAGTAAAATTTTTGCGCAATAGACTTTACCAACTTAATTTTTAATTACTATTGTATAATATATAATATACAATTAGATCAATATTTTAAAAATTAAACAATTAAAGGAAATTCTCACAAATACTTAAATACTAATTAAATACTTTAATATAACTGCAATAAATAGCATCTATTTAGATACTATTTATAGATAATTGTTAATTTTATAACACTACATAAAATTCAATAAATCTTCAAAATGACACCTGAGAACAAAGAATTCGTAATTATTGTGAGAATTTATTACAAATAAAACAACAGATAATCTCAAAACTGTTATAGGTTTCGATAATTTTTTTTTAATACCACGTGTTTTTAATAGTATTTCTTTTATTTGATAAATAGATTACTCAAAATAGTGTTATAAAATACTATATACTGTATATATTAGTATACGTGCCAATTCCCTCAATTTTGTGTTGTTTGCTAAATTTTTAAATACCGCGTGGATTTAATTGACTGTTATTTTTATGATTATTGAAGTTAATATTATGATGAGGTTATAAAAATTAATATACTTATCAAAAATATCAATTTTATCGCACTGAATAACACTCTTATTTAAACACAATTAACAACAACTGATTGTATATAAAAATTACTAAACATAATAATGTCATCATTCAAATAGTAAACATACGTGCTGCCTGCATTAATAGCTATCGCTATCTAATCACATGCTAAAAGAGCGCGTATCGTGATGGACTTTTTCTCACTCCATCTACTACTTTTTCTCACTCTCGTCTAAGCATTTATGCAGATTCAAATCTGGCACTAAAATTCGTACTCACGTTCCGTCTCTATTTCCGTCATATAGGTCTCATTTCCGCGTCAAGCAAATTTTTAGTCTCATGCGCCAATAGAAGTTTCACTTCAAAAAATCTACTCTAAGCATGTTGTAATAAGTTCAGTGCATATCAGAATTTGTTTAATCAATACACATATGATTACCAAATAGTATTTAAATATTGAATTATACTATACGATTAAACAGAAAATATACACTCGGTTATCAAAAATCCAGTATCGTTGGAACACGGGGGGTGCCGGATTAGTAGGTTTTCTGGATCATCAATGGTTAGATTAGCATATACAGTTCATTCGAGTTAACATAATATTTTCAAAAATTAAATCACTTATAACAAACACAGGCAATGATCCAATGACCTCGAGTTTGTTCAAACTTTTGCATTATCGAAAATAATATTTAAAAAAATGCAATTATAAGACATGTGCATGATATATTATTAGTAAATGAAGGAAGATATATAAAATCAAAACACACTACTCAAATTTAGAAATAAGAAACAAAAACCTAATATATGCAAATACTCAACCCATCTAAAACAGACCTTACAAATTATTAATATTTCAAATATTTTTATCGTAAAGAAATATTTTAATTTATTTTTTAAAAAATCAGATTTACGAGTCCTACAGATGAACCATGTTATAAAAAATTAATAAATAACAATTACTTCACTTAAAAATGACAGATTTTTTAAATACAGACAAATTAACACATGCAAATACGAATTGAATATAAGCAATGAAATAAAAAAGAAAGAGTTAATCACTAGTTGGAGATACATTAGATTAAGATAAAAAATCACAATAAATTACAATCATGGAAATTATGTCCGAATTAACGGTAGAACCAGATTATCGGTGGCCGGATTGATGATGGTCGACTATGTCTAAATATGAAATGATATTAAATTTATTTAAAAAGAAAAAAGTATATGAGAAATTATTAAATAAGTAAATATGATTCGTCTTACAAATTAATGCATTGTAAAGAAATACAAGAACGAAAATTTTATCGAAAATAAAACCAGCTATAGATGACCACGGATTTCAGAGATGAAAATTTATAAAATGAATAATTAAAAATCTATACAAAAAAATTTCATATATCAAGTTTTATCTACAGATCTTCAAAAAGACATTAAATTGCGAAACTTTGAAGCAGACTACAAAAAGTCAATAATAAAATAGCATACAAGAAATCACATAAATAAAATTAATTTATGGTCATCCAAATGTGACGCCTAGATTTTTGGTTTATTAAAAAAAATCTAAGTAATCATACACATGTTTTCCTAAACACCACCCCCTACACATGTTTCTTCGTAATAAAACACAAATTTAGGTATCACATTTAGATGACCGTATATAAATTAATAGAAAATAAGCTTTGAAATAATTAAAATGTTCAACGAACTTATTGATCTTTCTAATTTTCTTAAATACAAAAATAAACATTTTCAGATTAGATACAAATATACTTGTGTGAAAGAAATCGTCAATTTTAAAAATATACCCTCTGCTGTAAAATATTGTGGTAGTTGAGTTATGTATTAAGTCTAAATTGCAACAAATTAAGTCAGTTCATTACATAAAGAATATTAAATAACGAAGAAAATTCTATCATTTTGGCATGTATCATAATTCTAAAAATTGTTTATGTACTAAATGACTTATTACACTAAGGGCATTAATCGAATAATAAAGTACATATCTTGTATAATTCGTTCACTGTATCTCTTTAATTTAAAATATAATTTTAACCCTTCAAAAAGTCTGTACAAAATGGTGTAATACGTGTATGTTTACTTTACAAATTTAAACTTGAAGCTGCTGAGGTTGCAAGAAAAATTGTACTGCATTTAGGAAATAGGAATTTTTTCTCATCCTCCGTATTCATCAGATATATCACCATTGAATTTACACTAATTTTTGTCTCTAAAAAACCATATACATGGTATAAAATTTAATAATAACAACATTAAAAGCAAACAAAAATTTAATTTTTTGAAAATAAAAATTATGCATTTTATAAAAATTCAATTTGAGAAAAGGTAGTTCAATGTATATACTGACGAATAGTTATTTTAAATAAAAAATATAAACGTTTTTATTTTAATCTCAAAAACGACAGGACTTTCTTGGTTACTTAATATTTATCCTGATCATGAAATAATTAGTTTTTAATTTTTTTGTTGAAAAAAATGCATAAAAATATTCTAAAATTAAATTTTTAAACTAGTTTTCTATTTTAACAAAACTATAACTCAACATATTTGACAATTATTATTAAATAATTTAAAATTTCGCTGCTTGTTTCAAATAAATACTTGCTTTTGAAAATACGAAGTAGAAAAATTAATCTAATAATTATTATACATTACTCTTAACTTCACAAAATTAATAAAGACATTATAGTTAACTCATTATCTAATTAAATTATAATATTATGAATGTATTTGATAATGCGTTTAATATATTATTAACTTTATGGAGTTCATACAACATAACAGATATTATAACTGTTTATTATTCAAAATATTTTCTTTCCCGAAAATTGTAGTACGTGTCTCTGAGAAATTAAAAATAGAATTTAAGTGAATCAGTATATTCAAGGTTTGTAACGTTGAGTCCATTAATAAATCGTGTAAAAATCGTACGTAATTATTGTAGGTGACACTTTTACCTGATTCTATTATACAATAAATCTATTTTTAAACATATTTTCAAATATACACAAATACACACACAACACATGTACATACATACATACATACATATATATATATATATATATATATATATATATATATATATATATATATATCGTATATATATTATGTTGTCAAGTATCTCCCTTCCGCTTTTTTTTTTTTTTGTACATAGCCGCGTAATTCAAAAGACAAAAAGGCGGAAGGGAGATATTTAACAACCTAATATATATATATTAGGTTGTTAAATATCTCCCTTCCGCCTAATATATATATATATATATATATATATATATATATATATATATGTGTGTGTGTGTGTGTGTTAAATCAATTTTATTACTTTTTTAAAACATTATTATTAGTGGATAATATTTCTGATCTATAAATACAATACTATAAGGTCATCCAAATATGACACCTAGATTTGTGTTTTATTAAAAAGAAACATGTGTACAGAGTGGTATATAAGGAAACATTTGTATTGTTTTTTTTTTTTTTTAATAAACACAAATCTAGGCGTCACATTTGAATCACTCTATATAAGAGAATATAATACTTTTTTATATTCTTTGCATTAATATTTCGAAGTATGGGATGAAACCTAAAATTTGTTCAGATTTTAGATCCAAAAATCAAATTCAAATGTTATAGAAGAACATATTACTTTATTAAATTATATATTCTCTATTATTTTCAATAAATACTAGCGTTCTTCTGATCAAATTCATTTTTCTTTCAGTATATAATCTAATTAATGCTTCATTGAAAATGTCATAATAATTTGAATGGATTCCACAGATTAAAACTTTATACTATATAAACTATTTGAAGTGATTAGAATAAATTATAATCTAAAAACACAAAACTTGATGAATATGGCGAATGACATAAGGCATCTTTACTCGGCTTCAACTTTTGTTGAGTAGCTAAAGACAAATATGGTTTTGCATATGATTATATTGGAATAAAACATCTTTGCTATTTGTCAATTTCGAATAGTTTTCGTCAATTATTGTCTTCTGATTGAACCAATTGCGAACAATATTTTTCAGAATAAATTGTCTGATTGTTTGATAATAACTTATATAAGGTGGACCAAATGAGACTAAAAGATAGTAAATAATAGTAAGGAAGTAAATATATATCTAAAAACAAACGAATTTTTAATCCCCAACAGCACAACAGTTATGAAGTGTTCAATAATCTCTTATTGTTCACTTTTTGTTTATAACAATAGTCGGATGATGCGCATTTCGATGGCAATGCCATTATCGTCAGTCTTTTTGTTTGTTTTTTTTAAAAAAAAAACACTTCATAGCCATTGTAGTGTTGGAGATTAAAATTCATTTATGTTAAAATTAATCCTCCACAGTTCCAAAACAAATAATATATATCTAAACCTTTCAGTTCCATTTAGATCACCCTATAATAGAGTTTTCTTCCAATTTCATCAAGTATAGAAAATGTTTTTTTTTTAGTAAAACCTTGCTTTCTATTAAGATGAACAAAGTTGCACCTCGTTTCTCTCAAAATATATATTTTTTAATATTGTTATAAACTATCCATTTGTGATCGCCAATCACTAATCCTTTTACAAATAAAACGTTTTCATTGCGTTTGCGAAAAGAATCGGAAACATAAATACGGTTTATTAATTTTTTTTCTTTTCTTTAGTGATGCGGCACTCTCACATCGTATTGATTTATATAACTTAGTTTCACCAAATGCCTTAAAACTAACATTTGAGTTATTTTAAATTTATCAGCAATATCTCTTATGAAATTTATCTTAATTTTTATATATATATATATATATATATATATATATATATATATATATATATATATATTTATATTTATATACATAATTAATTAAAAATTATTATTTAATGTCTTATTATTGTCTATCTCTAAATCATTTTTGTATAGTTCTTTATAAACGTTATATTCTTTAATATTATCGATTTGCAAATAGAATTTACAATTTTAAACATGCATTGAGTATATTTTTAAATTGAAAATATATAGTATGAGTTAGTATAATTTTAAAAATATGTTAATAAACAATAAATAGAGTTTTTGAAAGCATGATAGAAATTTAAATTGATTTCAATGTAAAGTTCTATCACGCTTATAACACTCTCTTTCTCTCTCTCTTTCTCTCTCTCTCTCTCTCTCTCTTTCTATACATATATATATATATATATATATATATATATATATATATATATATAATAAATTACTCAGTATAACAAAAGTACTATATATATTTTCTTTTTTTTTGCAGATAGGCGGTCGAAATGACACGCCGCTGGTGTGCGGTGTTGTGGCTCATTGGATTTGCACTAAATACCATTTCGTTACCACTTCTTCAGGAGCAACATGTACAGCCTGAAGATGTCGAAATGGACGGCGAAGAATCTAGAAAAGTACTTGGATCCAGGTAAGATTTTTTAAAGTATCCACTTATGTAGAATATTTTAAATTTTCACACATTTGTTAATTGAAACGAATTAATTTAGATGTATGTAACAGTGAATTCTTGTGACATACAGAAAATGTTGCTATCGATATTTTTGACATTAATGCATTTCTAAGCACTTATAACTAACATAAAGGTTTCTAATCTCAAATTAAGAATTATTTTTAAGTACTACATGAACTTTGAAAAATATAACACAAGGTCAATGAACGAATGTTTATTACTTTCTCATAACCTATTAAAGTAATTTTTTCGTTCAATTATTATAAAGGTAAATTATGTAATTGAATTTCAATGTATTTAGAATGCATTGCTTTTTAATACAATTTTTTCTCATCGACTTGAAATATAATTAAATTAAATATCGTAATAAATGTCTTATCGGAAATGTCAATGAATTAAAATATAAGTTTTAAAGTACAAAATAATATAATTTTTTCAATAATTTTTAAAATCTTATTTTTTCATTTAATTGAATCTCGACAATATACAGTTTATCTGGTATAGTTTTTTCTTTTATGAATACGATGAATAAAAGTTCACGAAATCTTTTTCTGTACTTTTGTTCTATATGTTCTATAGACATTAAAATTCTACGATTTTAATAGTTCCTGTACATTTTTTGCTTATACAACTTTTACAAAGATAACAAATATTTTAGAAACATAAAAAATTATTGTCTTTTTGGAAACCTCTCTCTCTCTCTCTCTCTCTCTCTCTCTATATATATATATATATATATATATATATATATATATATATATATATATATATATGTATGTATGTGTAAGTACATGCATGTTTGAAAACATATAAAAAACTAATTTGAACAGTAAAATTTATAGAAACATAAATTTTAGCTAATTATTTTTTTTATAATAAATCCGTTAAAATTTTATATAATTAATAATATCGAAATAAATGAGAACGATATATAGAGTCATCCAAATGTCACGACTAGATTTGTATTTTATTAAAAAGAAACAAAAACATATACACGTTTCTCTATACACCGCCCTATACACATGTTTCTTTTTAACACTAAACCTACCGATACTTCATGTATACCTATTCCTACCACAGCGGGTCAAGAGATCCGTCTTTAAAATGTTATATATATTACTATGTATAGCGAAAAATATATCATTTAGCACAATTTGGTACATGAATAAAACAATTTTTTTCAAATAACGATTCAAAATTGTTTATTTATTTATTTATAAATCCTATTTGGCACCTTTTTCGCATTTGCACACGAGAATCCGAACTTAAATTTGTTGACGTTTTCTGTATAATTTCTTTTTCTTCCTGTTGCTCATGTTGAAAATCTTCGGCAAGTTCTTCAGCTAATTGGAATAAAAATTGTTGTCTAGAAATTTTTTCGCCGGTTGTTTCTCTGTATAAAACCCACGAGTTGATTCCAGCCAGGTCAAGAATATTGAAGAAAATCTGCGCAGGCCATCTTTGCGATTTCGATTTCACGGAGTATTTTCTTGCCATTTGATCCGTCATGTCTACACCGTATTTAGTATTATTGTAGAATCTGATCGTTTCAGGTATACACTTACCGTTTTTTTCGATGCTTATAGATTTATGCTTTGAGCTTAGTAGAAACACTTTTTTGTTTGGCTAACGAATTCCCCAAGCGGAGATGAAGCTCCTCTGTTTTCATCCTTCCCCAAATATAGAAATCCATTTATAATGTATTTGGTGCAAACGTCAGATGCTAGCCAGAATTTGATACCAAACTTATCCGGTTTGTTCGGCATATATTGCGTAAACCTACACCTCTCTTTGGTTGGAAAAAGCTGTTCATCGATAGTTACATGTTCCCCAGGCTTGTAACAATTTTGGCTATTCTCGATGAATTTGTACCATACTTCAGAGATTAAATCAAATTTATCTGTTTGTAAACGCTGGCTTCGTGACTTTTTTTATCGCTCGCTTGGAGTAGAGTGAAATTCGCTATTCATTCGTCAGCCAACAACAAATATAACGCAATACAGCAAAATATATGATGGAATAGCAAAAATGTATAATGCAGTGGTTTTGTATTACAACCACACATACAAATCTTCATATCATATGAATCTTTGCACGGGTCAAATGACCCGTTACGGTAATTAAGGCAGATTACATATATTTCTCGGTAAAAAAATAACAAGAGAAGAGTAAATATTGAAAAGTACATTGTATGTAAATTATATTAAAAGTCATAAAGTCAACTAGCGATGTGATAACGCTTTATGTGAGAAATTTTGAAAAAAAGTTTAAAAAGGGTCATTTGACCCGTCGTGGTAGGTTTAGTGTAAAACACAAATCTAGGCGTCATATTTGGATGAATCTCTCTCTCTCTCTCTCTCTCTCTATATATATATATATATATATATATATATATATGCGCATGGATCCACACTCACACACATAGCCATACATATAAAGATTGTTTTTTATAGATTCGATAGAACTTTCTATAGGAATTCAATTTAAAGTTCTATCACGCTTAAAAAACTCTTTTTCTTTCTCTCTCTCTCTCTCTCTCTCTCTCTATATATATATATATATATATATATATATATATATATGTGTGTGTGTGTGTGTATGTGTGCGCGGGTGTGTGTATCACCTTCTTTATTAGCTCTTTTCATCCTCTGTAAAATAAAGATTTCTCTTAAAAATGTCCATTTCCAGCGATCCAATGCTTTCATTATACATCAATAAATTTTCTCTTGTTTTCATTCCATTTATCAACAAGTCTCTTTTTGAATCTTTCTATATTTCTAGAATCTCAAGCAATAATTTCTATTGTTCATCGATGGTTTTCTTTTCTTATTATACAATTAACCCATTTCCAATTTAAACTTTTCCCTCTTGTATAATATACGTAACATTGTGTTTCTTTCAAACTTACCAAATTACATTTTTATTTTTAAGTATTATTTTAAACATGCATTTTTCCATACCTCTTTGTATTGTTTGGAGTCATTGAAATATTCCAGTATTCAAGACTTATATATATAAAATGTGATTAAATTAGTATCCATGAATTCTAGTCTTACATTTTTAGCACAATTTCAAAAATAAAAAATCGTATAAAAATTAATATGAACATAAATATACACAAGTTTATTGAACTTGAGTTATTTGATCTACTGTACTTCCTGTACTAGATATTTACATAATATATTTTATCTACTTAAGTATATGCCAATTGTATTTATTACTATGTATTAATATATAAGAGAACGGTTTTAACTCTAATCATATACTGTTTACTTTACTTAATTGAATAATGGAAAGATCCACTAAGAGGAATCAAATTAATTTAATACAATTTATTGGTACACAAATTCAGAACTCAATTTTCAGAATAGAGAGATTATTAATTTATGTTTATTATTTAAATCATTAAGAGACAAATATGTTAACTAATACAAAATGATAGCATATATTAGTGTTTTTTTAAGCGTGATAGAACTTTAAATTGAATCCCTATCAAAAGTTCTATCTAACCTAACATTTTCTCTCTCTCTATACATATATATATATATATATATATATATATATATATATATATATATATACATATAAAGGTGTTTTATTTTAGGTTAGATAGAACTTTCGATAGGGATTTAATTTAAAGTTCTATCACGTTTAAAAACACTGTCTATTTATTATTTTATTCCATTGAAAGAATTTTTTAATTATTTAAAAGTACTAATCTAAACAAATTTATATAAAACAAAACGTTTAATTAAAATCAACATCTTTTTAACTCGTCTTTTAATATTTTCTTTTTTTGTTCTTTATGATTCTTTGTGATTATATCATTATAGTTATTCAAAGCGTTCAATTTCTTACAATTAATTTCTACATTTCTATTATTTGCATGTAAAAGAATATTTCAATATCAAACAGTTAATTGCTCTTTGTTAACTATCTGAGAATGAAATATGTGTCAAAACTAATTGTATTGCAACTTACCACTCTGGATAATCATAAGATTATATTCAAGAATTGAATGAAATATTTATATATCAGGAGTACTCATTAGTAAAACATTGCCATCTACTGACAATAATTTAACTTAATATAATATAGCTTATATTCTAGTTAAATATATTGATATTTAGTGTCTTTATTGTTAAAGATTGTGTGAAAATTTGAGACCGATCGGTTCAGCCATTTCTGAGATATCGAGATCACCGACTATGAAAACATCGTTTTGAGATAAACGCGTTTGAAGTTTCGGAAGTAGTTTACACATAGTTAAAATTTTTTTACAAATTCAGGTGTATGTCCGAAAATATTTGTCGGATTTACTTCAAATTTTCAGAGAATATATGTGCATTCCGAAAATGCAAAAAAATCGATTTTTGAAATTTCTAAGTTACCCCTTAATATAATGGATTCTAGTTAAATATATTGATATTTAGTGTCTTTATTGTTAAATTTTGAAAAAAAATTAGGTGAACTCTATAAGAATGGAAGAGCAAAGTGTGGATAAATTTTATATTAGACATTTGATGCTTTATGAGTTTCGAAAGCATAATAATGCCACTAATGTCACAAATGCCATTAATGCTGTTTATCCTGGTACCTTGGATAACACAACATGTCAGCGTTAGTTTAAAAAAATTAAGAATGGTGATTTCAATCTTTTCGACGGTATAAAATCTGGAAGACCTGTTGAGTTTGATAAAGATCTGCTGTTGGCTGAAACTGAAGTTGATCCCAAACAAACCATCCAGGAATTAACCACAAAACTTAAAACTTCACGATCCATAATACAACGGTGTTTAAAAAAACTGAACAAAGAGAACTGCAAAGAGAAGGAATGTGGATGCCATATGAACTTTCAGTTGAAAACAAAATGCAATGTGCAACCATCTGCAGTTCACTTTTGTCCAGGTTAGACAGAGATTCTTTTCTTCTACAAATTGTTACTGGAGATTAAAAGTGGATTCTACACAGCAATCCACATAAGAAAAAAATAATGGTTAACACCAAGACAACCACCTTTGCCTACTCTAAAACCAGATGTTCACCCTGAAAAAGTGTTACTGTCAGTATGGTGGAATTTTACAGGAATTATTCACTATGAGGTTCTGAATTCCAATGAAACCATAAGTGCTGAATATTACTGTGCTCAGCTTGATAGACTAAACATGGTATTGATTCAAAGACTGATTAATCTCAAAAGCGTTATTCTACAACATGACAATGCAAGACCTCATAGTGCCAGAATCATCCATGAAAAAATCAGAGAGTTAGGTTGGGAAGTACTTCCTCACCCACCGTATTCTCCTGATGCTGTATCGTCAGATTACCATTTTTTAAGATCTTAAAAAATAATTTCTTAAAATAAGATCTTAAAAAAAATCGTCCAAATTTTTTTATGGAATTTTTTTATTTTTCTACTGTAATTATGATAAACATTTTTTGGAAAAATTTCCTACTAGCTCTCAAAACTGCACTCGAAGAATATTTTACTTCAAAATCACCCTCATTTTACAAAAAGGGAGTAGAAAGTTTGTCAGCAAGATGGGCGAAGGTTGTTAATAACGATGAAGATTATATTGTAGATTAAAACTGTATTAACTCTTAAATAAAATAAAATTTTGTACAGTATCAAAAAACGACATTACTTATGGGTACCCTAATACTATGATGTATATATGAGATTATATTCACATTATATTATCTTCATCTGTACATGTTAGTAAATATTCTAGAACAGAACAAAATTCTGTTTTAAAATGTATAAAATTCTTGACTATTATCATAATTGAAAACGCACTGGTTCGAAACGTGCACACACAAAACACAAACTGGTGTTTATAAGTGACCATATAGTGTTCGTGTTATTGTCTTTTTTTTAAAAAAAAACGTAGTGTCATATATTATGTATACTCAAAAATTATTACACCGCTCTAAGCGTAAACGTGCAAAAAAACACGCTAACACTAAAGAACACGAAATGGAACCGTAATGAATGGAACGGCTTCTATTAATTATTATTTACTGTACCTACAATGTTCCGTTAATGTCGTAAAGACAGCTCTTTTGTTTGTCATTCTCATCCCAATACAAAAAATTACACAATTCATTTTGTTAACACGGAAAAATCGGCTTGATTAGCAGAGTACACTTTGTAAACTATCTCGAGTAACTGTTCATTACTAGAACCTTAAGTGTTTGCTTAATAAACTATATATTTATTTTAAAATTGTATATATAATTACACGTGGATATGCATACTTATATACATATATGTATGTATGTGTGTATATACATATACAAATATATATATATATATATATATATATATATATATATATATATATATATATATATGTTTTCTCAGTATGATAGGATTTTAAATTGAATCCCTTTCGAAAGTTGTATCTAACCTAAAAAACACTCTTTGTATGCATGTGTATATATATATATATATATATATATATATACGAGGTGTGATCAAAAAATAAGGTGAATTTTTATTATTATTTTTTTCAAAGAATATTTATTTATTCATCAATTTTTTATTTTGTCCCCTTCAAAGTAATCCCCCTCGGATATAATGCACTTGTGCCAACGCTTTTTCCAATCCTCAAAGCATTTCAAAAAATCATTTTTTGTGATCTTGTTCAGCTCCTCTTTCGATCCCGTCTTTATTTCCTCAATCGTTGCAAAACGCCGTCCTTTCATGGACCTCTTCAGTTTCGGGAACAAGAAGAAGTCACAGGGGGACAGGTCTGGGGAATACGGTGCCTGCGGCATCATTAGTGTGTTGGTTTTAGCCAAAAATTCGCGCACAAGCAACGATGTGTGAGCAGGGGCGTTATCATGGTGCAAAAGCCAATTTTTGTTCTTCCACAAATTCGGACGTTTCTGGCGGATTGCTTCGCGCAAATTACGCATAACTTGCAAGTAATATTCCTTATTTACTGTTCTACCCTGTGGCAAGAACTCATGATGCACCACGCCCCTGCAATCAAAGAAAACTGTAAGCAAAACCTTCACATTTGATCGAACTTGGCGTACTTTTTTTGGTCTTGGTGATCCGGAATGCCTCCACTGGGACGATTGAGTCTTAGTTTCGACGTCATAACCGTATACCCATGTTTCGTCACCTGTTATGACCCTGTCGAGTAAATCTGGGTCGTCGTTGACGTCATTCAATAGCTCTTGGGCGATGCTCATGCGACGGTTCTTTTGGTCGAAATTGAGCAATTTCGGAACAAACTTCGCTGATACACGTCTCATGTCTAAAACACCCGTTAAAATTGATTGGCACAAACCAAACGAGATGCCAATATCATCAGCAATTTCTCTAATGGTAATTCGACGATTCCCCAACACTATTTTCTTCACTTCTTCAACGTTCTCATCAGTTGTTGACGTGCTGGGGCGTCCAGAACGAGGTTCGTCGTTGGTGTCTTCTCGGCCTTCTTGGAAGAGTTTATACCACTTGTAAACATTTTTTTGGCTTAAAGTTTTTTGGTTTATACCACTTGTAAACATTTTTTTGACTCATCGTATGCCACTTTCAACATTTCAAGTGTTTTGGAGCACTTGACTCCATTTTTCACACAAAATTTAATGCAAACTCTTTGATCCATGATTTTCGACAGCGGAAAATCGTGAAGCCTGCAAAACACTTCAAACTTTTATGCCTCTCACCAACAAACTAAACATGCTACATAGCTGAAATTTGGAACATATATTCGAGACGAGTGTACCAACATAATGAAATAAAAAAATCGAAGATCGAACGGATGTAGCCCGCTAAATTTCAAAATTCACCTTACTTTTTGATCACACCTCGTATATATATATATATATATATATATATATATATATATATATATGTATATGTATATGAAATGTTTTTTTAGGTTAGATAGAACGATATGAAAGATATACAAAGAATAAAAATGGATCTTACATGAATTGATAAAAAATAACATATTGAATTATTTTAATATCTTTATTTCGAAATTTTTCCAACAAAAAATAAAAATAACTTTTTTTTATTGAATTGAGACAAATATTTTTTTACAATCCTAAATATGACTAGAGAGTGAGTATGACTATGAGTAACTAGACTCTGGTCAATCATCCACATTAACACCAAAACGAAATGTTCACGATATGAAGACTTTATTGTGTATTCTTGGGAATGAGAACAAAATCATCTATCAAGAATTGCTTTCACTGCATAAAAGAGTCACAGCAGATAACAAATTAAACAGGCATTGGACGAAAATCAACCCTTAGTAACTAATAAAGGTCGTATATATAACAGAAATGTAGCAAAAAGTTGTAGAAAATAAAATGAAATATTTTAATTAAACTTATTTTTCCTTTTTATTTAGAATTAATAAATATTTTCGTTGACACCCCATTAACTTTAATGTGTACTCTTAATAATATACATACCTAATGATAATATTGGTAATAATAGTACAGCATATTTTTATGGATTTTTTTAAATGAATTCCTTGTTTTTTGGAATTTTCTAATTTGCAACTTTACTTAATTTATTATTTTTTGTATATACAATACTAATGATATCATAATTGATATTTATATTGCTTTATAAGTTATATTCAAAGCAATTAATAAACAATTTATTTGTTCATTCACAATAATTATAATCACAGAGAAAAATTTAAATTATACGTACATACACACACACATAGACATATATATATATATATATATATATATATATATATATATATATATATATATATATAATACAGTTATTTTTCTATACATATTAAATTACTATTTAAAATTAAATCTATTATAATTAAATATTAGGTATTTTTTGATATTTTGAACTGGATTTATTTGGTTTTTACACATTCCTTAAATTTCATAGTTACATACATATATCCAGATATATATATATATAATACTTAATGGAAAACTAATTATTAATCTACTTTCTTAATTTATTCACATTAAGTTACTATTAGCACTCGAGTAGCGTTTAAAATACTAAATACTAGATTAAAAATTCCAAGTAATGGTTCAAGATAAATGTTTAGTTGTACTGAAATTTGGAAATAATTCTGAACTAAAAGTTCTTAATGTGATAATATTAGCTACTTTATACTAGTCAATCATGATGTATATGTCAATATCTGTTTTAAATTCTAACAGTTTATAGGGGCATCCAAATGTGACGCCTAGATTTGTATTTTATTTAAAAGAAATATGAGTATAGTTTCTTTTATTTCTTTTTAATAAAACACAAATCTAGACATCACATTAAAAAAACCCTATAGTATTATATAAATAATTATTTTAATTTCATTTAGAAAAAACGAAAATGATTTAATAATTTTCTAACATAAAATTCAACGAAATTAAGTGACGTTTTTTAAAAATATATTCAAAAAATGTAAAAAATATATTGCAGAAGGATTTAAAGGGTCGTTAAACATTTATCACAGTGACAAATAAACCTTAGAAACAAATGAATCGCTCATCCCCAATTTTATAAAATTGATTGATATTCAACGATCATTTAATGCTAATGAACATTTCAGTAGTCAAGTAATTATCATAAGATGATGACATAAACACGAATTTTATAAAAGTATTCATTAAGTACATATTATACATTTTATTCACTGATACTCATTTAGATCGTCATGTTATTATTCGAAAATGGTATTACAAAATTTGATTTCATAATAAAATATATTTTATATTGTAAACGATTAAAATATCACACCATTTTAAATATATGGCATTAATATTCCAATTTAAAAAACATATTTTTTATAATTATTAAAATAACGTATTTGATAATATTTAAAAATATATTATAATTATTTTTTTCTAAAATGGTAACATGTTTTCTAAATACCTATCTACTGATTATAAATAATTTATGATATAATATTCCATGAAATGATATTTTCATGAATGTGACTATTTTTATTTTCTAAAAAAAATATTTTTCATATTAGTGTTTTTTTTTAATTAATTATTGTCTTTGAATTTTTTTCTTCTTCATCTACACTCATTTTAAACATACAATAATCTAGCTTATATGACTTTATAGTATTTTCTTTTCCTATGATTGTAGCATCATTAAGATTCTGTTACAATTTACATATATATTTCTCAATTTTTTTTATACACCATGTATCATTTTTGTTTATTATTTATATTGCTTTCATTCATTTATAATGCAAGACTCGTGGAATAAATTTTACAATACAGCGATTTGGTGATAATGGAATTGCCATAGAAATGTACATTACCAAATAAAGTGAACAATAAATGATTATTGAACACTTTTGTAGAATTTTGTATATGGAAGTAAATGATTCATTTGTGCTCGACTGATTTGCTTATGTTATAGTGAATTTGTCACCCTACTAAAACCATGATTAAAAATAGTTTTAAAACAGCTTATTTTTGAAATATATATAACATTGAAAACAATTCTTTGAATACATTTTTATTAATCAATGTCAAGATTTGATTTTAAAATAACCTCACAATTGTTACACATGTACTACACATGTTACACATGTATATAGGGTCATCCAAGTGTGACGTCTAGATTTGTGTTTTATTCAAAAGAAACATCTGTATAGGGTGGTGTATAGGAAAACATGTCTATAATTTATTTCGTTTCTTTTTAATAAAACACAAATCTAGGCGACACATTTAGATGACCCTATACTATATTATAAAAGTTTATTCAGAAATGAACATAGTAAAGCAAAAAAAATCATCTGTAAGTATATATTTTTATTCGAAAAAACTCGCTCCTAACATCACACGAAATTATAAAATCATTCAAGAATCACTTATCGTTATTTTTTTACCAAAGTGCAATTTAATGATTATGCTATTATGTTATTATAATGGCATGGTTTCATCGACATATACGTTATTAAAAAGGTGGAAAAAATGATTATTGAACCACTTTTAAAAATGTTTTCGTTATTAAAGAAAAATAAATTTAAATATTATCATTACTCATTAAATGAAATACTTTTCACTACAGTCACATCTTTCTGTATACGACCTTTCTTTTAATTTCCTCATAAAATTCGAAATCCATTCTTTTCATGATCCTCTTTAGATAAGTTATTCTTGACCATCCTCTCATTTTTTTTATCTAACATTTTATCCTTGAGAAAAAATGTCAGATAAAAAAACTGACTGATGTCGGATTTTGGTCAGGCGTCGTCATCGGGCTTTACGTTTTCCGAAATGAAAAAGGCTAGGCGGTAGTTATAAACGGCAAAAGGTATCGAGAGATGATAACAGTTTTTCTTTTTGCCCGAATTGGATGATATGGATATAGACAATAAGTGGTTCCATCAAGACGGTGCTACGTGCCACACAGCGGGTGACACAATGGCGTTATTGAAGGAAATGTTCCCAGGTTATGTTATTTCGAGAAAAGGTGATGTCAACTGGCCACTAAGATTGTGCGATTTAACTCCCTTAGACTTTTTTCATTGGAGCTACATTAAGTTCCTGGCCTATGACAATAAACCAGCAACAATTGACGACCTGGAGAATAACGTCATTCAAGCCATTGCTGAAATCCAACCAGATTTATGTGGAAGAGTCATCCAAAATTGTGTCTCTCGGATTAACTCCTGTAAACTAAACCATGGAGGCCATTTGAACGATGTTATTTAAAAAAAATAAGAGCATTGAATGTATTTTAATCCGCAATAAATATTTCTGCCATACCTTGCATACATTTTATTTAATTTTAAAGATCGAATGCCCTTATTGAAAGACCCTGGATAATACAACTATAAAACAGAATTTTTTGAATACATTGGATCTAATACTCAAATTATAATTGAAAAATGAAAATAAAATATTCTTTTGAACTTATAATTTTCACAGCACTATTTATATATATATATATATATATATATATATATATAAACACAGTCAGATACTTCCTGAGAATTAGTATCTATGTGAGCAAATAACAAGTCATTCATTTAAGTTCAATTAAGGGGTTATACGCAGTTAGAAATTTCAAAAAATCGATTTTTTTCTTTTTGCATTTTCGGAATGCACATATATTTGAGTATATTCTCTGAAAATTTGAAGTACATCCGAGAAATATTTTCGGACATACAGCTGAATTTGTAAGTAATTTTTAACTATGTGTAAACTACTTCCGAAACTTCAAACGCGTTTATCTCAAAACGGTGTTTTCATAGTCGGTGATCTCGATATCTCAGAAATGGCTGAACCGATCGGTCTCAAATTTTCACACAATCTTCTCAAATATATTCCTCGGGTATTGAACGAAGGAATAAGGTTTACAAAAATTATAACTATTTTTTTTAAACAATTTGGAGCGAAAATTTTAGTAAAAAACGAAAAATTTTTTTCAAGTAGACGCCATTTTGTCAAAAATGAAAATTTTTATTATTCCTTCGTTCCAATACCTGCATTAATCTATCCTTTAAAAGAATTGACCATATTTTTTGATTTCAAATAATCCAAACCGCCGATATGGAGATCACCGCCAAGCGCCTTTTTTTAGAGGTCGTTCGGGACATCGTCTGCAGGAGCGGTGCACTTCAATATTTTTTTATGATCGACATGTTATTTTATTCTTGAAAGTAGGATCTATTCAAATAACCATAATTTGTAATTGCAAAATAAATACTGTTTCTAAAAAAAATTCCTAAAAAACATCGTTTTTGCACCTCGCAACTGCGTATAACCCCTTAAGAAATCAAATTATAAAGTTATTGACGTACAAATCAGTAATCAGTTAACTAATTTCAACAATGAATCAGTTGAAATATTTATTGATATCATGAAGTTATTATAATATTTTTAATGAATACCACTTGTTATATAGTAGAGCAATTATAAGAGAATGTTTTTTTTTAAAAAAAAACCTTATTTGTGGCATTTCCAAAATTTATATATATTTTTAACTATTTTTCAGCGTGGTTACGTCCGTATCTGTAATAATGGAGACAAACAATGGATCCCATAAATATTTCGCCGATGCAGAAGGACGGCCAGTAGCACCACCGACAACTTCATCACAGTTAGCTAGCCCCGTTTCTCTCGTTCAACCTGACAAATATGAATTCTACACATTCGACGACAGTGGAGACCTGGTGAAACGACTGATGACTCTTGAAGAGATACAGGGAATAATTGCCAGCGGCGACAGTGAAGGATTTACGACATTCACTCGACCGGAAGACTATAAGGTAATATTATGTGTTTAACTTATTTTAATATAGTGATGTTGAGAAAATACGTTCTGTGTATATAAGAAAAAAATTTGAACATGAATATAAAACTGGACGTTAAACAAACGGATATTAAGTACACACGAACTGTTTGTAAAACTGTAAATATTAAGATTGACATCTTTTCCTATTCAATGAATCTGAAACAAATCTGTCTTCATATTTTTTCTTAAATATTATTTTGAAAAATGTGATATTTATCAATAAATATTTTCAACTAAATATTTAACTCATATTTTTATACGCATAATCACTTATCTTAACACCATAAAATTGTTCAAAAGTTTTCAATAATCATTAATTGTTTTTATTATTAAATGATATGAATTTTGATAGCTATATTATTTGACAATTATATCATCATTCTCATTAGATAAAAAAACATAATAACGAAAATAAAAATCCTATTACAAGTTAAATTTCAAAATCGAATAGCGATTCTTAATCAATTATATTAGATGAATCAAAACATTAAGTAAAAAATATTATTATTAAAAAGCCAAATATAGTTTTATAATCAAAAACAAGCAATGAACCCACATTGCATTTTTTAGAAAAACAAAAAAAAGATAAAATAACAATAAGAAAATTTTAAGATATTCAATAGCAGAGTAATTTTCAGCAATTTTTCGTTCACTTCCCATGAATTACATACGTTTCACGTTGTCAAATATAATAATTTTAGTGCGAAATAAAATTTAAACAATAAGAAATATTTAAAAAATAAATCTTTTAATAATTATGATTATAAAACGTATTATGATAGTGCTTTATTTAAGAGGAAAAATATCAAATGACCTGAACAAAAAGTCCAACATAGGATATATGTAATTTATTTGACACAAAACATATTAATAAATAATCAATCGAAGCACAATTGCAATTCATTGGAAGAAAATAACAATAAAGTTAGAAAAATCAATAAAAAAGCATTGAGAATATAATAAAGATTCGACATCATCAAAAGAAGAACCAAAAGCACAGGAAATAATTAAAAATAAATTTTCTATATCTGCATAATCTTTCCAAAAATCTGATAGAGAATAATAATAGATTGTAACGATGATCCACTTTTCCGTTTCCTTCAAAAATCCACTCACTGAAAAAATATGCACAAAAAAAGAACATTTTACTTAACATCAGAAAAAACAAACAGAAATGCAATCATAAATATTCTTTCTGATTCACAAATGAAAGATAGTTATTCTTGGATATCTACTTCTGATTAAAGTCGTGGCTAAAAACTATTCACTAAAAACAATTCCGGATACTAAATATTATCATGATCTAAAATGACATCCGTTAAATTAAATGTAGAAATAAAAGAACTAACATCTCATTATCTTCATTAAACAGAGAACCGACTTTAAAAAATATTTAAAATAAACATTTCACGATAGATAGTCTTAGTGAAATAAAAAAATAATTCGATTGAGGAAATTTATAAATTTTGCAAAGACTTGCTCTAAGAAAATTTTAATTAAAAAATAATTTCTTATTCCTTTTATGGTAAAAATGTTCAAGCATTAAAAATTAAATTAGAATGACAAAAAACAAGTTGACAAAAGTTCAGTCTTTTATATAGCTATTTTGGTTTGGAATGCTCTTTATTTAAATATTTTCAAATTACTAATTTACTTAGTGAAGACATTTAAAAATTAAATTAAAATGAAATAAAATTTACTTTAATATTTTTTTGGTAAAATTAAAACTTTCTACTGAACTTGCAAACTTAAGCAGATATATTATTTTTATTATTAAAAGCAGAATAATAAACTGAAATAAAAATCTGTATCATCATATTAAGCAGTGGAAATTAAAACTTCGATTAACAAAAATACTATTTCTTCAATAAAGTCACTCATTTTGGAAGAAAATAATCTGGTGTCAAAATACTCTTAACAAATGCAAATAATACAAAAAATTAATAATCATTTTTATTAAACCTAATGTAATATCTAAGATGAATACAAAAGACTGTTCAGAAAGCATATGTTTATTGAGTCTATCTCAAAGGAATGGTAATACGAACATCGACCAGTAAATAATTTGTATTTATAAAAAATCAAATAATAAAATGAAAGAGAAGAAATCAATTCTAAGAGTCCGAATTACCACCGCCGTCATCACAGAAATGAAAAAATAAGTGAAGCGAATAAAACTAATATCTAAAAAGAATCAGAAAAGAATTTTTCTTTTTTAGATTCTATTGAAAACAAATAATAGATAAATATATATGACATGAAATAACTTCCACAAAAAAATACAGACATAATCTATTAGATGAGGATGAAATTGTCATCAAAATGAGCATTAGTTATTAAAATAAAATAATGAATGAATATTGATCACATAAAATCTTGCGACATTATGGTAAATGATTCGTTTGTGTACAAGTGAATTAGCCATAATTTCAAATCAATTGTAATTTTTGTAATTTTCTCTTTATTAAGAAGAGACAAAAGTTCCATTTTCTTACATAAAATTTCATTCAGATGTCTAATATTGTAAAATGAACATATTCTAATTATAATAATTATTTTTTTTACATTAAATTTTAATTTCATTTTCAAATATATGGAGATTATAGTTTAATGTATTATAAATGATATTTTTCAGACACACACCGATGCTCGAGTACGCGACGTTGTTCAAAACGTTCAAAATGTATTAAAAGAAGAAATGGAAGCACACAAGAATGGCGCAATCGCACCACCAACAATGAATACCCCTGAAGTAGCATCTTCTTGGACTATGATTCTTCCGTCTATATTTGGACAAAGCGACGATAATCAAGAATTAGCAATGATTCCAGACATGGAAATGATGGATCAGCCTTCACTAAGTTCACATTATGCACAGAAACCATCATCTACGAATACTGACAGCACTTCATCATCATCATCTTCATCATCCAGCAGCAGTTCATCATCGTCTGAAGAAGACAATAACGACAAAGACACCCCGCTTAAACCTTCCTCGAGTTCATCCGAACAAGATATCTCAACGACTGTTCATAAACACACAGCGAGCGAAACGAACACGAAACAATCCGAATCGGAGGAATCGAGTTCTTCCGAAAATTTATCTGAGACAGAGACGAAATTCAAACAACCTCCGACACCGATCAAACACGATGAATCATCTTCCAGCAGTTCAGAAACTGAAGAACATGATAAGAAAACAACAATTGCACACACAGAAAAACCTTCATCGGAATCAGATGAATCGAAACCAGTCGAAACGACAACACGTCGAATGGTTATATCAGTCAATATGGACGATTCTTCCTCTTCTGAATCATCGGAAAGTGATGAATCGGAAGAAAAAGACGAAATGACAGCACATAAGACAGACACAGATTCTTCGACTGAAGAAATAGATGAAGAAGTTACACCTGAACTCATTACGAAATTGTCAACAAAAGTACCAGATAAACACACAAATACAGATACTGATAGTAGTAGTTCTAGTCAATCCGATAGTTCAGACAATACAAAATTGCCAACTTTAATACAAACTTTACAACCGCCAAAATCGCCTGACACATCTGACTCATCTTCAAGTTCAGAAGAACAATTAATTTCATCTAGTAAAGTACCTACAATTACTAGTCAAAAGATATCTAGTAATACAAAGAAACCTGAAGATTCTACTTCAAGTTCATCAGAAAGCGATCAAGAGAATGAAATGAACGTAAATATGAATAAAGATTCGATAAAAGATGAATCCGAATCATCCACGTCAGAAGAAGATACTAATAAAGATTCAGTAAAGGATAAAAATGAAGATTCCGATAGTTCTTCGTCTGAAGAATCGAATAAAAAAGATTCGATTTCCAAGAAACCTGATCATAACAAACAATCAGATGAAGATATGTCATCAGTATCCTCTTCTTCTACAGAATCAATTTCTAATAAAAAGCCAGATAATAACAACAAAGACGATTCAATAAATGAACAAAGCTCTTCAGAATCCGAAGATTCTCATGATAAGATTAAACAAGACGAACAATCAGATTCATCAGATAGTGATTCTTCAAGTCAAACGAATGAAAATAAAGATTCGTTGAATAAAAATGACTTGAATCTAAAAGATGATTCAGATAGTTCATCTCAAGATGACGATGATGATATAAAGAATAAAAAACCAATGACCGATATAAATAACTCTGAAAAAGATTCTTCGTCTTCATCGTCATCAGAAGAAACGCATTTAACGAACGTTAAAAATGATAACAGTGATTCATCGTCATCGGATGAATCCAGTTCTAATGAAATGCATAAACAAACCAAACCAGAGTCTGGGCAGAGCGAAACGAGTTCATCGTCATCAAATGAAGAATCAGAGAATACTGAACAAAAGAAACAAGACGTTTCTACATCGTCGTCATCAGAAGAAAATAACAATAAAAAACCCGACGAAGAAAATAAAACAAATACAAAAGATTCTACTAACAGTGATTCATCTTCTTCAGAAGAAGACATGACAAAACTGAAACAACCCGAATCAGAATCTTCTTCTTCTTCATCATCATCATCTGAAGAATCTCATGATCAAGCAGCTTCACACAAACATCATTCAAATAAAGATAAAACAGAAAGTGATTCTTCATCCATATCTGATGAAAACGATAACAATAATAAATTTAGTAAACCGAAACCTGAATCTTCATCTGAAGAAACGATTGAACAATACAATATTCATAAAAAACCAACAGCAGCAGATCTATCTACTGTCGATTCTTCGTCCTCATCTTCAGAAGAAACGCAAGAAAATAAATCTGATATTAAGAAACCTACCGAAGATAAAAATTCTGAAAATAATGACGATTCTTCATCATCTTCATCACAAGAGACCGATGAAAAGAATAAAATAAGCAAACCTACCATTAATGAAAATTCGCAGTCTCAAAGCGATTCTTCGTCAGAAGAAGATAGTATGGCTAAAAAACCAAGTACAGCTCAAAATTCACAACCTGACAGCGATTCATCATCAAGTTCGTCAAATGAAAGTGAGAAAAACGCAAATACTGACAAAGAGCCTTTAAAGGATAATCAATCTAAACTTGACAGTGAATCCTCATCGTCTTCATCAGAAGAATTCGATAAAAACAATAAAAACCCGATGTCTAGTCCAAATTCGGAACTACAAAGCGAATCTTCTTCATCATCATCTGAAGAAATAAAACAAGATAATTTTATTAAAGTACCGTTAATAAACATAAATATACCAGCTACAAGCTCATCATCTTCATCAGAAGAAACAAACAAAAATAATAATGTTAAAAATTCTAATACACAAGAAAACAGCGAATCCTCATCATCTTCGTCTGAAGATACAGTAGAAAAAGAAAGTAATAATAAAAATTCTATGAACTCAAAACCTGATAGTAGCTCTTCGTCATCATCTTCATCTGAAGACACAAGCACAAATGTAAATAAACCGATATTGAATCAAAATTCGCAACAGGAGAGCGATTCATCATCATCTTCAGAAGAAGACTCAAAGAAATCAAGTTCCACAATTAAAAAGCCAGTAGAGGATAACCAGTCGCACTCTAATGACGATTCTTCATCCTCTTCGTCTGAAGAAGTAGAAAAAGGTACCGATATGAAGACAAAACCATCAAATTCAAAACACGATACTGATTCATCATCGTCATCTTCTGAAGAAGATTTAATCAAACAAAATACAATTAAAAAACCATTAGTTGAAAATCAATCAAATGATGAATCGTCATCGTCTTCATCCGACGAAGAAGATAAAAGTACCGATATGAAGAAAAATCCACCATTAGATAACGATTCAAAACATGAAAGTGACTCGTCGTCATCCTCATCAGATGAAGATAACGACAAAGGGGACAAAAAACCTATTACAAGTCAAATTTCACAACTGAATAGCGATTCTTCATCATCTTCGTCAGAAGAAACACAATTAGATAATCAACCTTCATCCGAAGAAACAAATAAAAATTCTATTGCTAATAAAAAACCAACCCTAGATTTACATTCACAAACAAATAGCGATTCCTCATCTTCTTCTTCGGAACAAACACAAGAAAATTACCATAAAAAGCCTTTAATAGATAATAAATCAAAACCTAATAGTGATTCATCATCTGAAGAAAATGACGACAATGTTAAGAAACCTTCTAAGGATAATCCTTCTGAAACTAATAGTGGTTCATCGTCATCATCATCGTCATCTTCAGAAGAAACAAAAACAGAAGAAATTATTAAAAACAAACCTTCTGTAACTGCGCAATCTTCCGAAGAATCTGAAGAAAATAATAAAAAAGAAAATGATGACTCATCTTCTTCTTCATCAACATCAGAAGAATCCGATCATTTCAATAATATGCACAAAAAAACAGAAACATCAGATTCAACTTCAGAAGAAACAAACAAAGATAAAATCGTAAATATTCAATCGGATTCTCAAATGAAAGATAGTGATTCTTCATCATCGTCATCTGAAGAAAACCAAGAAGAAAAATTATCCAATAAAAAACCAACATCGGATACCAAAGAAAGTACATCGTCATCATCGGACGAAACGAATGAAAATAAAATTACGTCCACTAAATTAAATACAAAAATAAAAGAAACTGATAGCTCGTCGTCGTCATCAGAAGAAGAATCGCAGAAGAATAAATCTGAACAAAAGCCTACATCATCTGATTCGTCATCAGAGGAAACAGAAGAAATTAAAACATCAGTTCAAAAAGATTCTATTTCTTCAACATCTTCATCAGAAGAAAATAAATTAATTATGAAAAAACCGTCAAGTACTGATACTAAAGAAAGTGAATCGTCATCTTCGTCAAGTGAAGAAAACGACGATAGTGTTAAAAATAAATTAAATACAAAAGACAACTCAGAAAGTGTATCTTCATCGAGTTCATCCCAAGAAAATAGTAACACGAAACATCAACCAGCAGATCATTCGTCTTCATCTGAAGAAACAGACAACAAAAACATGAATATGAAGAATCCAATTTCGAATAATAATGAAAATTCAGAATCATCATCATCATCGTCGCAAGAAAATGAGGATAACAAACAAAATATGTCTGATAAAACTAATACACAAGAAGAATCTGAAAGTAGCTCTTCCTCGGAGTCTAATGAAAAAGATACAAGTAATAAAAAGAAAGATGAAAATGAAAACAATTCTGATTCCAGTTCATCTAGTGAAAAATCCGAAGAAACGAACAAAAAAGATACAACAGACGATAACTCATCATCAGATGAATCGAACAATAAACCAAATAATAATAACAAAGATAATACTAAGGAAACTCAAAGCGATTCTTCATCATCATCATCATCATCTGAAGAAAACAACAATAATTCAAATGATAACAAAAAGGGAAGTTTTGTTGAAAAATCTGATAGTGAATCGTCTTCATCTGAAGAAATTAATAATATTAAAGTAGCTAATAAAAATAAAATTAATTTCAACAAACCTACCACAGATACGAAAGAAACATCGTCGTCTTCATCAGAAGAAATCAATAAGTCGCCTAATAAAGAAAATAGCGATTCATCTTCTCAAGAAAATGAACAATCGAACAAGAATATTGTAAACGAGAAAGATTCTTCAGACAGTGAGTCATCATCAGAAGAAACAAATTCTTCGAAGAAGACGACGTCAAATAAGAAAAATAATAATGATGACGAATCAAGTTCATCGGAAGAAAACGGCAATGATAAAAATAACAACAAAAATTCTGACCACGATGACGAAAATAGTTCATCTTCCTCAGACGAATCAGATATAAACAAAATGAATAACAAAAATAAAGAAAAAGATGAATCTTCATCATCATCATCTGATTCAGAAGAACAAAACCAAAAAGATGACACTAAAGAGAAAACATCGTCATCTTCTTCTGAATCTACAGAACATAATAATAAAAAATCACCGGCATCAGATAAGGACTCGTCTTCAGAAGAAGATGATAAGAACATAAAAAATAAAAATGCAGAAGATTCACAGAGTGATTCATCATCATCAGATATATCTAACAAGAAAAACGTATCTACGAAAGATCAATCTCAAGACGATAGTTCTTCATCGTCGAGTGAAAGTCAAAACGTGAAAGATACCTCAGATAGTTCTTCAGACGAATCTAAAAATAAAATCAATACAGATGACGATTCTAACAGCAGTTCATCATCATCATCATCTGAACAAACGACCAATGATCAATCTAAGAAATCAGAAGAATCGAGTTCGAGTTCATCTTCAGACGAAGATGACAAAAATAAACAAACAACAAAACATGACACTAGTAATAAAGACCAATCACAAAGTTCATCTGAATCTTCTGAAGAAATAATACAGACAATTGAAACGAAATTCCAAAAACCAGTATTATCTGAAAAAGATATATCTGAAGATAGTAGTTCGTCTCAGTCAGAAGAAGTTGTGAAAAAGACATCAACGCCAAATGATGACTCATCCTCTTCAGAAGAATCAGGAAATAAAGATACAAACACTAAACCGGTAAACACTAATGATGATTCGAAAACTTCATCGTCATCATCCGATGAAGATGACAAACAGACCAATTTAAATACAAAAGTAGATACAGATTCTTCAAGCTCGTCGTCTGAAGAAAATGAAACTGATAAGAAAAAAGATCAAACTGTAAATTCAGAAAGCTCTTCATCGTCATCTTCTGAAGAAAATCAATCGACTGATTCGAATAAAAAGCCACAAAATTCAGAATCGTCTTCAGAAGAAGAAACTGAAAAACATAACACTAAAAATAAAGATGAACAATCAAACAGTTCTCAATCTAGTTCAGATGATTCGAAAGTGGACACAGAAGAAGCGATCAACAAGAAACAAAACAACAATGATAAATCAGAAAGTAGTTCGTCTTCTTCTGAGCAATCCGATGAAAACAATAATAACAAGAATGACAAAAGTGAAAGTTCAAGTAGTTCTTCAGAAGAGGTGAAAAATAATAACAATAAGGCAGATACCAAAGAATCATCTTCATCATCAGATGAATCTAATACAGCTTCTGAAATGAAAAAGCCTTCAACAGAGAAAAATAATAATGATGATTCAAGTTCAAGTTCATCAGATGAATCAAATATGCAAAAAACGAAAGATAAAACAGATTCCTCTGACAGTTCATCTTCAGAAAGTTCTGACAAATCCGAACAAATAAATATTGTAAACAGTATTGAACAAGTAATGTCTCAAGTTGCTAACAGCGCTAGATACCCAACAATACAGACAAATCCTCCATCTTTGAAAACACAACAATCGATCAATAAACTGGTAAATACAAGAACGCCGATACCGATGCATCAATACATAAAACAAACTGCTACAGTTGCATCTGTAATGCTTAATAACGACAACAAAGATTCCGAAAGTGAAAGTTCTTCGAGCTCGGAAGAAGATTCAAAAATACATAGGATAACTGTACTTACAACTACGTCTAAACCAGATATTGATAAGAGTTCTTCGAGCAGTTCTGAAGAGACAGAAGAAAATAACAAAAATAATAATAAACAAAGCGAATCATCTGAAAGCTCAAGTAGTTCAATGGATTCAGACAGTATATTACAAAAACCTCCTTTGAATAGTCACAATAAAGTAAACAAAAATAAACCAATGACTGGAACTCAAAATGATAAAGACTCTGATTCGGATGAAAGCGAAGAAAAACAGAAAAATCCAATTGATTCAAACGAAAGTAGTTCATCAGATAGTTCCAGTGAATCGAATAATTCTGAAAAAATGACAATGTCTGTAATAAAAAAGACTTCATCGACTTCTTCATCTACTGGAAATAAAAAAAATGATAAACCGCCAATAACACTGAATAAAAACAGTGCTCCTAAACGTGAAGATTCCGTTCCAGAATCACAAAGTTCGTCGGAACAAAGTGAAGAAGAAAATAAAAAGAATACAGATCATTCTTCTGATTCATCTTCTTCGAACGAGAGTAATGATGATAATAATTCCAAAAACGATAAAAACTATGACGATTTAAATTCATCAGATAAAAAATTAGAAGAAGATAGTAGTTCAAGTTCATCAGAAAATTTATCGCAAGAAGTTGTAAAGACAACAAAGAGACCTGTAATTATATCAGCATCTAAAAAGACCACTTCGAATCCTAATTTTAAACCTACGAAAGAAACATCTGGGCAAATGACAACAACGTCAGACAGTTCTAGCTCTTCAGATTCTGACAGTAGTTCAAGTGAAGAAACTACAGAGAAACCTTTACATAAAACGACATCGCATCAATCAGAAAGTAGCTCTTCATCAGAGAGTGATTCAAGCGACAGTTCGGTACAAACGAATGAAAATAACAATAAATTAAAAAATCACATTAAAACTGAATTAAATGCTGATAAAAACGAAAAAAATTCCGAAGATTCTAGTTCTAGTTCAAGTTCAACTTCCGAAACAGAAGATAATGACGAAACGAAATTAGAAAGCTCGTTGCAAAAACGGCCTCAAATACCATCTAATTCATTTAAAAAGAGTACTACAGTTCCAAAAATAACAACAACAATGACTCAAAAAGTAGTTACATCTACACAGAAACCATCTTCTAAATATCCATTAAGAGGAAGACCGACTGTGACTTTAATCCAAAAAGATCAACCTGCTAAACCGGCACCTGCATCTTATACACCAACACCAATCAACAACTCTTGGAAATTAGTTCAAACCATGAGCGCGCACCAGAACGAAACAAAAAAACAAAACGTTACTGTCACCAAACAAGAAAAACCTCTTTCTGCTAATAAGCCTTTTGTTTCGGTCGGTACGTCATCTGGACATAATAAATTTAGCCAGCCACATTCTCGACCCGAAGTACATTATACAAGTCCAATGCCAAGTAATATGAAAGTCCATCTAGCACCAGTCGAAAGTTTAGGCTTAGACGCCAGTACTGCTAAACTAAGCGAAGACCTTTATGAATTTTCTGAACTTTGCAACGAACTAGCTTTTAAAATATGGAGTTCTGTCACGTCAAGAGGAATTAGTTCAGTGCGTAGTGTTGTGATTTCGCCATTCGCAGTGACTTCGATGTTAGCTATGGTATTTTTAGGAGCCAGAGGACCAACATCCGGAGAAATGAATGATTTGTTAAAACTTGATGATATGGTAACATTCAATCCACATCTCGTTTTCAGAAATGTCACAGATTCGATAGAGATTTCTAAACGGTCTGGTGTGGCTACATCGGCTATTGTAAGAGAACTGTACAGCGATAGATCCAAAGGGAAATTACTTGGTTTTTACAAAGAACGAGCTCAACAATTCTACGACGGACATGTAGAAGAAGCTAACTTTAAAATGATTGATGACATTGTACGAAGAAGAACGAATCTATTGATAAAAAGACAAACGTGGGGGAAGATTCCTGAATATCTGAAAGGAAGTATGGTGTCGTTGAGATCTCCATTAGCTGCTTTCACGGCTAACGTTTTCCAGGTAAAATAAATATTTATTTCATTAAAAATCAACGTAAATTAAATATAAAATTTAATTGATTTTTATTTAAAATTCATATATTTATCACTACGATCTACTAGTTTTATTTTTGATATCACTGTATTATTTTCTGTACACTACAACCAATTTCATTTTTAAATACGTTCTAATATAGATTTTAATTTTACTTTAATTGTATACTTCAACGGACAATAAAATTTAAATCAATCAATCAAATAAACACAACAAATGAACTGTATGTTGAATTTTTAAAAAGATAAATAGAACCCCTATAATTTGTTACAAGTAGAAAATAATTAAATGTTATAGCTATCCATCACTAATTAATTGTTCAAAAATAGTACGTTAATAGTCTTAATACAACTTTTATTTTTCAATTAATTATATAATCACAATCATTACAAAAAAATATTTACCTTGTTATTTACATTCACGTGTTTAATATATTATTATCAATTATTTGAAAATGAAATTTAAATATAACTCTCCAACACAACTTTCATTTTTCACTAGCTAACGCAATAACCATCATTGTAAATAATTATTTGCCGTTTATGTTTTCTTTGATCCTATTTTTGCAAAAAACAAATGTTTTTGATACGAAAAGATCAATTTTTTGCCTTAAAATGTATTTTTTTAAATTTAAATTCTAAAAGTATAAATAAATAGAATTCTAATGGAACATTTACGGAAACAAAACATTAATGACGAAAATGAAATTTCTATATTTTTATTTTTGCATTTTTAAAATATCTTAGTACAAATTTTATTTACCTCATCGATTTTGAAATTTTTAACGTTGTAATTAAACTGTTCTCAGTTCACGCAAAATTTGGCGATTACTTTTACTGCTTTAATAATAATCGACTATCAAAGAATATATTTTGGTAAAAAGTTCTTTCGTTTCTACATTTTTAATAAACACGAAATAAAAATCTCAAATAGACACATCGCAAAAAGTGTACAATTTAAACGACATTTTTTTCTGTAAACGCTAAAGAAAAATTAAAAATCTGATGCATTTTTAAGTAAAATACTCTACAATTACTTGATATCAATAAAAAGAGAAAAGATTTGATTACTTGTTTCGGACAATTCCGCCGGAAGCGAAAGATGGTTTTTAAATCCATAATATAAGTTTTAATTACCGCCGCTTCCAAATATTCTTATTTGTCTAGACAGGCTAAAAATTATAATTACAACAATTTTAAAATAATTTCGCTGAACAATGTTGTCTCTAAATATATGAAATTCAAAAAAGTATAGACAGGCAAATATTTATGAACAGTAATATATACATACATATGTACATATATAGATGAATATACATACATATGTACATATATACATATATTGGGATGGCCCAACTAAGACTGAACAATAATAAAAAATAATAAATGATAGTATACAAGATATTTAAACTCTTCGATCTCATTTGGGTCGCCTATATATATATATATATATATATATATATATATAATTACTTGCTTGTCAATGAATCACTAATAAATATTGGGTGAAAAAGTATGATCCCGTTGTTTTTCCATAAATAAAAACATGTTTATTTTAGAAAAATTGTAAATATTTTTTTATTCAATATAATTTCAATTGTTAACTACAACTTATGAGTTCCATGAAAAAAAATTTTCTTATTTTGATACGATCCATCTATTAAACCAATTTTTAACGTCTTCAAAAGAATTAAAGTGCTACTTTGAAAGTGAGTGTGCCATCAACCAAACAAATGGAAATCAGAAGAAGCAACATCCAGCCAAGTGCTTCTAATACTTCTTTCACATATTTGGCAACATGTGGTCCAGCGTTAACGTGCAACAAAATCACTTTATTGTATCTATTAATACATTCTGGTCGTTTTTGTTTCAATGCAAGATTCAAATTGATTAGTTATTGTTGGTAGCGATTAACAGTAATTGTTTGACCAGGTTTCAATAGCTCATATTACACCACACCTTTCTCATCCCACTAAATACACATCATAACCTTTTTTCCATTAATATTTGATTTTTCAGTCGATGTTGATGCTTGACCTGGATCTATTCAAGATTTTTTGTGTTTGGGATTGTCAAAATAAATCCATTTTTCATCCCCAGTGACAATTTATAAAAAAATACATTTTCTTTTCAATCGTATAAACAATCATTTGACAGGTTGTTTTTTGCCTTTCGATATCTCTTTCTTTCAATTCATGTGGCACCAATTTTCCTTCTTTTTGATTTTTTCCCATTGTATATAAATAATCAGAAATGCTTTGTTGTGTAACACCCAATGTTTCAGCGAGTTGTTTTTATGTTTGAATGTCATCTTCATCCAATAATATTTGCAATTCTTAATCAGCTATTTTTTTCGATAGATTCACACGCTCTTTATTGTTCACACCAAAATCACTATTTTTGAACTGTTAAAACCATTCTCTACACGTTCTTTCAGATAAACCATGTTCATCATAAGCTTCCATAAGTAATCGATGACTCTCAGCAGTATATTTTTTTAAAATAAAGTAATGAAGTAAAACTTTTTGCATATGCTGTTTTATTGGCACAAAATTCGACATTTTCAATGCACAAAGAATACTGTTTACACTTCTATCATTTATGACAAATTGAATGTTGAAGATTTTTCACAGCACATTAACGTTCAATAGGTAGTAGTTGAGTATTTGATCTTAACACATAACTGCAACCATCTATCTGTTAACGGCGGAATTATACTTGTACACCTAATATTTTTTATATATGTATTTCCATTTTAAGTAAAGTTGCTATAAACAAATCTATCTAAAAATGTTAATTATTTATATACATCTGTAAGTATGTTTCTAATATAATGTTATATTATTATTATATTTCCTTAGAATTTGAGAAATACATCAAATTGATATATTTTACTGTTTTCTTACGTTATTTTAGTGGTTAGGTTACTATTTTTTTATATTTCTCCGCGATCGATTTAGCTATAAAACCGTCATCAAATAGATGGATACTGTTTTTTATGAAATTTGATATGTAACTTTTTTAATACATAAAAGACTAAGTCACTTATTGTATAAATTCGCTCATCTGATAATATAATAAACAATTAAATTTTTCATACATTAATAACAAATCTTACTATATAATCGATATTATACAAAGCACCATACAGACTTTTTAAAAAAAACTATCAATCTAATAAATGGTAGATATAGGAATGAACTAATAATGGAAAAGTATAAAAATAGTGACCCAATTACAAACAACAAATAAAAATAGTAAGACAATAAAATCTCCAATAAATAATTTTAAAAAAATCTCTCTAAATCTAAATTAAATAATTAGAAAAAAATATAATATTATTTAGATAAATTAATGAATAAAATTATGAATATTTTTCTTGTCTCAGCGATAACATAAATATTCACAATGTTATTCATTAATCTGTTTAAATGCTTAAATCCTAAATTCTAACATTTATTTTTTCTTTTATAGACCGATTGTTCTCTAGCTTCAATAGAAGGACGAGACGGTGAATTATATTTCGTTGTACTTCCAACAATTCGACAACGACGTTTAGTGCCAATTCCAGCTGTAGTATGGCGATCTGGTTTCCTAGCCGGTTACGAGCCAAGTCTCGACGCAACTGCAGTTTCAATCGGAACCGAAGAAGAGACAATAAGCACAATATACGTTATACCTGGCCAACAAGGACATACAGCCCCTGGTGACGGTTTATCTAGGCTTGAACATCGTCTCATCGATTCTGCATTTAAAGATCGTTCTTGGTCGAAATTGTTGCGGACACTAACCGTCAGACCTGGACTTGAAGTACAATTACCAAGATTCTCACACAAATCTGTTATAAACGCGACGAGAGCTTTACAGAAAATGGGCCTGAAAGAATTGTTCAATCCTTCGAAAGCAGATTTGAGAGGCCTGAATGGAAATTCGAATGAATTGTTTTTGTCGGATATGATTCAAGTGAATACGTTCTCAACTTGCGCTGAAAATGGAGTGTCAGATACACATCATTCGGAATTGTATCCAGCAACAACGGCTAGACTGTCGAGGAAAGAACAAGAATTCGAAGATAAATATTTCATGTACGATGACGGAATTAGAGATTCGAAGTATTTGATCTATGCGGATGAACCGAGAGATTATCAGAAAGCTTTCCATGATCCACTCCACGATCCTAGTTATTTAGAACTTCCTCTGCCATTAAGACCAAGACAAGCGCGTATTCCAGAAGTTCCTAGATTGAAGTTCGATAGGCCATTCCTCTATTTCGTAAGACACAATCCGACCGGACTTATCTTACATATGGGAAGATTTAATCCGAGGTTATTACCTTAAACGATTTCATTTATTGACATATCGATTAAAATTCGCATTACTTGTTTGAAGGGAATTTTACCTCTAATTGAAATATGTACTTAATTCATTTGAAAAATGGCTCTCGATGATTTTATAACTTACTGAATAATTTTTAAAGAAATGTAATATACAACTTGGCTATATTATTCGACAAGATAACTTTAATATTCATTTTATATTAAAAAAATCACTATTAACCTTTAAGCCATAACAAACTGAAATTTATATATATGACAATTATTCATCAAAACTGTAAATAGGTTTTTATCAACATTTAACATTTTATTTTTGAATTATTATAAGTAACAAAAATTCTAGATTAATATTAAATTAAAAGTATCCATTAAAAAAATATATCAGTATCAAATTGACGATAAATTAACAATTTATTTAATTCAGATAAACATTTCGTTAATATTCATCTAATATTAATATAAAATTTTTATAAAAATATTCAACAAGATCAGTGCAATATACTGAATCTATGAGAAATTTACAAACAGAAAAGGTGTTGATATTTTTTTAATATAATCAATTCAATTTACTGTAATTAAAAACACAATTTAAACATCATTTGAATTCATAATAATGATTATATTTACATATGCCATCCCTATTTCGTAGATCATTAACTAATTTTCTAACTACTTTTTGATTTCATAGTTCATTCTATAAAATCATTCAAACCTTAACACATAATATTAATATAATTGAACACTTAATCATTGATCAAACGAACTCAATGATCGCTGATTGACTGGAACATTAACACATTCGCTGCCGAATTTTTCATGCCATTTTTTTCATTAAAAAACAGGCAACGGATATGTTAAATTATATATATATATATATATATATATATATATATATATATATATATATATATATATTTATTTATATGTATTACGTTTTTACACGCGGTTCATTTTCCTATCATTTCCAAACGTGTGTATAAACGTTTTTTTTATTTTTTAAACATTATTATTATTATTATTATTTATATTCATTAGTGAATAAGATATTAAAACCGTCATCTGTAATTATATTTTCAAAAGCATATTAGAATTATAATACATATTTGCCAATTTGTTTTTAAACAAATAACTTATTTTTCTAGTTTATAAGTGAACTCGCCGTATTTATTGAAATAAATACTATTCGTTTTATATGCATATGTGTTTTATTTATGATTATTACCCATAAAAACATACATTATGTACTTGTAAAAAATAATAAAATGCTGGCTTTGCATAGAGAATCGAGTAGCATGAATTCCAAGAAGGAAGAAGACGTTTATTTTTTATTCTTTTTTTCTCGATAATTTAAATTTTTTTTTTAGAAGACAATGATTTTAATATACTAAAATGAAAATCGTTACAAATTCGAGTATCATTATGAAACACTAATTTTAACCACCATATTTTTATACATTTCTAATATAATTTTTAATAGATGGCCGTTCTGTTTATAAAGAGTCATTTAAATGTGACGCCTAGATTTGTGTTTTATTAAAAATAAACATGTGTATAGAGTGGTGTATAGGGAAACATGTGTATAGTTTATTTTTAATAAAACATTTGTATAACCCTATACAAACAACTAGAAACTATTTTTCCCATCAAAACTTCTATATACAGATTTTTATAAACAATTTAATGATTTGACTATCAAGATATTTAAAAGTATCCATGCTACCGAATTTATCTATCAAATTATGAGACACTCGAAACCAAGAGGCACAATATGTATAACTGAGCTATAGCAATTGTCGTTAATTGGCATAGAACATTTAAGCAAGTTTTTTTAGGTTAAACAAAACTTGTTTAAGCCCGGGGAATATACATGACATTTAGTGGCGTGCATAATTGTTACTTACTGCGCATGCGCGGTTATGGCACACTTGTGTACGTACACATGTATGCCTTAAAGTGGCACTGCCTGCGGCTTACTACGCATGCTCCCCAGGGAAGCATGATGTAAAAAAACTCATTTTAATTAAAAATGCAAAACGAGGAAACAGGAGAATCTGGATGAAAATTTGAAGCGCCTGCGCATTTCTTTCTCTTCACTAATCGCTTACAAACTGGCATTGAAAAATAGACCGTCTGGCAATTCGATGTAATGGCGTTTTATTGCGATGTAGTTGATGTATACACATGTCAATACATGGCCTTAACCACAAATTGGCACGTTTTCGAACCACTAAATGTCATGTGTACTCCCGGCCTAACACATTTACAGAATCATCGTCATAATATATCAACATAAAAGCATATATTAGCCCATTGCTGGAGGAAAGCTTCATCGAATCTCACTAAATCTTTTTCAAAGCTGCCATTTACAAAATACAAGTTTTTTAAACGTGATAGAACTTTAAATTAAAATGAAACACATACGAATTGACCAGATAACCATTTATTTGGTGTTATTCGAAAGATAATTATATGACATTATTATTTAAAAACGATTTCGGGCATATGTGCACAACGGTTACCTTTGACATACCGCATTCTACCAGTCTAATTTCGGATCACTTTTTTCAAGCAATTAAGGTCTTATGTCCACAATAACGAGAGTTATGTTGGTTTCTAATACCTCAATCGTTGCTGGTTTATCAGCATAAACCAGAGACTTCACATATCCCCAAAGAAAAGAATCCAGAGGCATCAAATTACATTATCGTGAAGGCCAATTCACAGGTCCATTTCTAGAGATAACGTTATCGCCGAATTTTTGTTTCAATTACTTAACTGTTTCGGTCAAAGTATGGCACATGGTATCATCTTGCTGAAACCACAGCTCTTCCAGATCGATATCATGCAAATTTAGAAACAAATAATCATTAATCATCATACTGTAACGTACACCATTGACGATAACGCACTCTTCAAGTTCATTTCGAAAAAAATAAGGTTCAATGATGCCACCACGGTGCATTTTTCTGGATGTAACGGGCTTTTGTGAATCACTTAAAGATTTGCCTCACTTCAAATGCGGCAATTTTGCTTAGTAACGCACTCGTTAAGCCAAAAATGAATGATTCTCATCATTGAACAAAATTTTGCGGTAGAACAGAAGGTCAGTTTGGAGTTGATTGTGAGTCCACTCAACGAACATTCAACACAAACAATGATCATGTGGGTTCAGTTCTTGAACCAGTTGGATTTTGTAATGGTGCAGACCAAGATCTTCACACAAAATTTTCCACACAGTGAACGGACAAAGCTCAAGTTGCAGCGATCGACGACGAATCGACAAATTCGGTTCTTCACTCATACCATCGTTAACAGTAGCAATATTTTCTTCAGTATGCAAGTTTCTATGCCTTGTGGTGTTGTTGCATCACGAAGCAAATAAGTTGTACGAAATCTGTCGATGGTTCTACGAATAACTTGCTCGATGGCTAATTATTTGCATCATAAAATTCATGAAGTACCCTATAAGTTTGGCGAACAGAACAGCGATTTTTAAAATAAATTTTGACAATTTGAAAACGTTTCTCAAGTGTAAAACGTTTTATAATAATTTGCCAAAGTATACTGAACCTAAATGTCACTTATAACGAGCAAACTGACAACTGACTTGACAGCTATCCCTATCGAAAGTTCTATCAAAACTAAAAAAAACACTCTTTATAAACATATTTCTAGCTATTTAAAAGAGTACGATGCTCTAAAATTTTTAAAAAATAGTTTCAATAACGTGAATTATTAAAATAATTTCAAGTCGTTATTAAAAAAAAATCCGAACGTCTAAAACATCCAAAGTACACAATAAGTGTTTTAGTCGAACTTTTTAGCATTGATTATTTGCAAAAAGATATGTTTAAAACAGGTATCAAAAAGATTACGTCTCCAAATAACTAACATTCTAATCTAATACATATATTAAATACAAATGAACTATTTATCCCTAATATAAGATTTTATGTGTTCAATAATCACTTATTGTTCACTTTGTTCCCTGATAAGTATTTCGATGGACATACAGTTATCATTAAAGCACTGAATTATATATTATAATTGCAAAAAAAGTTTTTATCAATTCAGCACAATTATACATCTACGTTCTTGAAACAGTTATTACGTTGAAGATCATTGTTAACATAAAACTTTTTTTAATATCAATTTTTTTCGCTCTGCCTTATTCTTTATTTTACAATTTTCAAATATATCTACTTTTTATTACACCATCAATAAATACCAGACTATCAATATTTATGAGTGATATGTATCCTTGAACTTTTATGACCTTACATCTTATTTAATTGTTAAACGGACATTTCAAATATTCATTTCTTTGATTTATAATTTCTGCTATTATCACTTAACCTTTTTCTTATTTATGGTGATAAATATCAATTTTACATTCTAATAGTGATTTCTTCATTTCAATGATTTTTTCTCAAAGTTGCAAAATATAACCCAAGACAATAACATAAAAATCTAAGTATACAAGTGTATCGTTACTTTATACACATATTTCAATTTTTACTAAGACTCTTAAACTAATCTTAAATTTCATTTTGATTTTTAGTGACATCCAGTTTTTCTATTTAAAAGTATCAATTTATGAAAAATTGACGGTAAGAGAAAATTTATTTTTTATTAGAAAATATTAAAAAAAAAACTAAATAATTTTTATTTATTGACTTACAATTAAAAAATTGAAATAAAATATTTATTTATATACAATGCTCTGAATATTTAAAAAGTTTTAATTAGGGTCAAATTACTTTTGTAACAAGTTTTATTGACTATACTTTTAATTCAAGGCAAATTTTGAATTTGTTTTTTTTAAAAAAAAACAATACGTGACATAGCAATTTTGCTTATACATTTGAATTCAACTACCTTGAATTTATAAGAAATATATTTTACTTAAAAAACAAATAAAACGTTTCAATCCATTGTCCAATATAATAATAAAAGTAATAAATAATATTGTATACAATTTTTGAAAAAAAAAATAATCAAAATCGTCACAGAATTCACATAATATATTCAAATATTAACTTAGATCATTGATTTGAACTTTCTACATAGGATTATTTTAATTAGTAATTAAAAATATTACCTAGAATGTTCGTATTTTACGTACGATTGTTGAGAAATAGACATTTTAAAAATGTCAATTAGTTTGTAATAAAAATGATTTAATATTCATTAAATCATGTCTATTAAGTTGTATATACACAAGGCAGGAAATAATAATATATGTTTTTTATACTATGAAAAATATATTCGTATATTTTTAATATATTCTAATTATAAAACTATAAATCACTTGTTATAATAATATTTACTATATTATTTTTAATATACTTTAAAATGAAAACTTCGAATATTGTGCACACATAACCACAAATTATATGTACATATTTTCAAACATACATAAGTTTACTTTTTTTATTATATTCATGATTAAATATATTTTTAAAAACATTAAGAAAAGTATGAAATAATGTTTAAAATATACATTTTAGACTTTTTAATTTATATGATTTTTTTAAAAAATAAACAATTTGATAATCATTTAATTCCTAAAACAAACATAATCATTAAAGCAAATGAAACAAATTGTTGACATAGAAATATAAAATCAACAAACTTTGTCGGATATATTTTGTATGACCTTACCGAACACAGTTTATTTATTATTTCTACATAACATTTTTTTAACTATCTATTATAAGGGTCAAACATAAAATACGTGATGAATTGGATGTATCATTTTGCAACGTCATCACGATTTTAATTATCAACATTACACGTATGTATTCACCATTGTTGACGAAGTATCATCTGATAAAAGTCACAGGTTAGCTTTCTGTTTAATTTGGACATTTATTCAATATGTATTTTTCACAATTTACAACATATTATATATATTCTAAGAAGTTGTCGGCATAATGTAAATATTTTTTAAAAACAAAAGTTTTTTATTGCGTCTTTTCTCTGTAATTATAAACCAGTGCAGTCGCCCCGGGAAATGCATTCAGCATTTGGTACACAATCGACACGAATCTCTTATCTCAGTGCAAACGAGCTGCTCATAAAACTAAATTCAAAGTATATTTGCAAATACTAGTTAATACTAAATTCAACTAGATATAAAAGTCTGTCGCTGAATCCGTGTTTAAACATGACCGATATGGGATTCCGTATTCACAACGACATTGTCTTTTTCTATGGAAAAATAATTCTTATCTGTTGTGTAATATTATAGATTTTTTTACAAATTTTACTTTCGATAAATTGTGAACATACGCGAAACGGACACAGTGAAATTTATTTTGAAAAATATATTTGTTTTTCTTATTTTATATAAGAATCTTAATATTTTAATATATCTTTATATGTATGTTTTAAAATCAGTTTAATATTGAGTGAAGTTGAATTTATAATAGTTTAATATATATTTTTGTTAAAAAATCCAAATAAAAAAAACTTTCTAATACTACTTTAAAACTAAAACAACACGAGTAAATATTTAAACGATCAAGCTTCAACTATAAAAGTATAAATGAAAGATTAGTCGTGCAATGCAACTTTGTAACATATTTGTTCATTACAAAATGACACAACGAATACTCGACAGATAATTAATAAAAGAGAGAGATAGAACTATTTAAAAAGCACATGTTTCAATCTAACAAGGATACATCTTAAAATCAAGTTTCACAATGACGATAGATAAGGTAAGTGTCACCATATAATTTATCTGCGATAAGACAGATAGGCTATATATTTTTAATTAATTATTGAGATATAGTAAGTCAATTAGTAAAAGTAGTAAATTTTGAATATGTACATTATCAAAATATGTATCCTTGTATATGAAAGGTGCATACGTCATCATGGAAATTACCTACTGTAAGACACTTAATGAACAATATTTACGGTAGTTACTAAGAAAATATTCCATCATCAAATTGATTTTATTTAAAAATTGCATATTATAGTATCACTAAGAGCCATGGGCGTAGTAAATATTGAATTTCATACAAGGTAATATTTGTACTACTTTGTAATAAACTAACAATTATAAACATGCACAATATAATAATTACTTTTAATTTATTAAGAATTGCAATCACATTACAGGAAGTCTTAGTTCAGATAACTTGTTGATTAATACTTCATATATTTTAAATAAAGACATAGACAAATAAAATACAATTAAAAATACTGTTTTTTAACATTTTTTATACATGACTTAACTTATTTAAACTCATGGTCAGTAAAGCCAAAGGACTTATCTCTAAATAATTCTGATATATATATATTAAAATATTTAATAATAAAAATCATATTCAAATATTACTTTTCTTTAAACACAATCCATTTGAATCGATTTCAATATTTTTAGATTTTCAATAGATACATTCGATTAAAACCTTCAACATTTAATATAAAATAAATATCATAATTTGTTCAATGCTAATAAAGTTACATATATATATATATATATATATATATATATATATATATATATATATATATATATATGTATATATGTATGTATAATTATAAATAAAAAATATATTATAATATTTGTGAAAAAACGAATTAAAATTCTTCCTCATTTTTAAACACTGATTAAAAAAAGTAACAGTCAGTTCAAACCTTGAATTGTCATAAAATTGTTAATATCTTATTTGTTAAAAAATAAGACCAAAATATTTTAAAAACAACAATGTTTAGTTTAGATATTAATTTAACCGTTTTATAATTTATGCATTTAGAAGTTATAAAAAAAAATTCTATGATTTATGAATATATAATGATTTATGAATTCTATGATTTATGAATAATATATTTCAAATATATATGGTCATCTAAATGTGACGCTTAGATTCGTGTTTTATTAAAAAAAAATCATGTGCATAGGATAGTGTATAGAGAAACATGTGTATATTTTTTTGTTTCCTTTTAATAAAACACAAATCTAGGCGTCACATTTAGATGAGCATATATATATATATATATAATACAGCTGGGTCTGTTTTTGTGCGGATTATTTTAGTGCGATTTTGAAGTTATACGATTCATATTTTTTCTTAATATCTTTTGATGCGATTTTTTTAAAGCGATTTTGAAGTTATGTGATTCATATTTCTTCTTAGTATCTCTTTATATGATTTTTTTAAAGAATTTCTTTAAACGGTTATTTAATTCAACGAAAAGCTCTTCAGTTTTATGAACAAATGAATAAAACAGAGCCATTTATTTCCGCTTCTCAAACTGATAAGGAATTTTCGGCTAGCAAAGGGTAGTTAATCGGGTTTTTAAAAAGGAATGCTCTGCATAAGGTAGAGATTACGGGTGTGATTGTATCGGCAGATGAAGAAGCTGCCAAATTTTTTTGTTGACAACGCACCAGGTCATCCATATTTAAAACATCCAAATGTAAACATGATGTTTTTTCCACCCAATACAACAAGCATTATTCAGCTATTAGATCAAGGCATAATTGTAACTTTTAACAATATTACGTTAAACGCACTTTTCAATTTATATTGGATAAACTAGAAAATGAGTCAATAACAGTAACTGACGCTTGGAAAAAAATTTCTATCTTTGACTTTATAAATCATGTTGTTTTTGCTATTACTCAAATAAAACCACACACTTTAAATGCCTGTTGGAAAAAGGCTTGGCCTACATGTCTTGAAAACAGTGCAGCTATTTAGTTTCTTTTTTATTTTCTTTTTTTTATTCTAAACAGTGCAGCTATTATTGCGATGATGATTAAAATATGTATGAAAAATTCTAAAATAAATTACACATATGTACATATTACTTTGAATAAAATTAAATAGTTGATTAAAAAATAAAGTAAAAAAGCTTTGTTTTGTATCAATTTTCTGCAGACATTTAAAAAAATTTTAAGCATTCTTTATTTCCTGATTTTTTATGCGAATTTTAGAGTAATTTCACTTTGTAGCTTTGGTTTTATGCGGTTTTAGAAAATTATGGAACATATCCCTAATTTTTCAATGTAAGTTAAGTATTTTTTGTGCAATTTTTTTTAATGCGCTTTTCTGCGGAACGTATCTACAGCATAAAAACAGACCCAGGTGTATTATATATATATATATATATATATATATATATATATATATATATATATATATTAATTTATATTTTATTTTCATTGTTTTGTAATTTACCTAACATGTTCATAACCATCAATATTTACAAACAACTATTTACTGGACAAAGCAGTTTTTCTAAAATACACCCTTAAACTCATTTCCAATAACATTTTCGACTTTTTAAAAACATTACCTGCGTGAATTTTTCACTTGTTCCCATTGCTATCGACGGACAGCTTTTAAAATATTTTAATAGTTCGTATACTGATATTTCGTTTCTCATATTATTTAAATTATAATGTCATTTTTAAAGTTAAGCAATATATAATTGTGGAAATTACAAATTAAAAATAATGTAGAATCGTTTGTAACCAGTGCCTAAGTACCAAAATTTAAAATACAAAATACTTTGTTATTTGCAAATAACATACAGATCTAAATACATGAAATATTCTTTAAATATTAAACATGATGTTGTGTGAAGCCTCGTAACCGTCTCTTTTTTTTAAAAAATATATAAAATTTTGTGACAACGTTCGCCAAATTGGGTACAAAACTGAGACCATATGGTCGCTTTCCTAAGTTGTCCTACCTTCAGTCCGAAACCAATACATTCAACCGGGACTTTATCAATACTTTCAGTTCGGAAACTAACAAAACTTTTTGATTTAAACTACACATGCTTGTGGAATGACACGTTATAATTTATTTTAAGTTAGTACATTTGTCAATGGCATCTATGTCAAATTTCATAACTCTATAATCATAAATAAATAATTTATAGTGGTTTTTGTTAGACAGTAATTGTTCACGGCGATTTTTACGATGTCGAAATCAGTTGATCAAAGAATTTGCATTAAATTTTTTGTTGCAAACCAAATAAATTTTACGCAAACGTTGGAAATGTTAAAAAAGGCATACCCTAAAGATTGTTCATCGCGAACAAGAATTTTTGAATGGCATAAAGCGTTTAAAGAGGACCTTGAAGCCGTCAATGATGAACCACGATTTGGACGCCCATACATATCAACTGACGACGAACACGTCGCCCAAGTTAAGTCATTGGTATTCAAAAATCATTGTATGTCTTTCAGAGAGTTAGAAACTGAGGTGGGAATCTTAAAAACACAATTCCATGTCATTCTGGCTGAAATGTTAAACATGAAATACGTCGTTTTTCACACAGTGTCAAGAACACTAAATTGTTCGTAAATTTTTGGCCAAAAACTCAACCAATATCGTTCTACAAGCTCTTTATTCGCCTGATATAGCTCCGTACAATGTTTTCCTATTCCAAAAACTCAAGTTGCCGCTTCAATGGCATCATTTTGAGTCGATTAAATCCATAAAAGAAATTTTGCTGAACTGAAGGCTATACCACAAAGCGTGTTCGCGAAAGCGTTGGCATACGTATATTACTTTCACTGGGGAGTACTTTGAAGGCGACAAAAAAAATGTTAATAAATAAAATACTTCTTATATGTTCTATTTCAAAAATTCCGTTAGTTTCCAGACTAAAAGTTATATTTTGAAAACCATATATCTATAAAAATAGTCCATCGAAAATTTCACAATTGCAATGTACACATCATTTAAAAAATAAAAAAAATATTTAGTTTGCTAGTGTTTTCTTGTATCCACCCCTATATATCATATTCACGCTTTTATGATACAATTATAGAGAAAATTATTTTGTTTTAATTTTTAAAACATGAACAATTTAATATTTCCAAACCAAATTTCTAATGTAACCTTCATTCTGATCTGGAAATTTGCGATCTGTAACTTATCAAACAACAGTTCCTATATAACTGAATTAGAAAAATCAAAAATTATTTTCGTTTGAATCGTGTGAGCAGCATTTCACAGATTGTTTTTTTTCTTTTCGATATCTCTTTCTTTCAATTCATATGGCACCCATTTTCCTTCTTTTTGAATTTTTCCCATTACATATAAACGATCAGAAACACTTTGTTGTGTAACACCCAATACTTGAGCGAGTTGTTTTTGTGTTTTGATGTCATCTTCATCGAATAATACCTGCAATTCTTCATCAGTAATTTTATTCAATAGCTTCTCACGCTCTTTATCACTCTCTCCAAAATCACCTCTTTTGAATCATTGAAACCATTCTCTATACGTTCTTTCATATAAAGCATGTTCATTATAAACTTCCGTACGTAATCGATGGTTGTCAGCAATAGATTTTTTTAAAATAAACTAATAAATTAAAACTTTCCGCATATGCTATTTTATTGATACAAAATTGGACATTTTCAATTCACAAAAAAAAAATGTTTTTTACACTTCTAACACGTATGACAAATTGAATATTGAAGATTTTTACAGTACATCAACATATAATAAGGTGGCAGTTGAGTATTTGATCTTAACATATAGCTACAGCCATATATTTGTGAACAGCGGAATCATATTTGTACACCTAATATATATATATATATATATATATATATATATATATATATATATATATATATATATATATATATATATACTAAGGTCGTTTGATAAGTTTGGTAAATTTATTTATTGCTTAAATTAATTTAATTAAATTTTTCAATTTAGTTTTTCTTACTTTTTTACCATACTTATCAAAGGACCCTCGTGTATATATATATATATATATATATATATATATATATATATATATATATATATATACACTGATGATTATAAATACTTCAAAATATTTATTTACATTATATATAATGTAAAGTCGCCAAAAAATAAATTAAACACATGTAACATTAATAAAGACAATATAATTCTACGATTAGTTTAATATTAAAATCAACATTGAATTGAAAAAAATGCATTTATAAATTTTGTTGTCAACAGTTAAATTGTGTACACAAATGTATTGTACATTTATATCATATTATATAAATCTATGTGTACATATGTATATGTATATGTATATGTATATGTATATGTATATGTATATATATATATATATATATATATATATATATATATATATATATATACATACATTCATACATATTCAAATATTCATGAATGTATGTGTGTATTATCATTTTCAATGTTATCAAGGTCATGAAAATCAGATAAGAATACGTTCTCAAATTAACCTTGCTTACGGTCATCTAACATAAATTCGGAAGTAAAAAAGAAGAAACTATTTTAAATACATAAAAAACTGTGTAAATACAAAACAATACAATTTAATTGTTCAACATATACATTATAATTGAATGCACTCAAAAAACACTTCAAGTAAGAGGTGCCATTTTTTGATGTCTTAAATGGCTAAATTGTTTGTACATTCTTTATTAAATATTATTGCAGATGTTTAAAGGTCAACAGTGCATTTTGAATAACAGCATTAAAATTATTTTCGTGGTTATGTATGCATATGTGTACATATATTAGGTTGTCCCAAAAGTTTTTTTCGCGACCTGCGCGAAGCTGCTTTATCTGGTAGCGTTTATGTAAACATGCAACATTATCTCTTAGACGTTGTTGTTATCCATTTCAGTCTTCGTCTAGTTATCGTAGAATATGTTTTGTTCGCACTGAAGAGTTATACACGCCCTTCTGTACACTTCTAGGTATGGAAAATCAAAGGAAGTATTTGCGGTATCTAATGTTGCATTGTTTTAAAAAAAGTAACAGTGCTAACAATACTCCAAACGAGATTAACACCTTTTATGGAAAAGGTGCTACAAGTGTTCAGAGACAATTCGCACATGATTTAGGAGATTCGGAGCTGGTAATTTCAATATGAAAGATAAACCGCCCATCCACTACAGATACGGACCTCATCAAGGCCATGGTTGAGTAAAATCTACAATATACTGTTTGTGAATTGGAAGATGCTTTAAACATTCCCCAAACAACGGTACACAATCATCTTACAAAGCTTGGGTACATTAATTGCACTAAAATATGAATTCCGCATCAGTTGACAGAGAGCAACCTCCTTAACCATATTTCCACGTGTGATTTGCTTTTTCAGCGAAACAAGAAAAAATCTTTTTTAAAGAGATTAGTTACTGGGGATAAAACTTGGATCTTCTATGAGAATGTTAACCGTAAACACTATTGGTCCAGTGATAAGAACCCTTTAATGGTAACAAGGCCCAATCTTCACCCGAAGAAAGTTTTAATGTCTATTTGACAGAATTAGAAGTGTGTTATTTATTATGAACAGTTTCCACAAGGTGAAACCATTAATTCAACACTGTTCCCAACTGGACAAATTGAAGAAAGAAATCAGCACAAAACGTCTAGAATTAATGAACAAACGAGGCGCGGTTTTCCAGCAAGATAAAGCCACGTTCCACGTGTCTTTAGCAGTTAAAAATAAATTATTAACATTCTACTGGAATGTTCTACCTCATCCCCTGTACTCTCCAAATATTACCACATGTAATTATTATCTGTTTCTTTCATTAAAATAAACTCTTTGCAGTAAAAAGTTTAGTTGAATAAATGACATAAAAATGCACTTGGAACGGTATTTTGGTAGAAAACCGCAAAAGTTTTTAAAAGATAGCATTATACGGCTTCCGGAGAGATGGAGGAAGGTAACAAAGCAAAATGGATCATATATAATTCAGTAATATAACATAAAACATAAAATATTATACATGTATTACTTATTAATAAAATGAAAGAAACTTTTGGGATAACCTAATATATATATATATATATATATATATATATATATATATATATATATATATATATATATATATATATATATATATATATATATATATATATATATCTCCCTTCCGCTTTTGGAACACATCTCCCACAGATTCCGCTTTTTTTGTACAAAAGAAAAAGAAGGTTGAAATTCGGTTGTGGTAAAGACAAAAAAAGGGGGAGATATATATAACCCAATATATATATATATATATATATATATATATATATATATATATATATATATATGCACAACTGGGTAGCACAGTATCATGCGTCATCGCTTTTTATGCGGGAGGTTACGTTCGATTCCCAGTCGGAGAGTCACTTATTTTCGAGGATGATTGATAACCTCATCTTGTAAAATAAACAACTATTGAGAAACTTTGACAAGAATGGCTCTATTGAGCTGCATTGTCAAATAATCCTTGACTCTACAAAAGAGCTGTAGTGTCAGAAAGAAAGAGAGAAGATATATATATATATATATATATATATATATATATATATATTATAAGTATATGTGCACAAGATAGTCAAAATAATGAAAACACTAGCAAAACTGTGCAAGTTCCATTATTTGCATATACTGTGTAAATTAAATTTATGAAGTGTACCCTATACGTGAAAAACAATTTTTTGAATAAAAAAACTTTTATATTTGTCTAAAAATCCAAATATTGATCAAAAATATGTTCCTTCTCCATCAATACAACACATGTGTAGCTTTTATTAGTTTTTTTTAGGATGATATCGATGACCCTTGTCACGACGGTTTCTAAGGCTTTAATGTCATTATACAACGTTCCTTTCATTTTATGAAAAGAAAATTGTTCCACAGTGACAAAACTAACAAGTGTGATAGATATTAGATGACACGCACTTGTTTTTTGGCCAAAAATGTACGTACAGTGACAGCATTGTAGAGTAATTTATTATCGTGTAACAAATATCAGTTCTTGACTTTCGATATTCTGTCCTAATTCTTACTATCCTTCGCCACAAAAGATCCATAACACTTAAATAGTTTTTACGAGCGACAGAGAACTAACTAATAATAAATGATTGCCTTTTGAATTACAAAAATAAATCAACATTGTTTTTACTCCTGACTTATTAAATCGCAATTTTCTCACTTTCAGTAATCTTGGTAACCTCCATGATGTGCATTCTGTTGCTTGGGTCCGGGTCGTATTTAAAGAACTACGTCTCGTCCATAGTAACGATAAAATCAAAGAATTTGTGATTTATCTTGACCGTCTTAATGATTTCTTTGCAGTTGTTAACATATACGAGGGTAGTCCCATAAGTACCCGGCCTGACCTAGAGATGGCGGTATTTGTTTGAAAAATATCACTGTATTAGAAAGTACACAATCTATAAGCATATGTTTCAAGTTTGAGGACGCCACGTTGTTTAGTATTTGTTTGGCAGCCATCAATAGTGAACGTTTTCAGTGAATTTGTGAAAATGGAGAAAATTGGTCATCGTTACGTAATACAATACTTTTATTTGAAAGGCCTCAGCCCAACCAATATAAAAGCTGAACTGGATTCTACTCTGGGTGAGTCTGCTTCTTCGTTTACAACAGTGAAATATTGGGTAGCAGAGTTTAAACGAGGCCGTACGAGCTGCCAAGACGAGCATCGCAGTGGTCGACCAAATGAGGTGACGACTCTAGAAATGGTGAAGAAAATCCACAAAGCGGTACTGGATGATCGTCGACTGAAAGTGCACGAGCTAGCAGACATAGTAGGCATTTCAAAAAGTGCGGTACATCGCATATTATCTGAAAATTTGGACATGAGAAAGCTGTGTGCAAGATGGGTGTTGCGTTTGCTCACACTCGAGCAAAAACAGTGTCGTGAAGATGTTTCAATTGAGTGTTTAGCGAAGTTTCCCAACAACAAAGCAAAATTTTTGCGCCATTTCATAACCATGGATGAAACATGGGTCCATCACTTCACACCCGAGACAAAAGAACAATCAAAACAATGGACTGAAATGGGAGAACCGGCTCCAAAGAAGGCGAAGACCGTTTCATCTGCAGATAAGGTCATGGCGTCGGTTTTTTGGGATGCGCGTGGAATAATTTTCATTGACTATCTTGAAAAAGAAAAAACTATCAACGGCGAGTATTATGCGAACTTATTGCAACGTTTGAGGGAAGAAATCAAGCAAAAACGGCCGCATTTGGCTAAGAAGAAAGTGTTGTTTCATCAAGACATTGCACCAGCTCACAAAATCCGTTATTGAAATGGCCAAAATTAATGAATTAAAGTTTGAATTGCTACCTCATGCACTCTATTCGCCAGATTTAGCCCTCTCGGATTATTTTCTGTTCCCAAACTTCAAAAAATGGCTCAGTGGTCAAAGATTTCCCAACGATGAAGAAGTGATGTCTGCAGTTAATGGGTATTTTGAGGAGCAAGACAGTTCTTATTATAATACCATTATAATCACCCACATCATATATTAGTATATTGGTATAAACTAGAAAGCTAAGATTTGTATTGCTCACATGTACCTCTACATGTATATCAATTCCTATAATAAATGTATTTTTGATTTGATTTGACTTATTATAAAAAGGGTATCGAACTTATTGAACATCGCTGGGAAAAGTGTATAGAGCTGAAAGGAGATTATGTTGAAAAATAAATATATTTTTTCCAAAATTTTTGTATTTTCTTTGTTGGGTCGGGTACTTCTGGGACCACCCTTGTACCTTCTTTTATTCTTCCATTAGTTTATGTTGTAAAAATCGAAAGAAAATCTTTCTTTTATTATTTTTTATTAATATCTCATAAAATGTATCTTTTGAAAACTATTCCATACGTTACGTTCACAACAACAATTATAAGTTGTAACATACGTTACAACAGCAATTATTTCATGTATTTTTCCTATGAGTTCGTCAGTAATCTCGGTTCTAAGACGGTTTGATCTTGAGTTGTCATTGATATCTACTCTACTATCACTAAAACATCCATACCATATATAAATTTATATACGCAAAAGACACTCATTATCATAAACTTGAAGTATCAATTCAAGTGGTTCTGTAAATATTTTGTCAAGTTTAAAACGAAATTTAATAATTGCGCATTGTTTCATTATGTGTCCGTGACAACGTAACAAATAGTATAGGGTTTTCCAATAAGCGCTTCAGAAGTTTAAATGTAAATAAAACAAAAAATATTTAATTAATTACTTATTTATTTTTTATTTTTAAAAATATTCTATAACATTAATGATGGAATACAATTTCACTCATATGGCTACCATGACTGCTTGACATAGTTCATTAGTTTAATCCAATTTTTAGTCACTTTTTCACATAACTGTGGTCCAATTTCATGAATTACACCTTCAATGTTTATTTTTAATGATTCTATTATTTGTGGTTTATCAACATAAACCAATGATTTTACAAAACTCCACAGAAAATAATCCAATGGAGTTAGATCACATGATTTCAGTGGTCAATTGATGGGTCCATTAAGTGAAATAATGGACTCGATAAATTTTTCTTTCAATAAGTCTATTGAAAGTTTTACAATTTCTAAGCGTTGTTGAAATGTTAAACGTTTTTGGAGATTCGGTATCTCCGATTTGAAATAAAATACACCGTTACAAATGACAAGTATATTTATTCGTAATTAACGTAGTTGAACAGTAATGTTTACGGAGTTATCTATTGTAGCGACGGTGGCGAGACTCGAGTCCCTTGTGTTGTATGATTGATGATAGTTGTTGTGAGACCACGGCTAAAACTGTTGAAGATTGACGGTTTTGCAGTCTTTTATACTGGTCAGTTTGTCGCTTTCACATTTGAACCAGTAACGTTCCATGTTAATTTGCCAAACTATACTGAGTTGAACTGTAAAAATGAGTTTAAAAAAAATTCAAACATGGTTTCTACCAGCTAACAAAGTTCTAATATTCTTACTGGAAATCCCTATACTTATATAACACATGAACAACACACACACATACACACACACACACACACACACATACACATACATATATATATATATATATATATATATATATATATATATATATATGTGATAACTATAAAAGTGATGTAAGTCATATACTTTTCATTTTGAAACATTCTGATTTCTACATTTTAAATATTTAAAAAATATTTTTCTTTGGTGACAAAAAAAAGTAAATATATTTAATTCTGAAAAATAATTCATTTTATGTAATTTTTAAATTTTAAGAATAGCGTTTGACAAATCATGTTTTTTATATCTCAAATGACTTAGACCAGCGTTTCCCAACCGCCGGTCTAACTTATTTGAAAAAATTCAAAATTTTATTAAAATTAAATTTTAACACGAATGTGGCTTTTATACTATTTTGTCCCGAATGCTTCAAATTATAAACCTGTTTACTTTTGTTATTATAAAGAATAGATATTTATTTATTTCAGATTGTTCTTGTACAGTATAAAAGTTTATTTATTATTATATGAGTTATTTTACGAAATGTTTTCTTTGATTTTTTACTTTACCAATCCGCAAAAAAATCTTACGTCGTTCGGCGGTCCGTAAACGAAAAAGGTTGGAAACCGCTGTTTTATACCATTTTTTAAATTTATGAAAAAGTCAAAAGAAGGTTTATATAAAGAAAATATTTTTTTTATTAAAAAAATCAATAATAAAATAAATTTA